>JAPDFI010000025.1:0-386862 GCA_027569585.1 Penicillium silybi
CCCCACTCCGATCCTATTTCTCGTCCTTGGTTTCACCGCGCCGTCGCAGCTCCACCATACCACCAGTCACATTTTTTTTTTTTTTTAAAGAAATTGTTTTTCGTCGTTATTTTCTTGTTTTTTAAATAATTTAACGTGCGGGCCGCGTGGAGCCTCCCCCCCCCCCCCCCACACGCCCCGCTCCCCCGCCCCCCCCCCCCCCGCCCGCCCGCCCTGGTGCCCCCCCCCCCCCCCCCCCCCCCCGGCCCTCTTCGCCTTTTGTAACGTGATCAATAGTCTTCTTCCTCGTAGGTATCTCCGTGTCCAATATCCGCCGATGGATCAGGCTTGCTGTTCCCGGCGTGCGCACTGGCGCTGCCGTCATACTGGTTGGCTGTATCCTTGGCCACGGCATCGCACGCGTCCACCCAGTCCGAGTACACGTCTACTGCGGCGGAGAGATCTAAACAAAGAGTTAGTTGGGAGGCACCGAAGGTGTTATCAAGACCGTTTCGACCCACAGTTGATGCCTGTCTGGAACTTTTGGCCGCAGACTTTACAGGACAGGTCTCCGAGGCCCAACTTCTTGTCCAGCTTGACAACGACCGAGTTCTCGTGGTTGCAAAACAAGCATGCAAAAGTGGTCGCCAGAGGTTCCCGCTACTTGAGATCAGTACTGTCGGATGGCGAACAGGGAAGTTCTCGCACCTTTCGGGGGCCCTGAGGCTGCCTGCTCGACTTCTTACGCTTTCCCTGTGAATCAAGTGGAATCAGTTGCGTTCACCTGGAAGGGATGAGCAAAGACGAGGGTCATACCATGCTCTTAGCTCAATGAATGCGGACTGAAAAAGGCGAGGGTGAAGGTGCCAATGTGAGGGGTTGGCTCGTGCGGAGAATGGGTATCGGAAGAATGGGGCCTCCGCCCCAGCGTCGTCATACCACAGGGTGAGCTGAGCACCGAGTCGGTTGGTGTGTTTGATCGTTGTCTCACTTCCCGAAGTAAATAGAACATAGGTTCTATGTTAGACCTTTTTGTTCATTTCTACAACCATTGCTACTATTGATTACTTGGAGAGAGGGGTGTTGAGATTCAGGCAGTAGCACCTGGAAATGTAAAGGACGAGCGACATCCTGGATACCAGCCTGTACCTGGACAGTCTCTGAGACGAAAGAAGCGAATCGATGAGACCCGTCAGTGATAAGTCAATACCTACCCAGTTCCCAAGGGTTACCTAGGTTGATTGAACCGATTACTGTAACTTATGCAACTGGCCTCTGTGTTTGTGCCTCAGGCTTTCAGTCCCAAAAAGGGAAAGCTCGAAACCTGAATTTCAATGTGTGTCACGTGCCTGTATTACATCAGCCAGGTAGGGCCGGCGCACTTCGCTTAGCCGAGTTTTCTGTGGGTTTTCGATTTCAACCCTCCCAGTCGACCCGAGCGAGAATCTCGAAACCCTCCGAAGCGCCGTGGTGCGATACCTTTGTCTGTCTTCCAACAACACCCAGATAGACCCGACTCGCAATCATGGCTGTTGGAAAGTAAGCGCTTTCCTCTTCCCTCGTTCTCTCGTTGTCTCGCTTGTTTTCATTACTCCCCTCCTCGCCCTGTCTCTCTTGCAATCAGCACCTCGTCGAACCACCCCGGCTAATCCAACTTCGCTTCCAGGAACAAGCGCCTCTCCAAGGGCAAGAAGGGCATCAAGAAGCGCACTGTCGACCCCTTCACCCGCAAGGATGAGTACTCTGTGAAGGTTAGTGTCTCAATCAATTTTTTTTCTGTGTCCTGGGAACAATCGCTGACCATTCCACAGGCTCCCTCTACCTTCCAGACCCGCGAGTAGGAACCCCTTTTCTGAATCGGCCCCTCGGTGCTAGTATCGTTCGTGTGTGCTAACGATATCGAAAAGTGTCGGCAAGACTCTGGTCAACCGTACCAGCGGTCTCAAGAACGCCAACGACTCCCTCAAGGGTCGTATCTTCGAGGTCTCCCTCGCGGATCTGCAGAACGATGAGGACCACGCTTTCCGCAAGGTCAAGCTCCGTGTGGATGAGATCCAGGGCAAGAACTGCCTTACCAACTTCCACGGCTTGGACTTCACCACCGACAAGCTGCGCTCCCTGGTCCGCAAGTGGCAGTCTCTCATTGAGGCCAACGTCACCGTGAAGACTACCGATGACTACCTCATCCGTCTGTTCGCCATCGCCTTCACCAAGAGACGCCCCAACCAGATCAAGAAGACCACCTACGCCCGCTCGTCTCAAATCCGTGCCATCCGCAAGAAGATGACCGAGATCATTCAGCGCGAGGCTGCCAGCTGCACTCTGTCTCAGCTCACCCACAAGCTCATCCCCGAGGTCATTGGTCGTGAGATCGAGAAGTCCACCCAGGGCATCTACCCCCTGCAGAATGTGAGTTCCTCTCCTTTGCATTCAATCCGAGCGTACCCCCAGATATTAACCAGTCTTGTCACAGGTTCACATTCGCAAGGTCAAGCTCCTGAAGTCGCCCAAGTTCGACCTGGGTGCTCTCCTGGCCCTCCACGGCGAGTCGGCCACTGATGACAAGGGCCAGAAGGTTGAGCGGGAGTTCAAGGACACGGTCCTCGAGTCTGTTTAAGGGTATTTCATTTTGAAGTGGTGTCAAATACTGGTCAACCATGGCAGTCGTTGTCTTCTGATATAGGAAAACAAAAAAGTTCATGACATGTATGGCATATTTGCATCACTGGTGTGGGGCCGGAGGTTGTCCCTGTAGGTGATCACAGTCTAGGATAACCAAAATTCAGTGCAGTCTGCAACGATTTCATCTGCGATACACTGGTAGAAACCGTCTTGCTCTCTCGGATGCATTGTGTACATCGAGGCGTCGATTCTGTACGGTCCTTGGTCTGTAGGAAAATACCCTGCCTCCTGCGTCACTCAACGTAGTCTTCAAAAAGACCTATATGAGTAGTCGCTGCTTTGCGAGGTTGTCATTTCTATCTGGTCAATTTGGAAGCCGCCCTCATCGTCTTGGTCTGGTATCTGTTATTTCCTGTGGTGATGCCACGACGCACGAGCAATTGAACCGGTTCGACATATAAATAAATTCGGCTTGCGATATTTCAATCAATTATATTCCATGATACAACATTCTTGGTCATGCGTGACTGGTTCATGTGCATCTCTCGCCTATTTACTGGGGTTTTCTTGGCTGCCAATTTCCAAGTGAACGCTGGTGATATCTTTCCGCTCCGGCATCTGCCATCGTGTACTTGCACCAATAGATAACACGATACGGCCACTCACTCGATAATTTCGGAGATCAACGGTGGCCTATAATCTGCCGCCATCGGGTTTGGTGGTGGCACCTTATGTTTTGCCATCAAGTATCTCTGGCCACCTAGAGCACAGGTAGATTCCTAGACTTTATGATCCACGATTTAGTCAAGACTAGGCAGCCAACGAGGTTGATGGCTACCCCGGATATATATCGTCATTGTCGAGGATCTTTGTAGAGAAGCATTATGTTAGATGCGAGACGCCGCTAATCTACCTCGCACAATCTTCGTGATATTCCAAATTCACAATGAGCATCTTCGCTCGTTGTAGATTCGGATCAGGTAACAGCAGCTTGCCGAGCTGGTATATTGATTGGTATCGGTAGGTGACAACATTCATTTTTCAATGCATCCAGCGTTTGAAGTGGTGAGAAGATTCCACTACCGTCGTATTACTGTACTGGTTAGTGCTACGAGCTACTCAGAGCCCATCACTCATTGTATCCGTGTGATGACTCTCAATACATTGGGTAAGAGATAGGAGACAGAAAGGCCCATCCGCGGCTTGTTACTGGTGAATTTTCCAAGTCAAACAATTGCATCGGCACACAAAGGGTGATGGATCCCTAGTGGATACATAAATAGTATCCCGTAGTAGCCTTGATTTGTTCTACAATAGCGGTACTAATAGCGGTCCTAGTACGCTCTTTTAACTTACGACCTAGGGTAATTAGTTGATATTTGGAACTTTCGAGGCATTTGTGGGTGCTAGGGTCTATCTAGTATCGGTATTCGACTGTGCCCATACCCGTAAGGCTAAAACCGATGCTATGAAACCTATGGATCCAGACATTTTTGGAACAAGTTTTGAGCGAGCTGACAGTGCCTTTTTCACGGGGGCTGTATAGCTGATTGGACACTTTTCGGGCAGCGCCTTAGTTAACCATTGAAATAAAATGAATGCAGGCGCTTGCATATTTTTGCCATTGGAACCAGAGAATGATCTGGAAAGCTTCATTGCTTGCTTGCATTTGAATATCCCTCGCAATAGGCGTCGAGTTCGAGTTTGGCAACCAGGTCGGTTTCAACCACAATATTTAAACGGCCTTGGGTATTATACTCACTGGTCTCTTTGTGTGTCAACCCTCTGCCTAGGCTAGTAAATGCTAGCTAGCATTGTGACCGCCCGTTTAGACCCATTTGTATAGTCAGTCTCCTTGGTCCGGACCGTCCGGCTAGCCGTATGGCTGCCGGGACAACTACATCCCATATTATGATTGCGCCAGGCCTTTCTGGCTTCCACTGAAACTCTCCCGCTTCCAACACTCCCTTCTTCAATGTAGCCTATCTTCTTTTGACGCTGATTTAGAAGAGTTCTTAACTCCAGAAGGCTCCATAGAATCTTTAAGTATTTATCTCTAAATCCTATTCTGCAGCTTATTCCTACGCCTATTCTATATATTAACTTATTACTCTATAAATTGGGAGAGAAATGTTAATGTCTAGTGTTTCGATATATATTATAGATTAATTAATTAGAATTGGTCATTAATTATATAAGTACATAGATATTTATTTCTATATTTTAGAATAATCAATTACGATCTATAAATAGATATATTTAGTTATATAAGTGACTAGTTAAATAGTTATAATAATTTAATAATAATTTAGTCCTAGTATAAAGACTTTTTATATTTATGAATCATATTTTATTTTCATCCTTTTTTATTGTCTCTATTTTTTATTATTATTATTTTTTTAAAATTAAATCTTCTAAATCTTCTATTTTATAGCTTCTATCATATATAAGTACTCTATATTAGAAGCTATAAAGATCTAATATATCTTCTGTAATATCCGAAATTTATATTCTCTCGTCTTTTAAAGATATAGGCTCCGTAATCCTGTTTAAAAATAAAATTTAATTTCTATTAGTTTTATAATATTGTGTTTTTTAATAAGTCAATATCTTTTTTTCCTAGTCGTAGATATTTTTAGATAGTAATAAATAAAAATAGTGTTATAGTTCATTACTTTTAATATAAATAATAATTTAGTAATCTAAAAAAAGCTATTACCTACTATTATTTTCTAAAATATAGACTAATACGATAATAAGATTAAAAACTATTATACTCTTATTACTAAAAAGGCTATATATATATATAGCAGATAAGAAGTATTACTTTAAAGACAAAGCTGTATATATCAATTAGAGTAGTAGTTTAGACTCTTTTAAGAGCTATTATATTATTATGATTAGAGCTTATATTATTTTTCGTTATTAAATGTGAACTTGTCTTTAAATTTATTAATTTATAATAGTGGATATAGATGGAATAAGTCTAGTGTAAAAGCTTATATTAAAAAAAAAAACGGTATTAGCCTAAGTGTCGAACCTATATACAAAGATGGGTGAGACATTACAGAATATTATCAGGCAGAAAATCATATACGACTTCTAAAAAAATTATAACTTTAGCATAAGAATTCAGGAATAAAGCTTTATATTATAATAAATCCTGGTACAAACAAGTATCTTTTAAATATTTAGAAAATTCAATTATTATTATTTTTTAGAAATAAGGCTTCTAAGTATTATCTATTTTATGGCTTTTATTATATATATAGATTAAAACTTATAAAAAATCTTATATTTCCTTTTATATCTAAGATCTATTGATAGCAGCCTCTTCTCTTTTAAAGATAGACGGACGCTCTAATATTTTTCAAAGATAAAGCTTCTATCTGTATTGGTTTTATAGTAATTTATCGTTAACAAATTATATCCTTTTTATACTAAGTACTAAGTATTAAAAATGATATCTTATTGATGTCTTGTTGATTAGACTTAACAGAAATAATAATTTAGCGAGTAATTATTCCAATTATTCTATTATTCACTTTCATCTTTTATTGTAAGATTAAAAGCTACCATACTCTTAATATAAAAAAGCTATATATATATATAAGCACTATAAAATTCTAGAGAGAAATATACATTTTATATTATATCTACATAAGTGATCATGATATATAGTAAAGCTAGTAAAATAGGTGTAAAATAGACTTGATGAGTAATTAGGCCTAGAAACCTATTATAATATAAACAGTAAAAGCTCCTATTATTATAATTATATAACTTATAGCTACTTCCTCCTATACTAAATCAAAGTGTGTATGGCTAAATCCTTAGGTTTATTATATTTTTTCTAAGTAGATATAGGTATTATAATTTAGAGAAATATTATTACTCTAAGAATGATGCTAATGTTCTTAGATGAGTTTACTTATAATCTAACCTAGTATAAAGGTAGATAAGTAGCTAAGACATCTATATTATTTTCAAATCATTTATGATTACTTTTAGCCGTCATTATCCTTTTACTAAGATACTAGCGGAGGGAGTAGCTATTTAGTAATAATAATAATAATAATAATAATAATAATAATAATATATATATAGGACCCTAGGGCTTTATATAGTCTAAATTTATTTACTTTTAAACTTCTTTTTACTAATACTTCAAATTCAATGTCAGTCCCCTAGCTAGAAGCTTTTTTTTAATAATAAGAGTTTCGTATATACTATATGATTTACCTAAATTATATATAAGTAGTATTTGGTTTATAATTTAGTAACGTTCTATTAAAGTCTATCAATAGTATTTTATTTAGCGATTCATTTAAGAGTAGAACACTATTGATAAATAAAATGAAATATAGGGTGTAAACTAGTTAGCTAAAATTTACGAGTAAAGAATAATCTTTAGTCACAAATAATATCTAAAAATCTAAAATCGATTTTTATTTGGTTATAGAATAACTACTCCAAGGTATTCTATAAGCTCAATACGCTCTTATACTAGCTATTCTTAATTGCAATGAAAAATAAAGATAGACACATATCTTATCGTCTATCAAATACAGATTAATATAATTAAGTAGAACTTTAGTATTTAAATGAATGCAGCATCGTCAAGAGTTCCTCCTAGTCCGACATACTACAATTGTAGTATATAACTAGGTTCTACCGACCTTAGTAGATAATATTATACTAAGTATTCTGTACTTTGAAGTATAGACTTAAATTAAAGAGATAGTTAAAGATCTTATATATTAGAATAATAGAGTAATCTATCTAAGAGCCCAACTTTTCCAGAGTTCTTATTATTCTATTCCCTTTTAATAAAGATATAAATAGATAAGCGATTATAAATAAAATATTAATAAAATTATAGAATCTAATAAATATCTATATACTATAGTAGCTCTATAGTCTTTCGTATCACAAAATAATAGCATAAATTTGTGAGAAATTTATTAAAGTACTATCTCTTAAAATAATGATAAGAACTTGAATATAATCTTCGTAATATACATACATATATTATAGACTTCATAAATAACTCTACATTATATAGTCACTAAAAGATTTATTAGATCTAGATGGTAAAGGTATCTTAGATAAGGAAAATAAAATATTATTAAGATAAATAATGTAGCGAAGATGAAATAATCTATATAATGTCATATAGATATAGTTCTCGAAAATAATAGTATATTAGTTAGGCCAATAAATATTTAAAATAGTAGCTATAATAAATATATAGAATATATTTTTAAATATAAATCTAATAATAAATATTTTAGATATTAATCCTACTGATTGGATTTCTAAAATAAGAGATCAAAAATATTAATTTTTAGCTAAAATGGTTTCTTAGGCTATAATAATTAATCTATAATTTTAAAGACTTTTTTATATATATAAAAAGGATAGATATTTCTACAATGCTTTCTAGTAGTTAGTTAGCTTTTTTAATAAAAGGATTTTGAGCTAGGAATTCATAGAGGGCTTAGAGCTCTATCTAATATAGAGGATAAATAGGTTTACATATATACCCTTTATTGGACGTTAGATTAGCGGCGTAATTAATAGATGTTTATATAAAAAGGAAGCTTAGGTAATCCTAAAATAAAGATATCTTGGAATCTTAGGATTTAGTAAAAATTTACTTGTTTTCTATATATTATTTATTAATTTTATTTAAACTTCTTTATCTTTATCCCTATAAAAACATAAAGTAGATTATAGTAGTTCTAAGTAAGCTATTTAGATGTCTATAGCTATTTTAAATATTAATATATAATACTTTAATAAAAGACGTAGAAAGATCCTGGAATATAGTTATTGCAAAATTAATAGGACTTTTTAAGAATATAGATTATACATAATAAATATATAAAAATGTGAAAATGATAAAGTTCATCTATATATATCTATAATAATAAAAAAGATTAGCTATATATAATAGACTGATATATTTAGACTATTTATAGTTTTAACTATAGATCCTATGAACTAAGTTTACTCTAAGCCATCTTTCTAAGTAAATTAATAGTTTACTATGTTTATTTTAATATAGCTATTAAAGTCTATATCTATTTTAAAATATATAATTAGGATATAAAAATATAGGAGAGTCTCGAGTATCTATTTAGAGATATTAAATTATTACTATATAATTTATTTTAATTTAAGATTATTCTCTAATATCTCTAATTATGAAAGGATAGTTTAAATCTAAGTTAATAAAAAGCCCAATTTAACACAATTAAGTCTATTAAAATAAAACATGAAAGGGCTCTACTATCTATCTTATCTAATAATATTTTACTACTAACGTATTTCCCGGTTGACCTGCGCACCCGGTTGACCTGCGCACACCGCCTACCACTGTATTTTTAATTAGGATTTTTTCCACCTAAACGCCATAATATATTGAAAACCTATCGATTTTTACATGAATTGATCTTATGCCCTATATCTCCACACCCGGTACACTTTAGTTGAGCGCGTTTAGCTGGCAGAGGTAGTAAAATAGGCTGTTGGACGGCCGCAGGCATAGGTGATTGAACGCGCTCTATAGCCTGTGTAGTAGGCTGTAGGACCTACGAGGCCTCAGCGACTGTTAGGCCACCTTAGTGTGCTATCTGCTTAGTTGATCGTGTGCGTTTCTGTCGCTTCTTCTCGTTATGCGCGCGTAGATCACTAACTTCCTTCGCGAGTAGTGCTGTGTTATGTAAAGCAAGAGAGTGGCCCTTAATAATTTGGTCAAGCATAGTTTTGGTAGGACTTAGTGGGCTTTTTGAACGTCGCTTAAGTAGATCTTTAAGCGCTTTGGCCTGTTTCTCTAGTTGAATAGCTGTTCTAGGCGTTTTTGGTGTAAAAACGCTAGATCTGCTGCTTGGCCGGCTACTAGAGGGTGTAGGCGTACGTAGCGATATATTAAGCTTCGAAAGCACACGCTCTGGGTTGATTGGTAATAGGCCTGCTGCTGCGAAGCTATTTTAAATAGTTTCTGGCCTAAACGTATCCGCACGCGCTTTAGGGTAGGCCATCAAAAATCGAGCTTATCGATATGATTATAGCCAAGACGTACTTAATTCTCTATAAGGCGGCTATAGGCGCGTTTTAATACGGCGAAACAACCTATATCAAGAGGTTGTAGGAGATGTGATAAATGCGCTAGTATATAGAGCGGAATAACTGCGTTTTCGGTGTAGATTCGATCAAATTACGCTGTAAGATGGCTACTATAACCATCAAGAATCAATAATCGATATTTTCCACGCGTATGCCCAGCGGTCGCAGGAATAAAGTATTTTTCTAGCCAGCGTAGGCTAATCTCATCGGTAGTCCAGCTATTCGGCGAGACCTTAATACGCTAATCACGCGGTAGGCCATCAAACCATCCTTCAATATAGTTTTTGCCTTTAAATATCACACAGGGCGGTAACGCCCAACCAGTAGCGTTAACTGATTTAATTGTAGTGACCTATTTACGATTTCCAGCCTGTAAAATAGCTCGCCGACCGTAGTATTTAGCGCGGGTAACGACCCTAGCTGTAGCGATTAGGCCCATCGCGAAGCCTGTCTCATCGAAGTTATAGATATCCTCTGGTTAGATACCGTTCTCGTCGATAACGTTTTATACAGTTGTAAACCACGCGCGTAAGGTCTTCAGATCTTTATTTAGGGCGCGTTGATAATCATATCGTCTCGAGAATCGCGTACAAAGCTCTAGCCGGCGGTTAATAAAGGTTGATGGCCAATTTTTGCCGACTGTAGATAGTGGTGTAGAGCCACGCGCTGCGAGGAGAATATTGGCCATTTCTCCTATAGTAGCGGGCCTAGGCGCTGCTCTACGTGCATCTATAGAGAGTATCTATTGTGTAAGCGAATCTTCCTCATTTTGGGTCAATATATGTCGTGGATGGCGTCTATCAGCGCGAAAGGGTGTTCCATTCATACGCGTACGTGCTGTAGTCTCAGGCACACTATATTTGAGAGCCGCTGCGCGAAGAGAGGGAAATTGGCCATTTTGATAGGCCTGAATAGCTAGAAGGGTTTTGCCCTCGCGTTCTAGTGATTTTGGAGCGTTTTGAGAGCGTTTTGGTGGCATAGTGGGTGGTTAAAGAAAGTAGGTGTGGAAACGCGACGCGTTTCGGGCGGTGTGCGCAGGTCAACCGGGTGCGCAGGTCAACCGGGAAATACGTTAGTTTAAAAGATTCTTATTATATAATGATTATTTTTAGTTTAGATTTAGCTACCTAGATAATTTAGATTTAGAGTATCTAAACTAATTAATCTAAAGTTATTTAACCTCTAAATTCTGATAAGATATCTTAGAGACATTAAGGAATAGATATTTTAGATCTAAAATAAGATACTTCAGATTCCAATAATATATTATAATAGTTACTGTCTATATTATTGGAATCTTAACTATCCTATTTTAGATTATAGATAAAAGCAAGCTGAAGGCTAGAGTTTAGAAGTAATCTTCTAAAATGGGGATTATAAGTATTTCTAGAAGCTCAGATACTCTTTTAATTCAGTTCCAGATATTAGCCTAGAGACTAGCTAAATTTAAGCCAGAGATATGTCTAGGTCTACTTTTTAAATATATCCTATAATTTAGTGTATTTTTATTATTAGTCTAGTAGGTCTTTATTGATAGATTTAGACTATACACTTAGTCTTATAGTACTAATTTATAAAATAATGAGCTTTATACATCTTCTGGATATCTATATTATATTATGTCTGCATAATATTAACTATAATGTTAAGATTAATATGCTATTTTTAATATTTATAAATAGGGGATCCTCTTTTAAAAATAGAATATTATTAATACTAATATCTGTTTTATATCAATATATTAATTAGAAAAACATAATTCAATACTGAACTAATGGAGTCCTAATTAAGATTAACTAAAAGTATATTAAGATAGTATATTATATTTAAAAATGTTTAATATAATATGAAATCTCCTATTTTTTAGTCTAGGTAGTCACTTATATTTATAACTAAAGAGGGCCTTTTGGGGGATTAAGTTAAGACAGAGTAAATTTAGAAAGGCTTATTAGCTTTTTAGTAGAGATATCTTAGTATATATATTTTTTCCTAAAGATAGTTAAAGAGGAGTGGAATTAGACCTACTTAAAAAAGAGTTAATTAGATATAGTATAAAATAAGAACTATAGCCTAACTACATTTCATACTACTATTTACTATTAAACTGAATTAATTTCAGTTTAATATTTTCTAAAAAAGAATGTACTAAGAGTATAGTCAGAAGTTCTCTTTTATCCCTTTATAGGATTATATAATACTTATTTTTAATCTTTTTTTATACCCTGTATCCTTACTAGATACTCCCTCCTAGAAAAGGAAAGCACTCCTGAAAGTAAAGTCTAAGGCCTTAGATAGTACATACTGATTATAATAGACTAGCTTATAGAATTCTATGCTTCAATATAAGGAAGGATCTTACCGCGCTATATTATTTAAAAGGGCTTCTAATAGGGGGTTCTATAGCTTCTAAATATCCTTAATTATAAGTTACGCCACAGTAGTTATATTAGAAATCAGGAAAGCTTAGTATAGTTATATCTTTAATTATCCTGGCAATCTTATTAAAATTTATTAGTAAATTCGGCTTCTAGCTAATAAATATAAAAAAAATTAGAAGCACTATATAATACTACTAATTAGGCTAAACCTCACACCAATAGCTATAAATTAATATAAATTAAAGAGTATTAAGGTTAAGGGCTACTAAATAAGAGATAAGGTAATAATTAAATTATAGATAAGAATACTAATAGTATAGTTAAACTAAGCTGAATTAGAACTAATTCTTAAGACGAAGAGGAAGCTAAATATACATATATATCTTTAGCTATTATATATCTAATAGAATTATACAGCACTTATTTCTATATAGATTCTTATTTTTTATTATATTCTAATATAGATTCTAATTTACTAAATAGCCTTATATTATAGGCCATACTATATTAACTATGACCTTCTAAACTATCCTCTCCATTTTTAAGGCTTATCTATAACTCTGTTACTATTATCTAAATTGTCCAGGTAAATTCTTTATTAATATACATATAGGCGGACTATCTTTCTTTACTTTAGTCCGACTGTGTCCTTTAGTAGTTTGCGTTCTTTAACTATATAATATAACCCTATTATCTAGCAATAAATAAAGAGTCCCGCTAGATATATCTAATATTTATCTTATATATTTCAGGCTACTTACTCTATAGAGTTTTCTCTTTCTAGCGTAGCAAGAACAGAGCTTAATTAATTAAATAGCTAGAGTCGATCGTCGCTCTTTGTCGGCTACTCATTTTCTCCTCCCGTATCTTCGAGCTAAGGAGCCCTTTCTATGATTTTATCTACTTCTTTAATGTAGTCTAGAAGTTTCGAATTCTCATTACTATAGTTAAATAAATCACTTTTATTCCTCCCAAAACTTCCTCTACTCTATAATCCCTTATAGCAAGTAGTTATTAACATGTACTTTCTATTATCTTTTTTTACATTGTGCTTCTTTACTAGTTTATTATTGCCTTAACTATATAATAATCCATAACACCAACTTTTTCTAATGGACTAGTAAAAATGTACTTACTAATATATGATTTACGTTAATTAGTTATTTAATGTAAAAATTTTCAGTATTTCAAGTGTCACTCTTAAAAAGGGAGAATATCTATAATTTAGTTGTAAAAAATGGCTATAAAATAATTCAGGAAAGGTACTAAACAGCCTATAGTTTATAAAGAAGGCTCATTAGATTTGTTTATATATAATATGTTGTTTTTAGTAGGATTGTAGTAAATTATTTATATTATAGATTAAATCAATCTAACCAAGATAGTAACTTACTAATATAGCTATTTAGATTTATGTTTTAGCTACCAAAATCTAATTTTAGACTTAGCAGGAGTTCTATAACAATTAGTATATTTATAGAGGAGAGATACAAAATATAATTTATAGTTGTCCTAAATATGATTTGTATCCTACTATAAAATATTTCTTACTTAAAACTTTTTGAAAGAAGTATTATAACATTCTACCTAGCTATTAACTATTAAATTCCTTGGTTGTGCTATTAAAGTATTCTGTCCTAATTGTTTTACAGAGTCTTCAAATACTCTAAAATATTAGCGTTTTTAGTTATTAGGCTTCATCAATATACTGCTATATACTTTATATAGTATACTTATATATATAAGAATTCTAAAAATTAGTTAGTTATTCGACCTAACTAAGAGATGTAATTATAAACTAAACTTTCTTTACTTATCCAACCTTCTTAATTTCCTGTTCTTATACTCCACAGGGAGTTAATATTAGTAGTCATTTAAACACTTGCTATCTAAGACACCAGAAATAAGGTATCAAAAGACATAATAAATTTACACCACTTAGTATTATCAATAAAAATTTAGCTATTGATAATACTAAGTGGTGTAAATTTATTATCTCATTCTATTAAGAATTAATACACTATGAACCAAATTTTATACTAGTTATATTGAATATTGTTTATCAATAGGCTAGTAAATCTTCTTATTAAATGTAATTAGCTAATAGTATTTTCTTACAATTTGGTAATAGTCTATTTATAGTTTATTACTTTCTAGTATAGGCTCTACGCTTTTATAGCTTACTAAATAAATATGAAAAACGGTTGCTTATTTACAATACTATTCTTAGTACAAATCGAAAAGAAAAAGTATATAAAAAGACTTCAGAGAGAAATGCTAATTATTATATAATAGCTAAATTCCATAATCTATAGTAATAATAGCTATAGAATTTAGACTATTTTAACTTACAAAGTAAAAGATAGTATTTGGAAGACAGTTTATTTACTCCACTTAACTATTATTCATTCTAAAGCTAAAAAGATGTTAATAAGTGAATAAAATATAAAATAAAATACAGATTAACTAGAATTTGGTAAAAAAACCGAGTCCTAATTAGAAATAATAAATAACTTTGAATAGTTTAAACGGTCCTTAGATTAACTTGGTTTATCTTTAAGATAGGGATAAGTATGAGTACCTTAGAAATTTATTTGGAGTAATTAGAACTGTATTAACTATTTCCAATTTCAACGCTATTTTAAGTCGAGTGTATTGCAGAATTAGAATTACTAGATTTCGAAGCTTAGTATAAAGGCATTATTATAACATTATAGCTTCTTAGTATTTTTCATATTTTAATACGGTTTGTATCTTAGTAGTTCTATAACTTAATTTGTCTTAAATAATTAGCTAAAAGCTAGCTAAATTAACGTTCAGTTCTTAAATAGTATAGCTTCATTATTATAGACATATAACAGACAATCCTCTATAAGTATATTATTATAATTTTAATTATAGCTCTTTATCTTTATACCTTGGGCTTCTTACCTTAGTCTTTTCACTAAACTTTTAACTATAAATTAAGATTTAGTTTTAAATAGGCTTAGAGATCTTGTAGGTATAGTTTAGATTATTATTCCAAATAGTCTACTTAGCTAATTTTATAATACTTCCCTTAGAATCTACTCTAAATCTATTTTATGATATCGGTACAATAATAGATATTCTCTCTAATAATTCCCTTTTACCATTAATTAGGACTTTCATAGATAAAGCTTAAATAAGAGTACTTTACTAAATATATAGGGCTTTTTTATTAGTAATTGTTAACCACAATAAAATAGTAGGATAGAATGCTAAATATCTTTAGTTCTTTTAAATATTCCTAACATACTAATTATAAAAGTAATTTTCCCTATTTTATATTTCATAAAATTTAAAGCTATAGACTATTTACCATATTTTCAATTTGGCTCAGCTTTAGTATATTAATATTTATAGACTAGTAAAATTAAATAGAGCTTTAATATACTGCTTATTTATCTAAGATAATATTATTAATATTAAAAAGAACTATAATAATACAAAGCTCGTAGTTTAGATTACTATTACTTACCTGTTTTTAGTCAACTTCTACGAGTAGCATATATGTACATATTAGCAGCTTGAATATGTAAACTATAGTATTACCCCTACTATTCTATACTCTAAATTAATAAAATAAACGAAAATATTTCAGTAAGATGGTAAAATATAGTCTATTTCTTACCTAATACCTAATACCTAAATATTATCATACATTATACTTGTTTTTTAATAAAGATATAACAGAGACAGATAATTTTGATGTCCTAGATAAATATCTATAAGAGTTACAAAATAGCTATTAAAAACAGGTCAGATATATTATATCTCTTAAGATTATATCGAACAAATTTTATGTAGACCACTCTTACTATAAAATTTATATATTTAAAATATATGATATGATATAGGGCTTTTTGTGAAGTTTATAGAGTATCTATTCTGCTAATATGATCAATATATTATGAAGATAATGTGAATAAAATTAAATAATTTCATACAAAAAACAGAAATATAATTACATAGCGCACGTAGCTATAATAAGTGTAATATAGTCTTCTATTTATCTTAATATAAATATAGTAGCAGATATTCTACATATTATTCCTACTAAAATATTAGATATCTGCTAGCTAGTCTAAGGTCTTCAAAATAAGAGATAAAGCATATCACTTAACTACAAACTTAATTTATATATTATAGTTGAATATAATATAGAGATATATAAAAGAACTAACTAGATTCTCTTTTAGATGTCTATATTAATAATTAGAATTAGCTAAATACTATATGTAGATATACCAAGTCTATTTACAAGTCTATAAGTCTAGCTCATTTAAAGCGATATTACTAAATTCCCTGTTTCTTAATAGAAGTAATGATTACTTATGTCCATCTTGGTATGCCTATTAGAGTCTTTATATATTTGAGTCTTCTCTTAAATAGTAATTATAATATAGAAGTAGAATATATCATTTACTTGTAAGAATATTAAGTTATTATCATAGAGTTTACTCTAATTTAGTGATATTGCTTAGTCGCTCAACTTTTAGATGATAGTTTACACTTCAATAGTTAGAAGAGTAGTCTAACCCAAGACAATTCGCTACTTTAGGACTACATTAAACAAAATATTAGAGGGTTCTCTATATAATAATTCTATAAAATACCAAGCTCTATATATCTTGCCTTAAATATAATATTAACATTAATAAACTACTTCTAGTGCTTTTAAATTAGGAATCCTACCTTAAACATATATATATATATAAGATAGTCAACATAGTGTTAGACCTCCTACTCTTTATCTTTATCTAAATACAAATAATTAATATAATTAGCTGGAGAAGACAGGTATGTTACCCTAGAATAGTATACTAAATAGAATATAAAGTAGGACCTTATTAGGGTGCATGTTTGACTAGGTAAGAGATAAGATAATAATGATAGCTCTCACTGAGAACACTAATAGTGTAATCAGAATAGAACTAAACTGATCCTCGAAGGGATAGAATACACTAGATGTCTTCCTATCTATGGAATTATATAGCACTTACTTCTATATACACACTTAGGAGGATATAGAGAGCTTTATCACATCCTAATATAGATTCTGAATACCTTTACATTATAGATTTACATGCTTTCTATCTTTGAGAGTTATCTATAATTCTTTAGTATTAATTAAAACTGGACTTTTTGGATAAATTCTTTATTAATATGCTTATCTTAGAGGTTTCGATTCGATTTTTGGGGGGTCGAATATAAATATTTTCTTCTTTCTTTAGATCTTTTTACTTTATGAGTTTTTTTAAAAAAATAGTTTATTTACTTACTTGCTACTTTATACTACTATTTCTAATATGCTATTTTATTGCTTCTTCACTATTATTATATCTGCCATAATAAGTGGTACATATATCTAGAGAATATTTCTATTGTTATTACCTATTTTATAATGCACGATCTATCTTTATTTATATTTAATAATTTTATTATACGTTGTAGGCTTTCCCTAAGATCTTTATATTTAAGATAATATCACTTTAATTAATTAAGTCTTAACACTATGCTAAGAAGAACGAATTGTATAAATAAATATTTATATTTAATATTATTTTAATACTTTTCTGTACTATTTTTCACTATATATTATAAAAAGTATAATAGATAATATATATAATCTATTTGTTATAAGTTATATCTAAACAAAAAGGCACTAAGTATAATTTATAAGTAGCTTTAAAATAGGGCTTTTTGAGGTTTTAATCTAGGATACTAAAAGTAAAATATAGGCATTATTATAAATATAGTTATAAACTTATAATAATACTAGATAATAAATTAATTAATTAATTTTATTTAAATTTTAAAATAGCCTAATAAGTTTATCTAACTTCTATACTATCCATCATTAAAGATTGGTTATCAAGAAGACTATTCAGTCTTTTCATTTAGACTTTAGTAGTTAGCTAATAGTACTTATTATATAATTCTCTAAGAATCTAGTAATATTTGCTAGTTTCTAATATAGTTCTTATAGGCTAATAGCCTCTCAGTTTATATCGATAATATTAGATTTCTCTTCTTTATACATAGATTCGTTTTTTAAAAAACGCATTAATTATATTATAATAGGGTAGTTGACTTAGCTATCCGTTTAGCACTAAAAACTATTAGTAAGCAGTGTTTAATATAAAACGACAAAGGATAGCTTTAATTAAAATTTATTAATCAAACTCTAACCTTTAATTAGAAATAAAATCTTTAAAAAGGCTAGGTTTTAATTTATTTTAATTATAAAATAACTCTATTAGTTCTGCTATATTAATTATTTTCGAAATAGCGATAAAAAATAGTATTTTATATATCTATTTATAATTATAATCGTGTGATTTATTTTTATTCTAAATATTACTTTATAAAGTTCCATAATAGATTTTATTAATTTAGCAAAGGATTACTAAAGAAATAATAGGTTTTGAAGCTCACTATAGATATAATATCTTAAGAATATAAATTCTGGTATAGTTCGCTTGATGATAAAAATGGGGAGCTGGAAGCTGTTGCTTTGTTTGACTAGATTATTCAGTTTTAGTGATTATAGCTTATCGAATTGCTTATTAACGGCTTGATTGATTGATTGATTGATTATTTATTCTTAGATCTGTCAGCCGTAAGGCTGAGTTGCTGGCAGACCGCTATAGGGTAGCCAGAACAGCTATATATATTATATCATGCTAAGACAGAACTGATTTCTCACGCTCGCCTTTCTAACCACTCCTATGTCTCTATCCACCCCTTTATCGCGTCCGCATCGCTTACTTCATTATAACTAACCTCAACTTACCTTGCCTGCTAACGCTAGCAGAGATGACTCAGTAGTGCCGAAGCCGCAGAGACTAGCGCTCACTCTAGGAAAACCATGTCGCGTTAACACCCTTCCTCCTTGCTTAGTTCACTAATTACACTGGTCCAGTACGGCATAGAGCAACTCTCAGAACCTTCCCTCCCCTTGGTGCGTCCTACACCGCCAAAACGACGTAAGGGAGTGGTTTTCTGCCTTATTATTGCCCGCAGGCGCAAGCAGGGCAGACACGGTGCACTTCGATGATCACAGTGTGCTCGTTGACGGCTTGGTGGTCTGGTTTTGATAGAGGTAGGTTTTTGCAACCACTTTTTCGTCTTGCCATCTACCTTTAACGAGGATCCGTATTAGGTCTAGTGCCTATGCGCAGCCGACTTTATTAGTGAAAATATCAGCGAGATGGTTGATGACATTAACTAAAGCTATTCGATCATCTTCTATTTCAGCATAGATTATAATGCCTTCTAATATGACAGTTGTATACTTACCTACCATTGTCTTTTGGGCTCTATCGTCGGATATATAAGCCGCGCAACTTCCAGCCTATGCGCGTCAGGTGCCACCTAACAGACTTCTTAATTAACGTAAGGTTCAACGTAGCCTACATAGGTGTATTATGGTAGGAGGAAGTCATTATTAGCATCATTGCGTATCAGAATATAGGAAAAGTCTGCTTTGGCTAGTAAGCTATATATATGCCTCTAGATGTGCATTATGTTAATGACCTTAAAGGACCAGTCCGTTAGGGACCGAACTTATGATGCACTTTCAAAGCGTGTATAGGCTAGGTCGCCAACGCGAGGCGTAAGAGGCTTGTGTTTAGAGCCAAAACAGTCCTTTATAACCGCCTCAGCGTATCGGATAGCAAGCATCTAAGGCAATAGGCATCCAGTGGGTCGATCATTCTACCTTCAGGATTATTAATTATATATTTCTTGATATATTCTTTTATATATCTGGTAAAATTTATCTTATGGAATTCACATCTCAGTAGCTTTGTAGTCTAGTTTTAGTTAAATAACTAAGTAAGGGATTATTATAATTGCAGATCCTTTACCATAGAAATATATAATTAATGTCAAAGTATAACTATATGATCACTATATGATCAATATTAATATACTAATGTTCAAACTTAGATAACTTCAGTCGAAATATAGCCTATTAGTTTTATCTTTATCACCCTAGGTCTTTATCTTAGATTTATTATATTTCCGATTATAAATTAATACTTATATTTACTTTGAAAACATATATACTTTCCAAGGAGTATATTATAAAATATTAGAAGGTCTTTTAATCATAGCCTAGATTATTTTAGATTAGTTAATTTGTAGTAGTTCTGTTAGAAGCTCTTTCATAATGTAGCTGTAACTACGAAAATAGACATTCGCTTTAGATGGTTTTATTATCTAGAGCCTTAAACTAAACACTTTAACCAATTATGTCTTCTCTATATAAAGCTTAAGCAATAATATTCTAGATAATAATAGGGTCTCTTATTGTTATTCTTAATTATAATAAAATAACAAGCTTATGA
Source organism: Penicillium silybi (assembly GCA_027569585.1). Lineage (NCBI taxonomy): Eukaryota > Fungi > Ascomycota > Eurotiomycetes > Eurotiales > Aspergillaceae > Penicillium > Penicillium silybi. Next base: position 20,486 of record JAPDFI010000025.1, read on the forward strand.
TCTTAAATATTATTAATAAAGTATCTATAGAATTAGTCCTGCCTGATTGTTATTTAACAACAAAATTGCTTTTTAAAGCTATTAAATATATATATTATTTAGCTTATCCTCTATTAAACTTAGACTAGTATATATTTTAGATTTATACAATTAAATAGAATATTAATATAATATTATTTTTACTAAAATAAATAATATTGCTAGTGCTTAAATAAATATAGGATAGTGCAGAGAACTTACCCTGACATTTAGCTTGTGATATTTGTTATTCCATATTTTAAAAATTATAGCTAAAATAAATAGATAGTATAAATTGAAGTGTTAAAGTAATAAAGCAGACTAAAGATATTAATAGGATAATGGAATACAGTCTGTTTTTATCTAATAATTAAGACTTTCTAGGTTCTCTGCTATTCTTAGTTTCTTTAATAAGAAGTTAAGTAATTCTGAAGAAGTTCTAAATAAATATTAATAGAAAGTATAAAACCTAATAAATACTTAGATATTATAATAGCTCTGTGCAAGTTGCTATAAAGCAATAATAAGAAATCCAGAAAGAATTTATTAAAACACTATCTTCTAACCTAATATATTCAAAAATTCAATATAGTTCTAATAACATATATAATATAGATCTACTTACAATTTACAAGATCTATAAATTCCAAAAACTATATTGAATATAGATGATATAGGTAGGTTTCTTAGTTGTATAAAATAATTAGAATATTAAGGAAATAAATAATATATAGTAAATATTGAGTAGCCTATATGAAATAATATAAATATAGCTGGGAAAGATAATAGATATCGGACTTAAGCTAAAAAGCATAATTATTTATTTAGCTATAATAAATATAAAATACAATTTTCATCTACATAAATTCAATGCTAACTATTTTAGATATTAATTTTGCTAAAATATTAGACGTCTATTAATAAGTCTAAAGCCTCTAAAATAAAAAAGTAAAAAATTAGTTAAAAAATTAGTTTTTTAACGACAACCTTATTTAATTTATAATCATTAATATATAACTCAAAGAGCTATTCTTCATTGGTATAAAAGATAGTAAATATATTTATAATGCTCTTTAATAATTAAATTCCTTAGTAAAAATCTTCTTATTTAAATTTTGTATAAGGCTTAGAGTTTTATCTAAAATAAAGAGTAAATAAATCTGTATAGAGAAAGTTTAAGATAGTATAATCAATTAATTCTTGTAAAGGAGTAGTTTTTAATCATTCTAAGGTATCTTAGGTCCCTTAAATTTAATAGAGATTTTAGTAGCTTTCTATGGGTAATTTATTAATGTTTATTAGATTTCTAAATTCCTTTACATATTCTGACTATTATAAAGATATAGCTCTAATTATAGCAGTCTTTGGTAAGCTACTTCGATACTTATAATTTAAATCATTATTTTGAATAATAATTAAAGCAGAAAAATAAAAATGAATATTTAAAAATATTTATTCTAATCTACGGGAATTTTCTAGCAGTTCTGCTTTTAAAATAATAGCTTAGATCTAACCTGAACAAAGATAGTCTAGCTTAAAATAATTATAATTATTACATATATAGTACTAAAAAGTTCTATTGCTCTATCTAATAGTATTTTAAGGCTCGTGTGGACGGTTTTTATTATATAATAGTTACTTCTAGTTTAGATTAGGCTATCTAAATAATTTAGATATAGAATATCTAAACTGACTAATCTAAACGTATTTAACCTCCTAGGAAGCTTAAAGATAAAAGTCTTTACAAGTGGAAGCATATTAATTAACATATTAAAAATATACTTCTATAACTATTATTTTATTTTAGACTATAAATAAAAATAAGATTTGAAAAATCCCTTAAGCTAAAATTATAGTTTCATAAAAAAAAAATAAGTATATAATTATATTCTAATTTATATTCAAGAATATTATTCTTTGTTATATAAATAGGGATAGAACTTCTAAAAATTTTGATATCGATAGAAGCCAACGTACCTTGTAAATTTAATTATAAATATTACCTTAAAAACTAAATAAATTCCAAATAAAAAAATTAGTCTATTCTCTAGGAGACATTTTATAATTTAGCAATTTTTTATTAATAAGCGTTTACTTTGTTTTATAAAATAAATTTATTAATACTGAGCTCTATATATTTTCCATATATCTATATTATACTATTTAAGATGATTTTAGATATAATATCAAGATTAACCGCTCACTCCTAACATCTCCAAATAGATAAACTTATTTTAAAAATAAAACATTGTTAATTTGAATCTCTCTCTTTACATCTGTATTCTATATTTTAATTAAAAAGATAACTAAATTAGAGTAAACTAAGAGGATTCTAACTAAATTCAGCTAGTAGTAATTAAGCTAATTATACTTGGATATTTTTAATATACTTAATATAGTATTAGATCTTCTACTTTTTAGTTAAGATATAGTTAATTGGTCTAATATAATTACAGAGAGCCTATCTTAAGATAGAGTCCATTAGATAAAAAATAGAGTAGGGCTTAAGATACTAGTTAGCTTCTTTATAGGATGTTTCAGCGTATATTTATTATTTTTTCTGTAGATAATTAGAAGAAGGGGGTAGAACTATTAGAATAAAGGGTTAACTAAATAAGAGACAAGATAACAATCACTGGTTTTGGATAAAAATACTGATACTCCAACTACAAAGAACTAACCCAATCCTTAAAGGAATTCATACACTAGATGCATATATATTCCTTTTTATGTATCTGTGGGGTCATATAGCTCAGTGAGCTTCTATCCAGGTCCTTAGGAGGATACAGAGAGCTCCGTCACATCCCAATATGGATTCTGAATAGCCTCCTATTGTGGGTTGCTGTAACAGATCTAAGGGGCCAGTTAGGTATCTCATGTTTTATATAGAAATATTTTAGTGCCTGTGTACTAAGTGATACTAATAGTGGTAACTAGGGTAGGACGACTAACCTTTAAGGAAGAAGAATAGACTAAAAACCACGAGTCGGCCGAGGAGAGGGTTCGGGTGGCCAGCTTCTATACGAATACTCGCAATTCGCTCTTGCATGGTTTCTCCCCTCTTCAAAACTCAATATCTGCCCGACTCGCATTCTTTCTTTCCCTATAGGCCAGATCGATGTTCCAAATAGGAATGGGACTAGCCGTGCTAGCTCACGCACGCACACTCTAGAGACTGCCTGACCAATCGGGCCAGGCCTGCTGACAGTAGCGAATTCGTATCTGTCGGTGCTAGATGAGGGAAGTAAATATCGTCACCATGATCTCTTCACGCGTCGGTGTTATCGGCTCGCGATGCTGATGACGAGATGAAGATGTTAAGAGATTAGAGAAGTAGCCTAGGCGCGTATAATAGAGACGGCTACAGTGCTGGTCTGTGACGACTGCATACCGGAACTCGGATAGTGTACGGGCATCATCATTCTTGCAAACCGTGGGCCGTCGTTGGGGTTGTAGGGGTGCTCTTTGTCAATGGTTCAGGGCTCGCGAGAGGTCTGGATTCGGGGTTCGACCACCGACTTGTACACGGTCAACTGCATTGGAAAGTCACGCTGGTCGCTGGTTGAAAATACCAACAAAATCATACGTCTCAAACGCTCGGATTCAATGCTTACGTCGCAGTCATGTGGATCAACGGGGCCGGATGACACGGCCAGAAACAAGACCGCTCCCATCCCGCCCAGGCAGTACGTTCATTCTCGCGACCGAACGAAATGCGCTACGCAGAGGTGCTCAGGGGGGAACGACTAGGCACCGATCATACTTGCGTCGTCCGACTTGCTATTTTTCGACTCAGCCCCGAGTCAAACTATACCGATGGATTGTAAAGGCGATGGTTGAAAACTGGCTAACTAATGTTTATCCGATATATATTTTTCCATGGAGGTGCCCCATACGTCATCGGAGAGACAAACCCGAGACGTCGCGAGACATTAGCATGGAAGAGTCCCCCTGAAACGTACCTGGCGTCGGAGACCCGTCACGGCGAGGAGGCTCATGTAAGTGCCGTGGATCATAGACTTACGACATTTGGGGCTGGGGCTGGGGCTGGGGCAGGTGCCTTGGATGCAGAGCGCATACAATACCGATGATCATGACAGGTGCCGTAAGAATGCGTAAACTACGATGTTCCTTGTAGGCAAAGCAGGCAGAAATCGGGAAGTGAAAGGGGTGACGGGGGTGGTCAGAACCCAATTGAAAGGGAATCGGTGCAGATCCACGGATACAGAGGGGAAGATCAAGGATCAAGATCGATAATCATCCTAAGGACTAGACCACAAAGGGAATAGCGAGAGGGAAAGGAGGGGCTGAAGGAGGGGGCTGAAGGGCCTCGCACATGCAGAGTGGGGATTGGGGATCAAAGACCGCTTTGACAGGACACGCCATCACCTTTACTCACAAGTCAGTAAGCAATTCCAGTCCACGGTCACGAGCACAACGGGAATTGCAAGAGATAGAAGAATGACGCCAACAAGAAGAAAAACAGGGCCGAGGCTACGACCACGAGACACAGACCCCCATAGATTGGTCGGACGGGAGTCCACCGGTCGGGCACGATTGGCGACGATTGGAGCCAGTAGAATGATTGCCCGCATACAATGTTGTCATGCGCCGTGGTCGGGGGCCCAATTGAACCCAATCGCTGGGGCTGATCAACTGGTGTCATCTCAGATGACTCCTTCCGTGACTTTTCTTATCTTTTGACCTTTTGACTCATCCTTCTTAAACCGCCTGAGCCCCCTTTCCCTCCTCTCTTCTCCTCTCCCCCTCCCCCCACTCTTCACCCTGGACTACTTCCCATCGCCAGGCTAGCAGGCTACCAGGCTAGCAGGCTACCAGGCTACCAGGCTACCAAGTTACCAAGTTACCACCAGGCTGCGCCCAATTGTCCAATTGCCCAATTGCTCGGGCAGCCGTTGACTCATCGGCCATTGACGCTTAACTCCGTTGCCACTGACCTCCTGACAAATCATCCCGTTTGGGTAATTCACTTCCATTGACTTCTACTTTTCGCCTTCCTCTTGTACATGGGTTTCAATTAAATACTCTTCCACCTGCTCACTCTTACCCCCGCCCCCTACTCTGCGAATTCACACACCCTTCAATTCCCCTCCCCAATCTCATCTGGAATGACTTCTGGTCTACAGCCTCCGGGTAAACACCCCACCAATATGAACCGTCTTCCTGTTTCTAGCCTCATGTCACCACCGGAGTCCAAGCCGCTGGAGAACTTTCACCCCTATTCCAAGCGCGACTCGACCGGCATGGGTGACGTCAAACTCCCCCCAATCTCAGCTGATCGCAAGCGAACACAGTCGGAGATGGATCTGCCCTCACCACCCGTCACTCCCTACACGGGCACCAAGAAGCGGCGATCTCACACCTCCGAGCAGATTGAGCGGGATGCTGGTGCTGCCCGGGATCCCGTTCTATTCCCTCGCCATGACTCCATAGCTGGCGCCTCGGATGAGCCGCTGTTCGGTCCCATCCCCCCTCCCGCTGCTGAGGCTCTTGTTGAGCATCATATGAACTCGCACATGGCCAGGTTTGAGAACAAGCGGAACAAACCCACGCGCGATGAATACCTCCTCGCGCTGTCGTGTGTGCCCATCGTCTCGACCCAGTACAATCGCAATCCCGCGGCCTGGGCCCGAGAGGAGCGGGAAACGCTGGAGCGCCAGTTGGTTTTGATGAATCGATACCGCCCGGGTGACCTGGAGGCCAAGCTGAAGAAGATCGCCCCAGCCCCCGCGAAGAGAATGGGTGTGGCCCCGCCGCGTGTTCCACGAACCCGAGTCAAGCGCACCCCCAAATCTACCCCCAAGCAGCAGGATCTGGACTCCTTTGACTCCCCACCCTCCGCCTCCAAGACCCGTGTCCTAGGCACCAATCGGGATGATACAGACTTCCTTGCCCTCAAAGACTTCTCGCCCCCGCTGGACACCCTGGGCAGCAATGCCAAGGCGTTGAAGGCCGACTGGAAGGGCCAGATGTTGGATTTGAGCAATGACCCGGACAGACATCTGCTCAGTCCCGCCGAGCTCAATCTCGCCTCCACTCTTAGACTGTCCTGCGCCACCTACCTGTGCAGCAAGCGCCGCATCTTTGAGGCTCGCGTGCGAGCCCTGAGTGTTGGCAAGGAGTTCCGCAAGACGGATGCCCAACAGGCCTGCAAGATCGATGTCAACAAGGCCAGCAAGCTCTGGACTGCCTACGAGCGGGTGGGCTGGTTCAAGCCCGAGTACTTCCAGCGATATCTCAGATGATCTTCTCTCTCTCATCCGCCCTTCCCTAGGGTGTACAACTGGCATGGCAAACAGCCCGACTCCCCTCCCTTGATATCTCCTCTCTCCACTGCAACGGCTGGCCCGATAGGTCCGGATCTTGATTTTTCTACCTGGGACATCTCCCACCCCCGTTCATTCCGGCCTGCTACCCAGGCTACGAATAACTGACTGTGCTCGTCTCCCTCGGATCCAACCGATCTCGCAATAATTAATTCCCAGTCATTCCAGCCTGGCTGGTATCTTCCCGAGACAGGTCCCGGTTCTTTCTAGCATCCATACTCCCACTTACCACCCTCCTACTACGACGTCTCGGTTTCATGATCACTTTTCCATTTCCTCGCTATGCATGACGACACAGTCCTTCTACGATCTCAACTCTCCATTACATGGCACCGGTTTCATTTTGCTTCACTTGCACTTCATTTCCTCCCCAACTTGCAGCACGCTTTTTGCTATTGGTTGGATGCATGGATTTCCTTTTTTTTTTGCACCTCGGGGACTATTGACATTGGCGTTCGGAGTTTACATTTGTTCGTTTCCCATCTAGAATGGCAGGCTTGGGATACCGCGGTGTTTCGTGTGACCTTCCAGTTTGTTTTGCTTGACTTGCCCGACATCGTCTCCTGTGATACGAGCAACCGGGACGATATGATACCCTGACCCAATACAATTCTTTTGAATAATATGCCCATTGCAAAAATTATCCCGGTAGAAAGTATCTATAAATATCAGTAGTACAACCTCGACGCGGCGAACGGTTGACGTTGGCCAGACCGCAAATTGCGCTTCCGATGGTTCGCCCTTGTGGGGCGGTGCACGACAATCCAGTGGTCTGGCTCCGCCCGGCGCCACCTTTTTCTGACGTCTCCCTCATTTCACCTTCTCCATCTACCATCCCTTCACATTTTGAGACGCGAAACTCGTCGTCATGTCACAGGCTGCTGAGGTGACCCGCGCCGAGTCCATCGAAGAGCAGGAGCGCGCCCGCGCCGGTGGCGACAAGAAGCCCAAGTCCCGGAGACCAGCCAGTGCGCTTCCCCTGTCCCTCCCTGGGATTCCCCAACCCAGACTGACCCTATATCCTAGATACTGCGTTCCGTCAACAGCGATTGAAAGCCTGGCAGTGAGATTTTCGATCCCAGCCATTCCGCCCCCTACCGGCCACTGACCGCGCTCTCCTTAGACCGATCCTGACCCCCAAGAGTGTCCTGCCGTTATTCTTCATCGTCGGCGTCCTTTTTGCTCCCATCGGCGGTGTCCTCCTCTGGGCGAGCTCCCAGGTATGCGTGCCTCGGCCTTCGGATCGATGAGGTGGGCACAGCTAACCTTCCGTGACAGGTCCAAGAGATCGTTATCGATTACACCAATTGTCCCACCGAGGCACCCACCGGCTCCTTTGGAGATTTGTCGAAATACGTGTCCACAACATGGAAAGCGAAGTCGGGCACGCCACCTTCCTGGCAAAAGACTTGGAACTCCACTGGCAACAACTGGATCTGTACTCTTGAATTTAACATTCCCGAGTCGATGGGACCCCCGGTCTTCATGTACTACCGCCTCACCAACTTTTATCAAAATCATCGCCGATATGTTCAATCGCTTGAACTGGAACAATTGAAGGGCACGCCGGTCAGCAACTCTACAATCGCAGGCAGCGTGTGTTCTCCTCTTGCGACCAGCGACTCCGGCAAGGCCTATTATCCGTGTGGCCTGATCGCAAACTCCATGTTCAACGACACTATTGGCCAGCCGATTCTCACGGGAGACAGCTCCGAACCGTACAACATGACGAATAAGGGAATTGCCTGGCAAAGTGACAAGGATTTGATCAGGAAGACAAAATACCAGCCCGGAGAAGTTGTTCCTCCTCCCAACTGGGTGGATTATGACTACACTGAGAGTATTCCCGATCTCCAGGAGAATGAGGAATTCATGGTCTGGATGAGAACCGCTGGGCTGCCCTCTTTCAGCAAGCTTTCCCGCAGGAACGACACCCACGCCATGAAACCGGGTCGCTACGAGTTGAGCATCAACTACAGTACGTCTATCGTCTTTTCATCCTCGCGGGGATCGACTAACAATGGTTTAGAGTTCAACGTGACTGAGTACGACGGAACCAAGTCGATTCTCCTCTCTACGAGGACGGCTCTCGGTGGTAAGAATCCTTTCATGGGAATCGCCTACGTTGTTGTCGGCGGAGTGTGTGTTCTCTTGGGCACTCTGTTCACAATTGCCCATTTGGTTCGGCCCAGGTAAGGTTGCTGCGGCCATCACCGATAGGCAAAGAGCTAATCACAGTGTTTTTAGAAAATTGGGCGACCACACTTATTTGACTTGGGATTCAACCAACCAGCCAAGTACTGCAACAGCGACGGGACGGGATGATCGCATGCGCCCGGGTGCGTAATCAGCGATCGAATCAAAATGGTAGCCTTTCCTTTTTCTTCTTTTCTCCTTTTTTCTTTCTCACTTTGGTGGCTTTCTCTCTCCCCTACTTTCCCCATGTGTTTCACTATTTTCTTCTGTTTGGGAGAAGGCCGTTATTGTGATTAAATGGACCGTTCCGGATCGGGTGTTAAACAAGGAGTTGCATGTATCTAACATTTTCCACAACAACGCGCATTCTTTTCGCTTCTGCTCTCGCCCTCGTTCCCTCGTTCATTCAACCTGGGCTGACCTCATCCCGCCCGCTGAGGAATTGGCCGGGCGTCTCTGGATGCCAATGATTTGTCTGTTTTCCTCCGCTCCGCCGGTTTCTTTAACGCCGATCACCTGTACGGTGTCGTCCCTTGCGTAGGACATGCATTCCACCGTGACGCAGCATTCCCCGGACTCATGGAATTGCAATGGGCTCGTGGGACTCGAAGCCCCGGTCATATAGCGAACTCGGTTCGCGAAGACCGATCTCGTTGTTTCTGTCAAATGGGCGTGACGGGGGAATCACGACACTAGGGCATCTTAATACCACCACCATCATGGTTCGTCACTCTTTTGCCCCGCTCGTGGTTCTCGTCACAGCCCTATACATCCTACAGGCTCAATGCACACCCGTTGTATTTCAAAAACGTGGTATCTGCGCCACTGAGGATCCAGATCCATCTTTCCTCAGTGCCCTTGATCAAGTCCAGGTCGACGAGACCCGGTCCTTACATGCCGGCTCCGAGGCTCGCCATGGCCCTATCGAGATAGAGACGTGGTTCCATATTGTGGCCAGCGAGGCGGAGGCAGGCCAGGTTACCAATGCAATGATCAATTCCCAGGTCGGTTTCGTTCATCTCGCCCCTGCAACAGTCTCGTCCTAACCACCCAATTAGATATCCATTTTGCAAGACGCCTACCAGGATACTTCCATTCGCTATAGATTGAAAGGTGTTACACGACATGTCAACGATGTTTGGGCTCGCAATGAAGATGAGATCGCTATGAAGACCGCCCTCCGGAAAGGAAGCTATCGAACTTTGAACGTCTATTTCCAAACCGATCTTCAAGCATCCCCGGGAGAATCCGGCCGTGCTGATCACCGCGGGACCCTTGTTTCCAATGATTTCTCTTCCAGTGTTCTGGGATTCTGTACTCTGCCTGACCCCAGTATCAATGCCACCAGTGTCCGTGCCGATTATATCAAGGACGGCTGCAACGTGCTAGCCAAGACGATGCCGGGGGGCTCGTTGGATCTTTATAACCGGGGAGGAACCGCCATCCATGAGATCGGACACTGGAACGGCCTCCTGCACACCTTCCAGGGAGAGTCTTGCTCTTCAGATAACCCCGGAGACTACATTGCCGACACTCCACAACAATCCACGCCCACCGACGGTTGCCCTGTCCGCAAGGATTCCTGCCCTGATTCTCCAGGGCTCGATCTAATCCACGACTTTATGGACTACTCATCCGATGTTTGCTACGAGAGCTTTACGCCTGGTCAGATACGACGTATGCGGAACATGTGGGCGTCTATGCGGGAAGGGAAATGAGTATGGGCTGAGCTTGTACATCTAAGCTGCACGACTCTGCTGTGCGGAGAGTCGTTGTTGCTAAAGCTTTCATTTCTACTTGCTGGAAAACGTTAGGGTTCTTCAGCACCACTTAGATTTCAAAGAATTTGAGAAAGTTAAAAGAAAAAATACATGTTACATTTCCAGGGACTTTACCTAGAGCTCGATCTTCCTTTTCCTTCCCAATTCCTGCGAACTTGTAAGCATTTAAAGAGAAAACAACGATGGCATAGAAAAGTAACGGATATGCAGAAACCCGTCCGACACGAGAAGTCGACTAGCGCTTGCGCTTTGTACCTCGGTCATCCTCATCCAGCTTGTTATCCTTGTCGTGGCGCTTCGCCTTCTTCTCCAGCTCGTCCCAGTCCTCACCACTCTCCTCATCTCCACTGAACTCCTCTTCACTTGCGTCCGCGCTGGCATCGTCGTCAAACTCGCTGTCCTCCTCGGAGCTCTCGTCGGCAGCAGCCAGCTCGGAATCGGACAGTTCGAAAGCCGACTCTTCCTCATCTTCGGAACCCTCCGAGTCTGATTCGGCAGCTAAGAACGACCAGCCGCCGTCGGTAAAGAATCCGTATGGATCACTCACGACCGTCTTCATAATGGTGGACCAGTTCAGGTTCAGCGGGCCTTCCGTGAAGGCAATATCAACCGAGTCGAGCCAGTCTTTGACACCCTCCAGTGCCTCGACGGGAATTGTGTTGACATGAACGGGGGGTCGGTGGAAGTCCTTGAAAACGAAGACCAGATCGAAGTTCTTGAGACCGAATTGTACTCGCTCCAGATGAGCAATTTCAATCTCGTTGAGGGTGATAACCATGAACGGCGGCTCAGTCAGTTGAACAAGAGCATCCGTGGTCGGTTGAATCAAGACATTGGAACGATTGGGAACACCGGTGAAACCGATCTCGCGGAAGGGGATGTCGACATCCACACCCTCGTCCTTGCCAGCATCCGCAATCTTTTCAGCGAACGCCTTGAACTCACGGTCAAGGGCAGCTCTCCGGCGTCTTTCCTCCTGCTCGGCCTCAAATTCTTCCTCGTCGCCATACCGGTGCTTGCGACGACGGTTGCCAGTTTCGTCAAACTGCATTTCAGTGGCTTCACGGTAGAACTGCACGTCTCTTGTCTTTCTCTTCCCGATCATGATGGGAGTCTTCAGGTGCACATGAATGAGGACAATCAGCTCATGCGCACATGGCTGGAAGAAGAGATGCTTGACGTTGCTGAAGAGCACATCGACATGCTCGTTGCGGAAAGGTGACAGGTATCGAAGACCATTTTGGTGAATTTCCACCTCTCCGGGGACACGCTTGCCATCCAGAGGAGGCCGAAGATACACATCCGGGAGCTTCACTGGTCGACGGTCTACACAATCACGTTAGCATCAACGAGGTTGCATTCCAAATGCATTGCAACTTACTTCTGATTTCAACGAGCTTGTCTTGCTCGACCACATCCTCCATCTCCTTCTTCTCCTGTTCCCGTCGCAGGGCAGTCTTACGAAGTTCGGTAATGTCCAGCGCGACCTGGGCCAGTCTATCATTATCCTTGGAGCGCAATGTCAGGTTGCGAACGAAATGAGCCGACGGATCTTCAAAGGGCTGGTCGTCCTTTCGGCCTACTCCCTGACCGGGAGAGAGGAAGTTGATGCGGAGGTAAGCATAGTCTCCTTCATCGCTCTTGCTGGCGTTCTTGATCGTGTTGATGTGGAACGGCACCGGTCTTCCCATGACGGGCACAATGACGGTGGATGCTTTGTGATCCACATACACGACGAGGTCCTTGACCTTGGCGGGCAGCTGGTTGTCTCGTTTATAGGATTCAAAGCGCTTGAACTTCTTCTGGGCCACGCCGTTGTCATCTCCAGTGGTGCCTGTAAACCTGTCCAGACCTTCCTTGGTCTTCTTCGAGGCCAATTCTTTCTGATGCTCACGACGGCGCGCTTCGGCACCTTCGTTAATTTGAGTTGGTCGTTCGGCACGGAGCTTCGTCCGTGTGACATTTCGGCTTGCCACTGCACTTGACTTTGATTCTTTCTTCTCCTTGACAGGCTTTTCCGGCTCCTCATCATCTCCAAAGTAGAAGGAGACAGAGTCCATATCTATACCGGCGTCTTTGGTGAAAATATGAGGCCCGTTGTCTCCAACACGAACGGTATCGGTGATGACCATGGAGTAGACGTTGTTTCCCTTCGAGTCAGCATCATTTACGTCAGTCAGGCCGACAGTGATTGACAGTGTCATGCCATTCTTCAGGACTCGGTTGTTCTTTGCGTTGAGGACCATGTTGGAATCGCGCAACTCAATGCCAATTCCCGCACCGACGTTCTTGACCAGATGATTTTCAAGTTCAGGCTTCTTCGACCGGACGAGATTGAGCGCCTTGTTGTACAGATCCTTAGCAACTACTCCGTCACGAACCTCTTTCATGACCACTTCATGGAGATTTAGGAGGAATGCATAGTTGGCTTCTTGGGACTTGCTGGGATCCACCAGATAGGTTCGTCCGATCAACGAGTTATACGTCTTGTATCGGATACCAAAGCTGGAGAGAATGATGCCAGGTTCCAGGTTTTTGTCATCCGATGTCGCAGTCAGCTTCAGATCGTACGATCCTCCGCTCTGAACCACAGGGCCATAAGCCCAATCGATCTGTCCAGCATCAAACTCGGACGGCAGGCGCGCCAGCTTGTTGAAGAATTTTGCATCGTCAATTTTTGCATCAACCTTGGCAGCAAGGGCTTTGTGTGTCATCTGCTTTTCCTCATCGAGCAACCGCGACATCTCGTCCACGAAGTATTCGGACATGAGACCGCTGCACGCTCTGGAAGCATTGCGGATTGAAACCTGTCTTCCGTCAGCAACTGCAGCTGATCCGCCGCAAAGGAGCAGCCAAACTCACAAGCTCTTCGGGATCCTTGATCGCAAAGGCAGCCGAAAGGGCAGGCGTGATGTCCACTTCCTCCACTTCCTTCGAGATGTCTCCAAATGCACGTTTCCAGTCGTCGGCGAATGGTCCGGACGTAGTGTCTTTAGGGAGGGTGCCAACTTTCTTCTATTAGTTGGTGGTTAGCGAACAGTCAGAATGAACCCATTGAGCTTCCGGTCAGTAAATCACTCACTCCTGCACCCTTGATCACATCCAAGCATTTCTCGAAAGCCTTAGTCTTGGTCTCTGGGTCCTTTGTTGTCACTAGAAGCTCGACCGGAATCTTGCCGCCTTTCAGAGGCTCGAGAAGCTCAGCTAAGCCGCCGCCAGATTAGCATGTGATGCGCATTGCGATTCAACCGGATTAAATCACCTTTCTTAGCCGTAGTGACCACGTAGACGGCTTCGGTCGTGAAGACGAAGAGGGTAGCAGGGAACTCGTAACCGAGGAGCCAGAACTGCGGGTCCACGGAGTTAGTATCAAAAACACGGATGGAGCGAAGCCGATAAGTCAGATACGAGAAGGAGATGACTTACATGCATGGCGTTGTTCTTCTGGAAGGAGCTTTCATCGGTCTTGGTCTTGCCCATGAGAATGACTATGGAGTCCGCGCCACCGAACAGCGCATTCCCTGAGCGCTTATCTGCCTTCCATGACGCATAGAAGCTGGATAGGTGGTTGAAGAAATTGTTTTTATCAATCGTGATCTTCTCGGCCATCTTGGGCGATCTGATGCGAGCAGGGCCCAGCAGCAGCGAGACTGAGGACACGGGCGACAGGCGACTGGGAGCCGGGTAGGGATCAAGATCTCATGTGAGGGAATTTGGAATCGGGGGATTGGCGAGAAAATCGATGGCAGAAGATAGAAGAGAAACCCCGAAAGGAAGTTGCGGCTGGTTAGGGAGAGGTCGACCCTTGAGGACAGGACGCGAAAAGCGCGTTTTGAGTCGCAGCGGGTTCCCGTGCTCAGTTTTCCCTTTTGCGGATTAGCGCGGGCTCTCGTGCAGCCTAAGCCGAAATGGGCGATTTTGCTGCTTCTCTCTCTCTGCGCTCGCTTTCTGCTTTTCTGCCTCGACTTGCTTTTGCTTTCTGCTTCACCCGGGAGAGTCTTTTGACTCTGCAGCTGCAAGTATGTTTGGTTCGGCTTCCTACTTGGTCCTTCACTCCTCCCTGTGATCCGACTGCTCCCCGCGCTCTCTACCGCAATCAACCACCAAACCGAGATACCATGGCCGTGACTGCCCGTCAATAAGAATCGACAGCTGCAATGGATCCTATATTCCTTGGGCCCCATTTGACCGAACTGGGGCCCCGGAGAAAATCTCGCAATGATGCTGCCACGGGAGCATCCGCAGCCGGTGTCCGCGCTCTGAGTGCACAGATGGTGGCCTTCTATTTCAGGGCACCGATCAAAGCCTTCTTTCGCACCCGAGTCGAGTAGGTAGCTCCTGTTGCTCATGATTTCCAGTCGCTCTTTCGTTGACGCTCGTAATAGTTATATGGTACATCCCTCTTCACTCCTGTCCTCCAGGTCTCGATCAACTAATCACCGGTCCTCGTCTTCTGGTATGAACAGGCATTTGCAAGAGCCGTGAACCCACGCGTTGCGGAGGGAAAATGGTCCATCCATACCACGACCCCCGGGTTGTTGATCCATGCCGTCCGAACATATGGCTGGCAATTCATACCGAACCAAGTCTTGCCTCCTCTGATGGCAAACGCGGGGTGAGTTCTAGACAGCCCTTTTTGATGAGACCGAAAAACCTGACTTCTATCGTTTCCTACCCACAGTGTTGGCGCTGTTCTGTACACGTCCTATCTTCAAGTTCTGGGCGCCCTCCATGAACCGGTGTCCCAGGGGGCCAAGCGAATCTGGCCTCCTGCAACTCCCTCTGCCACCTTCACAGCCGGCTTTGCAGCTGGCACCATTCAGTCTATCATTGCGGCTCCCCTCGATGCCTTGCAGGTTCGACTCCAGACCAGCGACATGCTAGAAGGCCAGTATCGGAGTATGTGGCATTATGGACACCATAAACTCAAGCAAATCGGTCTACGGGGCGTCTTTGCCGGCTGGAGCCTGTCTTTTCTGCGCGACTCGCTCGGATATGCCGTGTTCTTCTCCTCATTTGAATACGTCAAGTCTCAGTCGTATTATTCTTTCATCACCTGGTACTATGGATCCTTGCATGCCGACCATCTGGACATGCTCCCTTTGTCCGGCTCCAGCCACCGTGGCGTCCCTCTCATCAAGCCGCACTATGCACTGGAGCCTTGTTTTCTCATGATGGCCGGTGTGGTAGCGTCGGTGGCACAACAGGCTATCCAGCATCCCCTGAGCAGAATTCAGGACCTACATCTGGGGCGGTTGGAATACCTTGATCACCAGGCGAGTCTTGACCACTCGCGGAAGCAGATGCTACGTCTATACTATCACGCCTACCAGGAGACCTGGAAACGATGCGAGCGCAAGGCCGTGCGAGCTGGTGGTTGGCGACCCTGGCTGTTCCGCGGGTTCGCGAGCAGCGCCATCCGTCAAGTGCCTAGCACGAGTGCAGGCCTTGTGATCTTCGAACTCGTGCGTCGGCGATATGCGAGTCTGGACGATACGGTGCACATACAAAAGGACGGATACGATATCCTACTTACTTAGCGCACTATTTTATTTTCATTTGCTGTCGGTTCGTGAGTGGGGGAAGTGGCCCGAACATATTGATTTAGTCACGTTTTGTTTGCAGATGATACCCTATATAGACCAGAAGCAGAATGCCCGATGCGGGAATATGAAATGTGAGATGGTGAGACTTTTTAGACCACTACGCTAGATAGCCCATAGGTACAATAGGCAGGGAGTAAGCCGAGAATACCTAAGTAGGTCCCTAAGGTATTTTTCTAGCGGACGTACTAGAGTCGAATAGTAGTACAACTATCATCCACGATCGAATCCCGTCATCTACGGATATTATCTGGGCGTTCTGCGGTCTCCACCAGATGTGGATCACTTGCCGGATTCGACGCTGTTACTTGACGTAGGCTGAGAAAGACCCCGTATTCGCTTCGACTCCCCTGATCCTCAGCTTCTGTTCTCATCAAGCATTGCCTATGTTTCCAAAGATGATGGGACTCTCCAGAGCGTAACTATCATCAAACTGCAACGTATCCTATCTCAATCATTCATCCTGCTCCACGTACGAGGGAAAGCGGGAGTTCACGACCCCAAGCGCGCCAACTCCTCCCGCCTGACCCTTAGCACCGACTCGTCCACGTGAGCTGTGTGACATCCGTGACCTGGAGAGAACCCAGAAAGAAGTCAATAGACTTCTTTCACGGAGAGTCGAGTTACTGCCCGCCGTGACCGCTCCTGGCTCGATCCCCAGAGCCGAAAGAGGCCTCTTTCTCCCTGCGTGATTTGCTTGAATCGCACGGAGGATCGACCTTGCATTTCTTTGGGCTGACTTTCAGCCCGCCGCCAACATTCCTTCTCCAACCTCCCCGCGCGCCATACCCCTCCGTTCACTACCCGACCCCAACAAGTCCCCCGTGCTGGAATCCGCCAGCGAGAAGGGTAGTCGACGATCGTCTCATTCGTCTGCTCGCTCCGTCGAGTCGGACTTCTCGATCTGGTCGGACACAGGTGATCTCGCCGAGCAGCTCGCCGAGGACCCGCTGCAGTCCCACCTTCGCAACTCTCTAGATCGAGAACTCTTAGCCTCACGGAAGAGACACGCCAAGCGGGTCCACTACCCGCAAGACCTGGACGACGGCTCCCAGTCGGGCATACAAGAAGAGAAACAGAAAATACAAGTCCCGAGACCGCCTCCGCGGCGTGTATCTAGAGTCGAACGTATCTTGGCCGCCATCATGTCCCCCGGCAATCGGCAGAATGCCCAGATTCATGGCTTGGTGGGAAAGCCGTTGCTGTGAGTATCATCTGGATGGGTGACTTGACACGGCTTGCTGACCTCGACTTCGTAGATACTTTACGAGTGTATTTGTATCGCTAGGCGTCTTCCTCTTTGGCTATGATCAAGGCGTCATGTCCGGCATTATAACGTCCGTATTCCCCCTCCACCCCCCTCCTCTCCCTTTCCTCCCAAAAACCCATTTTGTCACCAAGCAAACAAATACGGAGGACCCATGACCTGAAATACTGACGAACGGACAGTGGTTGGTATTTTCGTGATTACTTTGGGCAACCGTCTCGGGCTACGATCGGTACCGTGGTGGCCATTCTTGAAATCGGCGCCTTCGTATCCTCGCTTCTTGTAGGACGTATCGGTGACTTGATCGGCCGCCGCAGGACCATTCTCTACGGGTCCCTCGTGTTCTTCATCGGTGGTGCTCTTCAGACATTTGCAACCAGCATCACCATAATGATGGTGGGTCGAATTATTGCCGGTCTGGGCGTCGGTGCTTTGTCGACCATTGTGCCCGTTTACCAGTCCGAGATTTCGGTAAGATATTGTCCTGCTGTCTCCTAGAGAGCGCTGAATCATTTTGGATCTTTGTTGGTTTGATATGCTGACGAGAGGGGTATAGCCTCCACACAACAGAGGAAAGCTAGCCTGCATAGAATTCACCGGCAACATCGCAGGATATGCAACCAGCGTGTGGGTGGACTACTTTTGTAGTTACATCGAGTCCGATTACTCCTGGCGACTGCCCTTACTTTGTCAGTGTGTTATGGGCGCATTACTTGGTATGGGGAGCTTAATCATTTGCGAGTCGCCAAGGTAAGCCTGAGAGATCTCAAGTGTCTCCGTGCTTTTCTAACTCGATTGGTTTCAGATGGCTCCTAGATAATGATCATGACGAAGAAGGCATGGTGGTGATAGCCAACCTCTACGGCGAGGGGGACATTCACAACGACAAGGCCCGCCAAGAATACCGTGAGATTAAAATGAATGTCCTGCTGCAACGACAGGAAGGTGAAAGGTCCTACACCGACATGTTTAAACGCTACTCCAAGCGGGTCATGATTGCCATGTCGGCACAGGCACTGGCTCAGCTGAACGGAATCAATGTCATTTCCTACTATGCGCCCTTGGTTTTCGAATCGGCTGGCTGGGCCGGTCGATCCGCCATTTTGATGACCGGAATTAACGGCATTACATACCTGCTATCCACCATTCCTCCCTGGTATCTCGTGGATAACTGGGGTCGGCGTCCCATTCTCCTATCGGGAGCGGTGGCTATGATCATCTCACTGTCCATGATCTCATACTTCATCTATATCGAGATCCCCGCCACCCCTACCTTGACCGTGATCTTTGTGATGCTCTATAATGCTGCATTCGGAGCTTCGTGGGGTCCAATTCCCTGGCTCTACCCACCAGAGATTCTACCGCTGAGCATTCGCGCGAAGGGAGCGAGCCTGAGCACTGCCTCCAATTGGGCGTTCAACTGGCTTGTCGGAGAAGTGACTCCCGTGCTGCAGGGTGCCATCAAGTGGAGACTATACTTGGTCCATGCCTTTTTCTGCGCCTGCAGTTTTGTTCTCGGTAAGACAATCCTCCAGACTTATGTGATATCCACATCTAATCCTTTGTCTTACAGTCTATTTCCTGTATCCTGAGACCAGCGGTGTCCGGCTGGAGGACATGAACATCTTGTTTGGAGATGCATCCACCGCTATGCCCACTCCTGCCACAGAGGGTGAGCGAGGCTCTCTGATGGGTGCTGGTTCGCCCGTCCCCTCGCTTGATATTCATCGGCAGTATGGCCAAATCGGTGCAGAGAGCGCTATCCCGGGGCTCGATATCGATCCGCCATCATTAAGCAGCAGTGGCCCAAGCAAAACTGCGCGAGGTGGCTCACATACCGGTAATACTCGGGGAGAAGGAATTGGTGGCTGGATCTCGAATATGGTCAATCGCCACCGAGGGCCCAGTGCTGGGAGCAGCCAGAGTCAGTACAGACGTCTTAATCAAGGAGAGGAAGGAGATGGAGCATAGGAAGATCACGCCCCACGGGCCCCTTAAATCTATTGTTCCCCTTTCTCGGTTCTTGATTTGCTCATGGATGTCATTTTCTTCTGGGGACTCTTTCGACCTCTTATCCCCTCCTTTTGAGTTGTATATCCAATGATTTTGTCTCTTTCGCGGCTCCTCGGCCTTGTATTGTCATATACGTTGCTTTCTCCATCATTAGGCGTGTTTGATAGAATGAATGAAGAGCCTTTCCTGCTGGTATTTTCCTTTCCCCCAACATCCTTGCCTCTGTCCATTACTTTCTGTTCACGGAGCCATACATGTATCCTTCCACGTTCTCAAGGTTGGCATGAAATAAGTATATGCAAAGCTTACGAGTGATGATGAGACAATGATGGATCAATACCGTTCAGGAATCGAATTATAACCCGCCGAGTAGGCAAGAGATGTTACCGGAAAGGGGGCTGATGTTACTATAATCGGACGCGGCCACGTTCACCCGAAAACGGCCCCCTCGGGAGAGCAGAACGCTAAAGCGGAACTGTTTATTCTGGCCAGCTCGGCCTCTTCTCCTTCAACTTTTCCTTTCCCCTCTTTTCCTTTTCCTTTTCCACCTGATCTTTTCAGCTTTTTTTCATTGTGGCCTCTGAGGCCGCTATGATTCTTTGAGACATTCCCCGTGATTACTCTCCTTACGAACTCTCTCCCCCGAGCCAACCCTGGAACCTTTCTCGTTTTACAATCGACACCATGGCGGCCATCGACACGGCCACGAGTACTGGGGCTAAACCTGATGCCGACGTGCGTCGCAGAAATGTCCCGGATTCTGGAAAACATCAGGCGCCCGCGTCACCAACGGTCGAGCACGATGTGAAGAAGACCCGCTCATCGCAGGTAAGGCCTTTCTCTGTGTCCATTATGTCCTATGAGCTTGGCTAACATTTCGTTTTTCTTTGCGGCATAGTCCCCCTCTTTCCTACACGTCCTCGCTGGCTGGGAACCGATCATTGCTCCCATTGTCTTGACGGCCCTCTCTCTTTTTACTCGGCTCTACCGCATCGGTCGCTCCAACATTGTAACGTGGGACGAAGCTCAGTAAGCTACCCTCTCCCCAATACAACGCACTTCGACGTCGACTGACCTGATTCAGCTTCGGAAAGTTCGGTTCTCACTATTTGAAGCGCGAGTTCTACTTCGATGTCCATCCACCCCTGGGTAAGATGCTGGTTGGCCTTTCGGGCTACCTTGCCGGCTACAACGGATCCTTTGAGTTCAAGTCCGGCGAGAAGTACCCAGAAGATGTGAACTATACCTTTATGCGCGCCTTCAATGCTTTGTTTGGCGTCGTCTGTGTCCCTCTTGCCTATTACACTGCTCGCGACCTGAATTTCCGCCGGGCCACCGTCTGGCTGATCAGCTTGATGGTCCTGTTCGAGAACTCCTATGCGACTATTTCCCGCTTTATTCTCCTGGATTCCATGCTTCTCTGTTTCACCTTCACAACGACGCTGTGCTGGGCGAGATTTCACCGCCTCCAGAATGCTAGCTTCTCTTTGGAATGGTATACCTGGCTCTGCCTGACCGGATTGAGCATAGGCTGTGTCTGCAGCGTCAAGTGGGTCGGCTTCTTTTGCACTGCAGTCGTTGGTCTCTACACCGTCGAGGATCTGTGGAATAAATTTGGTGATCTGAAGATGCCGCCAGTGAGTATTAACCTGAGCCCTTATGGGCGTGGTTGACTGACCGTGGTTTGACTAGACTGTGCTTGCGAAACACCTCTTCGCTCGTGTGGGTGGCTTGATCGTCATTCCGTTGCTGGTATATATGTTTTCTTTCTACCTGCACTTCCTCGTCCTTTCGAACAGTGGTCCTGGAGATGCCCAAATGAGCTCTCTTTTCCAGGCGAACCTGCGTGGCACCGAGGTTGGCAGGGATAGTCCTCTCGAGATCGCACTCGGATCCCGAGTCACTCTCAAGAACATGGGCTACGGAGGCGGTCTCCTGCACTCGCATGTCCAGACGTACCCCGAGGGATCGAACCAGCAGCAGGTCACATGTTACCACCACAAGGATGCCAACAACGACTGGTTCATCTACCCGAACCGCAACGAGCCCGATTTCGACAATACTGCGGACCTGAAGTTCATCGGCGATGGAGATGTCATTCGTCTCATCCACGGACAGACGGGTCGCAATTTGCATTCCCACGCCATCCCTGCTCCAATTTCCAAGTCTCACTATGAAGTCTCTAGTTATGGCAATATCACCATCGGAGATGACAAGGACCACTGGAAAATCGAAGTCGTGAACGATGCTGCGTCCCGGGATCGCTCGAAGATTCGCACCCTGACCACTGCATTCCGGCTTCGCCATCCAACACTCGGCTGTTACCTGCGAGCTGGAAATGTCAACCTGCCTCAGTGGGGCTTCAAGCAGATCGAAACCACCTGCGTCAAGGAAAACAAGGTGAGCGATGTGTACACTCACTGGAACGTTGAGTCGCACACCAATGAGCGCCGTAAGTCCACGGACACCTTTCCCGATTGTTATTCGGTCATTATTGGACGTGGATTATTAACAAGCTATATACAGTTCCCCCTGGTGATCCTGGCTCTTACAAGTCCCCTTTCCTGAAAGATTTCATCCACCTGAACGTTGCCATGATGACGTCCAATAACGCTCTGGTTCCCGATCCGGACAAGCAGGACGACCTGGCGTCGGCATTCTGGCAGTGGCCCATTCTGAATGTCGGTCTGCGGATGTGCTCCTGGGATGACAGCGTAGTGAAGTACTACCTGCTTGGAAACCCACTTGTCTACTGGGGCAGCTCGGCGAGTCTCGTCGGTTTCGGCCTTGCATTCCTGTGGTATCTTCTGCGGTGGCAGAGAGGCTATCAAGAGCTGAGCAAGGTAGACATTGATCACATTCACTACTCTGGTCTCTATCCCGTTGTTGGCTGGGTCTTGCACTACCTTCCATTTATCATCATGGCACGAGTCACGTACGTCCACCACTACTACCCGGCTCTCTACTATGCCATCCTTACATTCGGTTTCTGTGTGGATTGGGTAACCCGCAGTGTGAACGCTCGGGTCGTCGCCGCCGTTTATGCCGTTCTGTACGCGATCATCATCGGGCTGTTCGTCCACTTCCGGGATATTGTGTTTGGAATGGAGGGTTCCAATCAGCAGTGGGCTCACCTGCGCTGGCTGCCCGGTTGGAAGATTGCGAACTAATGAGGAAGAAGGTCAAGAAGGAGAGATTCGTGATAGTTTTCTCATTGATTGCCCGGTGCAGATGTCGACTGACATCAGTCCAATCTCCTGTTTAATGGCAAGCCCTTGTGAGAGTGCAGGGAGCTAGAAAATTCTTGGAACTATAATGACGATCGTTTCGACTCGATAGACTATGCACTGTTGTAAATTGAATCGAGTTCTTCAATTATTAAGCGTCTGATCTGTACATCTTAACGACGGCTTCGTCTGCCTGAAGCTTCCTGTACTCTAATACCCTATCGAGCCCGAGCCAGGCTCTAGCAACACCCACCGGACCAGCCACTGCCTTTGCGCATCGCATCGTCCAAGCCCAGAGTTACGGTTCTGGGGACTCCGGTATTGGCACCTCCGGAGGCCCCAAACCCTTTGACTCCGCTGCGTCGGTCATTGAGGTCGTATCTACCGGCTTCGATATTGCGGTAGATTCTCTCGGCCACTTCTAGAAACGCTCGTTCAACGCCATCTCCAGACTTGGCACTCGTCTCGACATAACGCACAATGTTGTTCAAACGGCACCATTCTTCGGCCTCTTGCTCGGTGACCTGCCTTTGATTGGATCCGGATTCCTGTCCGGCCAAGTCTGTCTTATTCCCAACTAGAATCACCACGATGCCTTCCTCCGCGATCTGGCGTAGATCTTGGAGCCACTGCGTACAAGATATAAAGGTCGATCGTCTGGAGATGTCGAAAACGAGGAGGGCACCGGAGGCGCCGCGGAAGTAGGAGCGGGTGATGGATTTGTAGGTTTCCTGGCCAGCAGTGTCCCAGAGCGATAGTTTCATCCGTTTCTGGATGGAGGAGTCCTGCGGCTTGCGCGGTGGGCTGGGAAGGCCCGACGCAGTAGACTCTTCGGGGGTCTCGCCGGAAGGTCCAGCGGAACTGCGAGAACGCTCGTCTAGCCCCAGATCCAGCGAGGCAGGCGGCCCCACGGGCACGATCCTCGATCCAAACTCAACCCCAATAGTGACATCGTGAGAAGGGGAAAAGCGGCCTTCACAGAGGCGAATGGTGAGCTGTTGCGGATTAATGCTTTAAACGGGGGAAGATAGGGAAGATCGACATCATGGGCACTCACGCTGGACTTCCCGGTGCCCGAGTCACCGATACAGACAAGCTTAGCGATGTAATCCCATGGCTGTGACATGGAGAGAGTCGGTTTTCCGAAGATGCGGAGAGCTGCGGCTCCTGAAGAGCTGGAAGGTTGATGGTTATCGGTGAAGCTGAGTCAGCTATCGGGAGGCTGACCTGCCCGGATGACGCTTGCATCGCCTGAATGACCTTCGCTGAAGCTCGTCTTTTATCTCTCACGTTCTTCGGTCGGGATCATATTATCTCTGTTCCTCCCTCTTTCCCTCCTTCTCCTCGTAGTTGTATGCTGGCCTGTTCGTCCCTCGCAACGGGCAACTCTCCCACCTTTCAACCCCGATTTCCACCCCGATAGTGGGCCATGTTCTCGGAATGTATGTATCACGCCTTTATCTTGGTCTCTTTAGGGGACTGACCACTGACCACGACACTTAGATGCCTCACGCTTCCTTGCTCAGTCACAGTCGCGAGTAGCGTCTCGCCCGGACGAACTCCAGAGAACCGGTCGTGCTCACCCGAACCAGCGCCAGGGCAGTACGAGGAACCCGTCCTCCCGCTCTTTCTTAAGAACCGGCGATCCATATCGACCCGGGGCATCCCAGATTTCCAATTTCCCTTTTGCCTCGCGAGCTTCAGCGCAGCCTGCCCCTCTATTCTACAGCGCCACCGATGAATTCCGGGAAGAAGACGACGAGACTGAGCGGGAGCGCGAGATTGCCGATTTCTATGCTCTACAACGATCAAGACGCCAGTTCGGTGACAGCAATCTCAAGGATTCCTCAGAACTCGAGGACTCCTCCGAACATTCGGCCGGCTTTCATGAAGGACATTCTCCCTACGATGATCGCCCCGGTAATGGGAAAGGGATCAAGAGCTCGTGGCGTGGGGAAAAGGGAGCACCTGCTCCTCATCACTCTCGAATCGAGACTGTGGCTGAAGTGATGGAGTATGGACCCGGATCTTTCACGGGCCCTGGAAGTAGCAGGGGCCGAGGAAACTTGGTCGATATCGGACTGGAGGATTCACTACGAGACAACCCTGAGAATGAAGACCGTTCTCCCTCCGAAATTGTCGGTGACGACCCGCCTATTCAACGTTTCCGAGAAAGACCCTCGACTCAAGAGGGTCCTTCCAGCTTCAACTCGTTCGGCTCTCCTGCTGAGCAGACCAAACCGCTCACCTCCGACTTGGCTCGGCCGCCAAGTTCGGCGGCTTCCTTTCCCGCTTCTATCTCGCCGCTCGCTTCAGAAACCTCCATGCACGACGTATTCTGGGGACAGCTGTTTTTCATCTCTCTCGCTGGGTTGTTTGCCACATCTTTCCTCGTCTGGCTGCATACTTCTACGCCATCCGGTGACAAGTCTAAATGGGGAGACACAATCTACTTGACTGTCCACGGTTCTTTCTTCCTTCTTGGGATATACACACTCGTCTCCGTTCTCGTATCTCTCCTTTGGCTCGCTTTGCTACGATCCTACGTGCGGCTTTTAGTCTATGTGATCATCGTCGCCGTTCCCACCATTTTATTTTCCTTCTCTCTCTACCCCTTTGTCTCGAGCTTCAAGGGTGCATGGCATGGATCCAGCGTCCAGGACAAGGCAATGCGTTGGGGTTCTTTCGTCCCATTAATTATGGCCGCTCTATGGACTTACAACGTCGTTCGGGGTCGTCGATCCATTGGAAAGGCGATCGGCATTCTCGAATTCGCATGTCGAATTTTGGCCGCGAACCCCGAATTGCTTGCCCTCGGACTGGGTGTTCTTATCTGCGTGGTATCATGGACATGGATTTGGATGCTGATGTTCACCCGCGTGTTTCTGGGCGGGCACCTGGCTGGACCGCGGTCCTTCGTCATTGATGTGAGCAGCTGGTGGCTAGGAGTTTATTTCGTCGTGTTTTATCTGTGGTCGATCGGAGTGATTGCTGGGGTCCAGCGAGCCGTTACGGCCGCGACAGTGAGTCAATGGTATTTCCATCGCCTGGCGAATCCGGCACCCACATCACGGCAAATCGTTCAGGCTGCCATCGTGCATGCCACCACCACCCTGTTCGGCACGATCTGTCTGTCTCGTCAGCTCGGCCTGTTGATTCGACTTCCTTTGATAGTACTCCCCACCCGTCTGTCATCGTTGCTCAGCCTCTTTGCCTATTCTCTCATCCCCACTCCCATTGCCTACCTGACCAACCCTCTCTCCCTGACCTATGCGGCCATTCATTCCCAGCCACTGTCTGCATCCGCACGCGGGCTGAGCCAGATGACTGTTCTGGCCCCATCGGCAGCCTCGTCCTCTTTGCATCCTCGCGCTTATTCCCGCTCCCCAGGAGCTTCTGCATCTCTCCTTTCATATCGTCTTTCGAAGTTGATTCTCCATGCCACGCGCTTTATCATGTCCTTGGCTTTGGGCTTCGGTGGCTGGGTCACCACGGCTCGAAGTTTGACCACTTCCGCCACTGGCGGTACGATTCGGGGCAGCTTGTATGCCTATGTGGTTGGCCTCATAGCTGGAGCGATTGGATGGAGCATCTTGGGTGCCATGGAAAGTGTTATCGCAGATATCGTGGATGCCTCGGTGATCTGCTGGGCAAGCGAAGTCGGCATCTATGGCCGAGAAGCCCGCTACTGCCGTGAGGCTGGCTGGCTCTTTGGCGACTCCAACTCGGACTTCCGACCCGAGTACGGCGAAGTCTAATTTCATTCTTTTGCTCCCGGTGTTTCTTGAGGCGACCTTTTCCCCATTCCACTTGCTTCTGATGCTCATGATCTTTTCCTTCCTGATTTAGTGTATAGTTTGAGCGGATATCACATGGCAATTGATCTTAGCGACACCGAATAAACGGCGTTGAACAATGGCATTTCTCTTTCTATTCTTCATTCTAAAGTCTACAGCCTGCAATCTGCGGACATGAAACGTAAGACAGGACGAGAAAAGAATCATTTGTATTGACCGTGGTATATTCAAACATCCAATAGCTACACATCAGGAAAAAAATAATTCAGGGCTCGTGGTATCATGGTTAGAAAGAAACAGAATCACTTCAAATGCAACGAAAAAAGTAAGCCCCCGCCCTGGGACGCCGGAACGGTCTCAAAACCGTCATTAAAGAGACAGGCGCCGCTTCCATTCCACATCTCGTTGCGTGCACCACTCCTCGAGCATTGAATAACCGAAACGCACCACTTCGATGGGTGGAGTCGTGCCACCAAAGGGAATAAAATAATCACCGGCGTAGTCACCAGCTTTCAGGGGTATTTTACCTCGCTCTGCATGATTATGAGACCGATGAGACCAAGTGATGGGAAATTCCTGATGAAGAACGTCCTCGGAGAGAGCCCGGGTTCCCTCCAGCCACAGCTTCTGCGATTCTCGGTAGCACTCGAGAAGTCGATTTCTTAGCTCGAGGAACTCCTTTCGGCTTTTCTTGTTCTCGTCCGACAGAACGGTATAGCCATCACTGCCGGGAGTGGGCACCGGGGTATGCTCGCCCGGTAATGGGCTAACTGCAAGACGTTCGAGATCTAGGGCGTGGATGGCATCGTAAGATACTGCACCCAAGAGAAGACAGAGACCGTGTAGAACGGGATACGAGGCGCTGTAATTCCGGACCACTCGCCAATACGCCAGGATGGACACCCAGGCAGAAGAATCCCCGCCCTGGCGCACACAGGCCTTGGATTGATCGTCGGCCACGAAGGCAAGGATGAAACACATGATGGCCTCGATTGCAGTCACCAAAGCCAGCTTCTCGTCCGCGGACGAGGCACCGCTCTTGGTCCTAGACCGTTCGGAAGCATGTTTCAATTCCCGACCGGTGTTGCTGAACTTTTGGAACTCATCACGCCAGGCTCGACGCTCGTTATTACGAGGACGGTTGTCTGGCCGGGAAGGCGACTCCTTCAATCCCGGATCAACGGAGTGACGTTTGTTCGCCGGGTTCACGGGGGTCTTGCCGCCAGCCTCTCCAGGTTCAACTCGGCGTGAAAAGGGTGCTCTAGAGTCCTTCACTGGCGTTAATGTGGTCGACTTGAATTTGTCATTTTTAGACGGGAGGGAATTGGAGGCTGGCGTAGGAGGCTTTTCGGCAGAGCCTTTGTGTTCCTTAAGACCGCCACCCGTAGGACCGAGCGATGCGTCAGGCCCGTTCTTGGATTTTGTTTGAAGTCTATCCGAGGCGGCAGTGCCGTGAGATGGGCCGTTGTCTCTCCTTCTTTCCAGATGTGATGCGTCTTCATGATCCGTATCCTGACCAGTCGGCGAATCGGACCGATATGTTCTCCTTTTACCGGAAAATTTGATAAGGCCTTCGACCCGCCGGCGATTTGCCTTGCCATACCGCAGTTTGACAATGCATTGTTGCTTTGAGGAATGAGAGTCTTTCAACGAAGCTCCAAGGCGATTGTTCTGGGAACTTGAATTGCTGCCGCTGTTCGTGGAAGCTGGGGGTCGAGAATGAGCGACATCACCCCGCTTCCCCTTGCTGGTTGCGATGTCGCGTTTGGGCGAGTGACGACCCGCTGGCGAACGTTCCTCGAATCTTGCCAGTTCTTTCTCGAGATCCGGCGGTAGTGTAGGAGAGAGTAATCGTGGCAGTCTGGCTGCGGGAGGAGTCGAGGAGGGAGGAATCTTTGTGGGAGGAAGAGTAGGCGATAGGAGTGCGGGTAGCCTTGGAGATTGTGATTTCTTCGAAGGAGCTTCCGTGCGATGGTCCTTCTCGGGGGATAGTCGCGGTTTCTTAGGAGAATGCATGTCGGGGCTCATGGCCGTCTGAGAGCCGAGGTGGTCTATCTCGGACGTCGAGGGCCGTTTCTTGGGGCCCTTGGAAGGGGAAAGGTGTAAATGCGATTTGGTCGTCGGAGGCGAGTCGATCTTATCGGTTTTCTTTGAGGAGTCTGGTTTGGGATCTGGATGGGGCTCCTCGCGTTTGGAGTGGGAGCCGTCGCGCAATGGCTGGTCGTGACTCGTGGAGGGTGCGACAGGCCCAGTAGTCTTTTGGTGTTTGTAGTCCTTCAGACTAATCTTCTTTTTAGCCACCGTCTCTTTCGGGGTCTCTGTTGTGCTCGGGGCCGAAGACCGGTCAGCCATCATGCGTCCCGATTCGTCCGACCAATCCCCCACGGCTACAAGCAGCGAATCTGTATCGTGGTGTCTCAGGAAGGTCATGTATTGAAGTTCCTGCTCCTCTGGGCTGAATGGGCGGTCATGTCCTACTGCCCAGTTGTTCGCGGAACGAGACCCGAGGCGGAAGGGCGCATTCGTCGGAAGGGTGAGAAGATAAGGGTGAGGTGGAAGGACTTCGTCAGAGAGGCGCTTCAATCGTTGGTCAAGAGCTTCAAGGTCGGATGCAAAGGTCTGGTTCGCGAGTTGGGAGATAGTCGTGTCCGCAGAGGGGGGCTGATCGTTCACCGACATCGCAGTCCGCGGAGTTGGACGACTTGGTAAACCATCGATCGTACTGCGCGCGCACCGAGCAGAGAATTCGCCGAGCTGGAGCGTGTCACCAAAGCTGTGGTCCACCCTGGTAGCATGCGCCTGGGGAGAATCGAGAGTCAAAACATCGAGGCGAGGGCGGAGAGATCTGCACCGGCCTCGAGGGGGCTCATCGGAGCATCGTATCGCAATCCTTGGGTGAAGATTGTCGAAGTATAGGTTTGAACAAGGAAAAGAAGGTCGAGGGGCAGACACTGGTTTAGGATGGGGGATGGTGAAAGGTGAATGGGCGAAATGGGGGGGATCCGGGGTTCTGTTTCGGGGGTGCCCACCTCGCCGCTTTTGTCGTCGATCTACGTGGCTCTATATTCTCCGTTTCTCCATTCTCTTTTCCATGCGCATCCTGGGAATAAGCGTATGTATGACGGAATAGGATTGGACACTGTTCCCTAGGTAGATATCTATCTGCTCACGTGGGCACCCGGATACTTTGGCTTGAGTATGAAGGTACAGAGGAGGAGTCAAAGTATATACATGACGAGGTACAATCACGAGCTGCGAAGCACTAAGCACGAAGCACCGCTCTATATATGTAATGTTGGAACCTGCTCTCATCCTGCCTGCGTGGGATAGTAACTTCAGGTCCGGTCATCTTCGGCATACTCATCCCGCCAGAATGCACGGTAATGCTTCTGCTGCCCGAGACTCGAGATCTCCTTCACTTCTTGAGGAGTCAATTGGAACGTCAATGCGCGCAGGTAGCTGGCCAGGCGAGTTTCCTTGCTGCTCGTCGTGATAGCCACGCATCCTCGGTCAAGAGACCAACGCAGCAGGATCTCGGATTCACTGACCGCGTACTTCTTGGCCAAGGCCGACAGCAGCGGATCCAGGGGTCCGCCACTCGCGCGAGTAATCGGTGTAAGACCGGCATAGCTTGCCGTCTTGATCCCTTTACTCTCGTGAAATTCAACCAGTTCCCCATGTTGGAGATACGGATGGAACTCGATCTGGTTCACCGACGGCACAACCTTGGCAGTTTTGAGAAGCGTCTCCAGATGGCTTTGCCCAAAGTTGGACACGCCGATGGACCGAGCTTTTCCAGATGCCTTGACCTGCTCCATTGCAGCCCAGGCACCTTGAAGCTCATTTTCCGTCTCGGCAAAGAACGGGGCATGGATCAGGTATCTTGCGCTGGTCAGTACGGTGTATGTGTTTGGCACAACGATTCTGGAGAACTTACAGATCAACGTAATCCAGCCCAAGCTTTTTCAAGCTGGCGTCAATGGCCGCAGGGATATCGGCGATGTTGATGTGGACCTTGGTGGTCACGAACAGCTCTTCTCGAGGGAGTCCACTTTCTTTGATAGCGTGGCCCAATTCATCCTCGGTTCTATATACTTCTGCTCCGTCCAGATGGCGATAGCCCAGATTTACCGCGTTCTTCGCCGAATCGACCAGCTGACGGTTGATCCCGCTGTCCGAGGTCTTGTACCATGCAGTGCCGGTGCCATACCCGAGCTATATGCCAATTGTGAGCTATGCATTGTAAACCGTTCGCGGAGAGAGACGACACGTACAATGGGGATGGCAGAACCGTCGTTGAGCTTGATAGTCGGGATGGTGCGGGGGCTAGCCATTGTTGAGCGTAGGAGATACACGTAGGAAATGTCGGGATATCGGGAACATCGTGAATCGTGGAAGAAATAGATTCATATGCGGGGCACATGGCGCGGTTCGGTTCCGCTTGAAGGTCCCGCGAATAATTGTATCGATAGTAACCGACGATACTGTAACCGAAGACTCGCGGCCAGACTCGCCGCGATTAATAATGAGCATGATGTCATTCTCACTACAGGGTTCTTCTCCACGTTTATCAGATTGAAAGACACGTCAGAATCGAAAATCAAACCCTTCATGATATCGATTCGTGTGCTCCGCGCCTGTTCGGGACATCGATATATGTCCTCGCGAATCTTTCAACCGACTCGGAACCGTTTGGCTCAAATGGCCTCTCATATTTCTAGCTCCGCGGGCACGTCCCTGACGGATCTGCCCAAATCGAACGTCTTTACATCGAAGCTACCCCCGGATCCGGCTTTTGAGACCCCAGAAGCTTCGCACAAAGCTCCTCGGGAAACCCTGGGACCGCGTATGGTCAAGGGCGCTCTGTTTACCTATGTTCGCCCGGAACCCGTGGACGAGCCGGAGCTGCTCGGGGTGAGTCCCCGGGCGATGGAGGATTTGGGATTGAAGCCCGGAGAAGAAGAAACGCCGCAATTCAAGGCGCTGGTGGCGGGGAATCAAATCTGGTGGAACGAGGAAGAAGGGGGCATCTACCCGTGGGCTCAGTGCTACGGCGGTACGTGTTCCTAGCCTGACTCGTGCTCGTGCTCGTGCTCGTGCTCATATATGAGGATACTGACTCAAATCCAATAGGATGGCAATTGTAAGATAACCTGTAGGCTCGTTGCAAGACCGGATCTAACAGACCACAGTGGTTCATGGGCCGGGCAGCTTGGAGATGGAGTAAGTCGATGCACCCCGTTTGGCCCCGAAGAAGATTGCTGACAGACTCAAAAGCGTGCAATCAGTCTGTTTGAGTGCACCAACCCTCAAACCGGTACCAGGTATGAGCTTCAGCTGAAAGGCGCGGGCAAGACACCGTATTCGCGCTTTGCAGATGGCAAAGCTGTCCTTCGATCGAGTATTCGGGAGTACATTGTATCCGAAGGTAGTTCTCTTCCCCCGTTATTAGAGCCGGCCACTGAAAATTCATAGCTCTCAACGCCCTGGGCGTACCGACCACTCGTGCGCTGTCCCTGACGTTACTGCCCAACGCAAAGGTGTTGCGAGAGCGCATCGAACCTGGTGCGATCGTGGCTCGATTTGCCGAGTCCTGGCTGCGAATTGGAACGTTTGATCTTCCTCGGTTCCGAGGTGATCGTGAACTGATCCGGAAACTCGCCACGTACGTCGCAGAGGACGTCTTTGGTGGATGGGAAAACCTGCCCGCCGCCGTCTCCGTGGGTGAACAACAGTCGAATATTGATAACCCCCAGAGAGGCGTCCCCCGGGACGAGGTGCAAGGCCCCCCTGAGACCGGAGAAAACCGATTCGCGAGGCTCTATCGCGAGATTGCCCGACGCAACGCAAAGACGGTTGCAGCATGGCAGGCCTATGGGTTTATGAACGGTGTGCTGAACACGGATAATACCTCGATCTATGGCTTGTCGCTCGACTACGGACCCTTTGCTTTCATGGATAACTTCGATCCCTCGTACACTCCGAACCACGATGATTATATGCTGCGGTATTCATACAAGAACCAGCCTAGCATTATCTGGTGGAACCTGGTCCGCCTCGGTGAATCTCTTGGCGAGATGCTCGGTGCTGGGAACCGAGTAGACGAGGAGAGTTTCGTCAAGGATGGTGTCGCGGAGGAGATGGAGGAGGAGATCATCAAGCGTGCAGAATCCATCATTGAAAGAACTGGCGAGGAATACAGAGCGGTTTTCCTGAACGAATACAAACGATTGATGTGCCGGAGACTGGGACTTAAGACGCAGAAAGAGTCGGATTTCCAGAAACTATTTTCGGAGATGCTGGATACCCTGGAAGCATTGGAGCTGGATTTCAACCACTTCTTCCGCCGCCTGTCGGGGGTGTCCCTGTCCCAGTTGGACACTGACGAGAAGCGGAAAGAAGTAGCGTCGCTTTTCTTCCACGCTGAAGGATTTGGTGGCATTGGCTACACTGATGCCTCCGCCAGAGAGCGGATTGCCAAATGGCTTGATACCTGGCAAGCCCGCGTGCTGGAAGACTGGGGAGCCGGCAACGACGAGGAAAGACAGCAAGCCATGAAAGCCGTCAACCCAAACGTGAGATTACAGCCCTTTCATATTACATTTTGTATCCTATGGACCTGACCAGCTGACCCGTACAGTTTGTGCCCCGAGGATGGATTCTCGACGAAGTCATTGAGCGGGTGGAGCGCAAAGGAGACCGGGATATCCTGGGCCGGGTGATGCAGATGAGTCTGAACCCCTTCAATGAAGAATGGGGTCTTCACAAACAGGAAGAGGAGCGATTCTGTGGCGATGTCCCCAAGTACAAGCGAGCCATGATGTGCAGCTGTAGCTCCTAGAGGGGCCTAGGCACAAACTACATAGAAAAAGAAGCTGTTTTTGTTTTTTTTTGGAGATTAAATATGCATTTCCCCATGCAACTAAGTATCACCCGTAAGGCGCCGTAAAAAGAATCCCATGCATACCCATTTTATTTGCAAGCCAGATCGCCCTTTGCACTTCGCTTTCCACGCGAGAAAGCCCGGTAGTCACGGAAAGGAAGATCGACGCGGGAAGAAATGAAACAACATGCAAAGAAAAAGATCATGGTCGTGATTCAAGCCGTGAGTGATAATACAAAAAAGAACCCAGGGGAAATAGACATCTCAGATCGTGGCGCATGCAAATAGAAAAATTTTTGTTCCGAAATTACCCAGGGGTTGACGAGACGAAAGAGAAGACATTGCAAGATCCAGTTTAGTTGGGGCAGGCGGCCTGAACGTGGCCGGGCTGCTTGCACTTGTAGCAGACACGCTCACCGCGGGCCTCAGTGGTGCAGTCGCGGGAAACGTGGCCGACCTCGCCGCCTACTTTAGGTCAGTTTAAAGCCCGGGAACGTATCATATTGAATGGGGAAAGGCAGGGAAACTGACAGTTGTAGCACTTCTGGCCCTGGGTGCAGTCACGAGCCATGTGGCCGAAGCCACCGCAGGAGTAGCAGGTCTGGGGGCGGCCACCGAAGCCGCCGCCATAGCCGCCGCCGCCGTAGTTACCGCCCTGGGGGCAGCTGCGAGCAATGTGGCCAACCTGGCCACACTTGTAGCACTCCTGTCCGCCAGGGGCACCGTAGCCGCCGGGAGCACCACCCTGAGGGCACTCACGGGACAGGTGGCCCGTCATACCGCAGCGGTAGCAGGTACGCTCCTTGGGGGGGTTGGGGCACTCGCGGTCTAAGAGGGGACGGTCAGTTTCGTTCCAAGATCACTCATGGTCGCGAGCTTCCGACTGTGACTTACTGACGTGGCCCTCACCACCGCAGTTGTAGCTATCCAAGACATATCAGCCAAAAGCTTCACCGGCTGATGAGAACGGCGCTTACCAGGTGGGAGTACCCTTCTTGGGGCAGTCCTTAGCCTAAAAATAACATGTAAGCATTCAATCAATCAAGCGATACCCAGCAACCAGAAAGTCATCGTGAGGGCGCGAAAGCGTTGCGAGGAAGGACACGGTCTTACCTGGTGGGAGGCGTCACCGCCTACGGAGAAAAAATGTCAGTCAAGAAAATCCCAAGGAAAAGTGTTCGCAACGTGCCCGGAGGCTCGTGGTGAAGGTGAAAATCATGGACGAAAATGCGATAGTGAAACAGAGACATCAGAGCTAGCTCTCAGCTGCTCAAGAGATGTCATACGGGCTTGTCCCCGTAGAAGTGAGCTGGCACTGTGCGGTGGGGGATAGGCGAGCGAAGCTGGAGGATGGGAGAAAAAACGCACAGTTGTAGCAAGACCGGTTTGAGCGAGGATCCATTTTGAGTGATTGGAAGAGGTTGAAGAAGTAGGAAAAGAGTTGGAGGTAGAAGACGGGGTGGGTGCAATGAAGAGGAAGCGTTGAAGGAAGCGGGCGAGGGAGGAAATTTCTAGTGCGGGGAGGGGAGAAAAACTTCCCGCTCAGTAAAAGATTTGAAACCTCGGGTTTCTCTTCCACTCAAAAATAGTAAGAAACGACCACGCTTGAGCACAGTCAGATATCAAGTCTGACTTTGCATGTTCGGTATGCTCGGTCGCATTCACGCTTTCATCGTGAACCTTCAGTGGTTGACCACAGGCACCCCGTAGAGGCATCAATCGCCATCCAGAATAGTACTTGGCTCATGCACAATCGCATCGTCCAAGATCCAGCTCTGACAAAAGCTCCATTTTGCCGAGAGTATGTTTTCCACATCATTTTGCCATTAGGGATAGCCGAGTTCTGGCAACTTTGAAAGGTCGGCATCGGTTCAGTTTGTTGCAACCTTAGAAAGTCTCTGCGCCAGGGCCTATTGCTGTCATTTCTTGAGGGATTTATCCCATAGACAAATGAGCAGGGTCCCTCGTGACTTTAAAAACTATACTGGACGACAAAGCCCGGGCATGAGCAGCGCCCAGTCAATTTCGGACCGAGCATGGACAACAAGGGTAATTCAATGATGACCAGGAATAAGAATCGCATTTAGCGACAAGAAGACTGGGGTCTGCACGCCACTTATAACCCGGGGCGACACAAGATCTGCCAGGGTCCCCAGCCTGAGGGGAAGCAACTTGAGCGCCTTGAGTTGAGTACCTTGTGCTACGAGGACTCGCGCGACCGGGTCCTTGGAGCTGCGTTAGCGGGACCCCCGTCAAGTCACGCCCATCATTTGCACCCGACTTCGAGACTTGGGCCCAGAACGGATTCCAGGTCATCAGAATCAGACGTGTTCCGGAAGCCATGCCTTCGGTCTACATCAACGGTGCAGCTATGTGAAATCATAACATTCCAGCAGCTGGGTGCCGATTTCCTTTTCTCGGAGAAGGAGAACTCGCTCTTCATCAAATCCAACGCATTCATGCATGCGCGATATTTCCTGCGGGGCACTGGGGAACATTCCAAGTCCGCCCGCATCCCGTCGGATGCTTTTGGGCATGAGGCCCGACTCCAGTCCCATTTGCCGCTTGTTCCCAGGGCTGACTTGGATACTGTTCTCATCCTTCAAGGGTCTGCGGCTGCCTAACGAAGGAACGGCCGTCTCAAGCTCCCATATGCGGATTTCGTCGCCACGGGAACTCACTGACACAGCTTTGCCCCGATTTGTCACCTGTACGGCAGACACGGAGGATGTGTGGCCCCAAAGACGCTGCCCTCCGCGAACAAAGAGAGAACTCAAGTCCGAGACCACAAGATACATGGTCAACGTGTTATCCGCATGCGAGGTGAGCAGATACGGGTGGGAATACGACATCGATGTCGGCGGCTGCTGGTGCAGGATGGAAGCGACAGCGGGGGCCGAGTCTTCACTATCAATGGGCTCAAAGCTGGCAGAATGCCGTCGTCTCAGCGACGGCGATACACCCTGCGGCGGTCTCATTCCGTATTGCGAATCAACCGTACTGGCAATACGACAGTCGAGTTGTTGGCCGTCTTTATCAAATCGCAGTTCTTGGATCCCTTGTGACCACCCACAACCAATATGAAAGAAGCTATACACAACGGTGGCCACAATCTCCAAAGGCGAGACCCGGAGAGATAGCGTCATGGGCGCGACCATGTTGTCCGCTTTGAGTGATGCAAGTTCACGCGGCTGGGTTATTTCCACGGCCGTCTCGGGTGGATGAGATTGATCCCTGAGATTGTATAACGATAATGTCTTGTGCTGGGAGACCATCAGGAGATATGGCGACGAAAGAGCCATAGCGGTGATGGCTCCATCACTCAGTCCGACATGTGACGATCGTAAGATCAACTGGGATGTTTGGACGTCAAACACGTAGCGATTGAACCGGCCATTCTCGAAGCCCACCACGATCTCCTGTTGACTCTGCTGCTGACTTACTGCTAATGCTGTTGGAAGCATGGCAGGGTCCTTTTGCTGGACTGAAAATGGGACATTTGCTAAGCAGCTCGCCGGGTCCCTTGCAGCCCAAGCTCGGAGCCCGTGGGGAGCATCCGCAGTGAAGACATTTCCACCACATAGCTTGACCAACGAGGGAGGAGATGTCGGTTGAGAAAATTCGACTTCGGTCACTCGACATAGTCCACGCGACCAATTGTGCCGCAATCGATACTGTCTTTTCCAATTCGTCACTTTTCCTTCCTCGGCCAAATGGCTGTGATCAAGCCATGTTGAAACCTTCGGAGTATACTCCGTCTTGGCTGGCAGCGTAGAGCGCCTTACATTAGCCAGTCGACGGGCACGAGGACGCACCCATTGCGAGTAATACTGTCGTTTCCACAACTCTGAGTCCCCACTGAGAGTGTGGAATCGATGAGACAACCTGATGACAAGAGTTTAAGCCAGCTGCAGAGCATTCAGACCTGAAAACTTACGCCTGGCACACATTCAGAGATGACACCGGAAGAAAGGACAGGATATTCAGCAGAAGTTCGTCACTCAAAGAAGATAACCGATCAACAGGACGATTCTCAAGGTCCCGGTTTCGTTTTGCAGGAGGCAGATCAGACGCGTAATCTTCCCGGTGGCGTTTGGGCATCCTGGTGGACTATCCAAACACATGGTATTATTCCGATGGGTTGATGGTGAATGGAGAATACAAGAGTGAGCCTTGCGTGCTACGTCAAGCGCCCCTTATCGGAGGCCGATAAGGAGTCGGAAAAAGCGGTATAGATAGTCATGTGTGTCCAAAGCGGTGAACTTATTGCCGAGTGTATTTCCTAGACGCGTCCAACACCGCGTTTCTCATGGCTTACACACCCCGAACTCCCTCAATGGAGATTCTCAAGGAGCTCCATGCTTCTCTTGCAGAGGCATATGAGGCCTCATTTGACAATGCCTACAAGAAGCTGGAGTGCCAAACTGCCACCCGTGAAGCAGATTTGAGACAAGCCGAAGAGGACAGGTCGGCGGCAGAGCGCAGAATTCAAGAGCTACAGAACCAAGTATACGTGCTCCAAGGGGAGCTCAAGCGCTATGAAATCGACCCAAATGACCTTGATCTTCCGGCCGAGTTTGCCAATCTCGAAGACGAATTTGCACCAAAAAACATCTGGAACAATTATCACGACAATGCAGATCAGCTACGAGAGATCCTCGATCATAAGTACACAACACTCTATGCCAATTTACAGACATTTTCCAGAAGCTGGACCAGCCTTAGAGCAAAGGTCCTGCAACATAAGAAGAAATTACGGCATTGGGAAAGGCAGCTCCAGCGGGATGAGTTTACCCTTGTCCCCAATGGTGAACCGATAACATTTCGAAAGGTATCAAATGTGGAAACCGGTGCCACGGCCAAGTCAACAGGCCCAGCTTCAAAGGCAAGGCCTCGCTTGGAACCTGAAGCGACGCAGGACTCTGTTGTTGGTACACGGACCGCTGAACCTACCCGCAGTCAGGATTGCGCAGCACGTGCAAAACGCACAGTTAAGATCGAGGAGGACAGTCAATCAATGAATCCCAAAAACCAAACAGAGTCCCGTCGTGTTACATGGGATTCGCTATCTTCGGAGTCGT
This sequence comes from Penicillium silybi, assembly GCA_027569585.1. Taxonomy (NCBI): domain Eukaryota; kingdom Fungi; phylum Ascomycota; class Eurotiomycetes; order Eurotiales; family Aspergillaceae; genus Penicillium; species Penicillium silybi. The sequence goes on from JAPDFI010000025.1 coordinate 58,699, forward strand.
CTTCAGACATACTCCCCCCCTTGCCGGATTTACAAAGCCTGAAGAGGAAACGGGTTCCCTCCGCTTCCCATGCCCACCCAAGGGAGAGTGGTCCTGAGCGACCAGTGCTTGTTAAGAATGAAGCGGCGTCATCAAGTCCAATGCCGCATTCTGCCTACTCTCTCGGCCAGCATTTCCCGAGCACTCAAGATCTGGATGAAATTGGTGACACTGTGCAGACGCCTACAAAACGGAATGCCCACAGAGAAGTGCACTGGGAGGACTCGGTTATGGAAGACGAGACGATTGGCACCGGCATCCAGCAGACCCAGTCAGATCGACCGTCTCAACAACCATCTGTACTACGCCCAGTCGATGGGAATGCCCGAAAGAATAAGGGCACTAGACAAGAGTCCGGATTGAAAAAGCAGAAATTGACAGACCATCGTGCAATATTTTCGATGGCAGAAGACGGTGATACTGAAGGAGATGGTGTTGATTCCAGAGGACATCTCCCGAGGGACACACCGGCACCTCACACGGGACCCTCACAATCCAAGGACGATGGGAAAGCCACACAGAATCGACTGCAAGGTCTTTTAGAGAGACCATTGCCCTATAAATCACCACTCAGGTCTGCCAAAGATTTTGGTGGACCGGGTACTTCCCAGGGCCCAAGCAAGACTGCCACTTCACGAAAGCATCTTATAACTACCGAGTCCTCTTCATCTCAAAAGCAATCCTATGACTCTGCAACCGATACTGGCTCGCAAAATTTCCCGCGGGTGTGCCCAGAAGAAGAGCCCTACAGATCGCTCCCTCTTAGCCGTCTGAATCTTGATCACTTCAAGATCAACCCCACGCGAAACCAGGGGCTTGACTTCGCATATGACGCTGTTGTTCGCAAAAGAGATGATCGCAAGTGCATCTCTGGATGCACACGCCCCGGGTGCTGTGGGGATCGGTTTCGTGCGATGGCACGGCTCGGGGGCCTTCCAGCCAATACTTCCGCAGAGCAGACAGAAGAAGATCAAAGAATACTGGAGGAGTATGTAGGCGAGGATCGGCATCTACTGGGCGGACTAAGTGACCAGGACCGTGACAATCTTCTCGTGGAGGCAAGAGCCAGGATTCTAGCCAACCAGTATGGCCGACATCGACATACTCATCAGCGCGCTCGATCTCCTCCCGGTTTCTGGAGAACAGACATGCCAGACACACAGGAAAGGGAATCGGACCGGGAAGCAGCGCAAAGGCTGGAGCGGGAAAAGGTGGAGGAGCGATACCGAGAGGCCATGCGACCTGGAGGACTCTGGACCTGGGCGGATGAATGAAAACAACGTATCTTGTATCTTGATACCCAGACTATGAACACATTTGAATAGTTACGATGTCATGCAGGATGACGGAAGTATATAATTGTATAGAGCGGCCCGAGCGATCGAACGTCTCCACCGAAAGCATCGACCTCGGCTCCTCCGTCTTGGCGCATCCCCCGTGACCTCCTCTTTCGGCCTCCCACCTTCTCTCCTTCCTTGGCTATCGCGTTAGACCATGGAGACCGCTCGCAATATCTCTCCCATCCCTACAAGGATGCTGAAACCTTCGAAATGGCTTTCGGTCTATGAAGACTTTGTCACCAAGAATGCCAGTTCGGTTGGACAGGTCGAGTCCGCCTTGAGGTCGCTGACCTACATCATTCCAGGTGCGACGGCACGCGGTTTCTTTCTTGGGAGCGATCGCTAAATCTCATCTTACAGGCCGCTATCGCGAATCAGAAATAGCTTCAGAATGTGGTTAGTTTCCAAGCCTCCGCGCTTGAAATAGGTGAATCGCATCTCTAACACGAACATGCAGTGCACTCGGGAGTACAGCTTTTATCGCTTTACCATGACTCGCTAGTATCACGAGTGATTTCACGCCTGCCATCTACGGTGCCTCGCCCGCCACCCACTCCCCATGCGCGATATACCAAGTATTGGAGCACCCGCTCCTCGTTGTACCGGAAAGTCGCCCTCGCGCTTCAGATGCTTCAGTACACAGAGCTCTTGTGGGAAATGGCAGCAAGGCGACGTGGACAGAAGACTCGCTGGCGCGTCGTCGTCTTTCTTGAATTCGCCAAGGCTGTCTGCCGCCTGCTTCTCCTTCGACTGACCAACTCCAGGCCGCTGGTCAGCCCTCCGCTCCCGGAGCGAGAGGTGGACCCGAGATCGACTGAAGAAGAGGAGGATCAGAGCGACTGGAACGGCATGCAGACACCTGTCAGCGAACGGTCCTCGGATATCAGCTGGACCATGCCTCGTACGGGGTTGTCTCTCCCATGTCTCCCAGACGTGAACGACGTGTCGAATTATCTCATCTCCAAAGTCCTCACTGCCGATGACATTAAGCCTCCCAAAACCCTGCTCCACCGGGTTACCGGTCAGGGACAGTTGGCGGAGGTTCTGTACATTCTGCGGCCCGTGGTATATGCTTTGGCCATGCAGCGATGGCGTGGAGATAAGCGAAGCTGGCGGCCATGGCTGATCGGATTCGGAATGGAGTATGGCTGTCGGCAGCTTGCCAAGCGGGACTTCAGTGAACGAGTCGCGGGTGGTCTGCGCGGGCTCACTGGTCTTGAGCGAGAGGAGCTCAGAAAACGTGGATGGTCCATGGGCTGGTGGATGATGCGAGGCGCGTTCTATGAGAACATAACCAAGTAAGGATCCACAGATTCACCCCTCAAACTATTGACCAGAAAGCTAACAATGAAACAGATCCTGGATCCAGAGTGTAACCGGCAAGATGAAAGGGAAGCCGCTCCTGGACCTGGTTGGCAGCGTGGTGGAGGATTACGGATATCTGTGGGACAACTACTACTTCTCGACCGCCACCTTGTGATTGCTCTACTCGCATTACCTTCTTTCGTGATACCCAGTTTATCTTGCATTTTGACGACACTCGCGATCGGAACGCTTTCTTTTGTTTCTGGCCCTCTTGGACAGTGCCTCTCATGGGTATCATCAATGTTATATTAGGTTCATTATGTCTAGTTTCCACGTTGACCGACAAATCATAGAATTTCGGCTTGTCTTTGACCGTACCATTCCCCGAGGCCTCCCCGGCTCGAGCCTTTCCCAGGACCCGATGCCAGTAGAAACTCGCTGAGCTGTCCTGCTCCCTCTTCTTCGTCCCCTGGCCAGTCAACTCGTGCTCCGCCCTTGACTTCCAACATTTCCTTCGCGGTGCCCCAACTGAAACGGCACTCATTACCCCAGCCAAAGACAGGGTCCATGTTCCGCCGGAGCCAGCCAACGCACTTGGAATCGGACGGGTAGCCACTGCCCCATCCATCGACGGACGTGCCATCCGACTGTTGAGCGCGAAGCACGGCCTCGTATAGGATTTCCAGAGCGACATCACGAGTCACCTTGGCTGCCACACTTGCGGCGCTCACGCATGGGTACAGCGAGTCTGCCTTCTTGGCCACGGTGATTTGCAAGGTTGGAAAAATGCGCTCCAATTTGGACTGGTAGGTAGCCGGATTGCCGATGGTATCAATGTATACCTCTCGCACGTCCACTCCCCGATCTTCCACCACACCACGGATGATCTCGATCGTTGCATCCATCGCCTGTGCGTTCAAGTTGTAGACGGCAGTGCCAGGTCTCATCATACCGGAGCCGATGTCGCGGGCAGAAAGGGCCTTGATCGCATATCCGCAGGACTCAAACAAGTCCTGACCGGGCGTGTTAAGAAGTCGCATCAGGTTTGCGCGTACCCCGGGTGTGAGGACTTTGCTATCGTCGAAGCTGTGCTTTTCAGCCAAGAGAGAGTGATGAAGGTCCATTGGAAGATAAAAGGCACCGTAGACCATGGGTCCCAGAACGGGGCCACGGCCAGCCTCATCCACGCCTAGCACACAGGGAGTGGTCTCCACGCCATCGCTCGACGCTTTGGCGCGGGCCGTGATTGCGGCCGGGCAGGGCGTGTAGTATGCGTAGGACTTTCCGGAGAGCAGTTTGGCCGAGTCGACACTGGGAGGGATAAAGGACAGAGGATCCTGAGAGGCATCAAGAGAATTGTCGTCTGCCATGGTTGCTCCAGACAATTGAAGTGGGTTGTGAAGTCACAGAAGTCACTGAAGTCGGAGTATGTGAAAACGCGTCGACTGTTCGGGCTTAGCGGCGGGCGCGCGTTGCTCTCCCCCCAAATTCCGGCGCAACCATCCCTCCTCCCCCTCCACCTGCACTTTGTTGTGAAACGTCCCCTTCACTTTTTTGGATCCGCGGTTTACCCGGAATCACTTTTCGCCATGGCTCGTGGGCCAGGAAAGGCCCGCGACTTCGACTATTCGAATGTGGGGACCGCTGGACGGTGAGTCGCTCCCTGTTGATTCTAGCCTGCGAAGGTGCTAATGCAGGCAATGCGCTTAGACGGACCGGTATCACCCTGAAGGAAGGGCGACGCGATGAGCATGGAATGGAAGAAGTGGACGGTCTCTTCTCGTCTCCGGAGAAATCGCCTACGAAGTTGAACGGGTTTGACGATGACGAAAGTGACGATTCTCTCGGTTCTGAAATGTCTATGGATGAGGGTAGGCCGACATATCAATTCGAATATTTTGCAATGCCGACGCTGACATTCTCTATCTCGACTATCAGGCAACGCGCCCGGCCCTATGGACTTTCTCAGTGCTTCGAATCGCACGCGCACTTCTTTTCTGGCCCCGCCTATACGATCACCTGCGAAGCGCTCTCCTCGAAAGTCTCCTGTGTTGCGATCTTCTCCAGAGCTGGAAAATGACCTCGTCGCTTCCAGTCCCTCCGATGGCAAGGGCCTGTCTGAATCGCGTCAAGAGCCTTCTCCTCTGTCCACTCGTTCAGTGAATGCCGGCGTGTCCGCACAAAAGAACAATGCGCGACAGACAAAAGCATTGGCATCAGAGCCGGTCGCTGTACACGATTTTTCGGATGGCGAGGGTGATGAGAACGCAAATTCATTCGGACAGCTCCAAGACGACTTCGGCGACAGCTTCGACGCCGGCGACGAAACTATCGTTCGCGGTGACGGTGATGAGGTGCCTGAGCAGGACCAGAATGCCGACTCGTCTCCAGCCGCTGCACCCTCACACGGGACAGACAAGACAACGTCGACTTCGAAAGCGGCGAAGAAAGGACCTACGGCGAAGCCTTCCCAGCCAAACAATGGCCAAGTAAAACGACGAGGACGGCCTCCAAAATCCGCACGTCCTGCAGATGATGAGGGTGGTGATGTCAGGCCGCCCAAGAAGCAGAAATCCTCGAGCGGGGAGTCTCAAACTACGCGTGGACCGTTAGACCCGGAGCTTGACCGGGTAGTTGAGAACTATGCCCAACGTTCAGGTCCATTGAAAGGACGCAGTTTGTATATCCTCAAACGTGAGAATCCCTCCGATACCAGTGCCACACACACCCGCTCGGGACGAGTATCTGTCCGGCCTCTTGCATACTGGCGGAATGAACGGTGTGTGTTTGGTGACGGAGAGGCTGTCGAGGGACAGCGCTTCCCGCTCTCGACAATCAAAGAAGTCATTCGCACGGAGGATGCCGAACCGGATCAGCAGAGGAAGGGTAAGCGGACTGGTCGAAAGTCTAAGAAAAAGAAGCAGAGGGAGGAGTCATCAGATGAAGAGGATGAAGATGCCGATATCTGGGAGAAGGAAGGTGTTCTTCACGGCTACGTACCTAAATGGGACCCCAAGGCACAAGCCAGCACTTCGGAGGAGGAAGTTCTCGGTAAGATGGGTTCATTTTGCTCTTTTGTCTCATGCTGACGATGATCTAGACATTGCCTACGCTCCTTCCGGCATCGAGACCAGAGAAGTCAAAGATTCCACATTCCGATTCGCGAAGCTGCTCAGCTCTTCGTTTATTGGATCGGGTGTCGTTGAGCTTCCTCCCGAGGGTGTGAAGAAGCCCAAAAACTCAAAGAAGATGCACATGGTCTTCTACGTGTGCCATGGTCGTGTTCAAGTCGACATTTCGGGCGTGCAGTTTAGCGCCGGCAAAGGATGCGTCTTCCAGGTTCCTCGAGGTAAGTCAGAACTGAATGAGTGCCAACTTTGCAATTCGGTGATTGACTCTTTTGCCCGTTTTCTCAGGCAACTATTATAGCTTCATGAACCAACACAACAAAGAAGCTCGACTTTTCTTCACGCAAGGCTGTGTTCCGGGCGAGGATGAGACCTCTGCTACCTCCAAGAACGATGTGCAAGAGAGCGAGATTGAACCCGAGAGCGGCTCTTCTGCTCCCCCGGCAAAGACTCGAGGTCGGCCGAAAGGCAAACAAAAGGCGAGATGATTTGTATTGATCTACGTTTGACCTCTTTTTGGTTTCTTTCAAGCCTTGCCGGTGTTTTGACTACGCGCCATGATACCTATCTGTCAGTCTTGTTTCCAGCGAATCTCTTACCGGGACGTCGGTGTTAGCAGTGTAATCTATTATTTTCATGATAATTGGGGGAGGAACGGAGGAATCGGAGTTAGGATCTCATCTACAATGAAATAGTTCATCCGTATCATCAATCATATCTCCTCCATAAGCTCATCCAAGTCATCGTCCAGAGGCGGGAAGTCTCCAACCTCTACCTTCTCGGGTTTCACAAACACGCCTCGCTTCTCGAGGCACTCGAAGTAGCGCTGGCCACCCACACTACCGTCATTCTTTCCCGTGGGCTCATCCAGTTCGATGCCAACCCAGATCGGTTGCAGCTCACCACTCGCACCAGGGGCGGGGATCGTCGGCACGGGTCCAACAAAGCGAACGGTGCCTCGCCGGATATGCGGCGGAGACGAGGGCAGAATGATCGCCCGTTTCGACACGGCAATGCCTGCAGGAAATGTGAGGATGAAAGAAGGTGACGAGAGAGCATTGAATCAGCATACCTTTGGAGGCGACCTCTCCCCGGTCCTTCTCGACCTGCTTTTGCAGGGCTTGTTCAGGCGAGAGAGCGTTGGGGTCGAAGCGGCCCAGCTTCTGGTTCTTCTTCCAGGCCAAGACGGAGTTCGAGAGAGACTCGTAGGTCTCGGTGGGCAGCTCGTACTTCTCAACCGATGACAAGTCGGTAAAGTTTGGCCGCATTGCCTGCGGACGAGAGTCGTGGACCTGACGATGCATTTAGCATTGATCCGGGCCTTTGTGGAAGAAAGCATACCTCGATCTCGGAGCCCTTGCCCAGGCCGTAGTCTCCGATGAGTTGATCATCGGAGTCTGCCCACTGGTCTGGTCGACCGGGCACCTTGACTCGAAGGCGTTGACTGCCCGGTGGGACTCCGGTCATGGTCTCGAGCTTCCCCTTGAGCTGCATCACGGTCCACGTGGGGGTCACGCGGCGCTCGGTCACGAAGCTGGGTTCTCCATTCGCAGACTTGACCGCAGCCGGGCTGGTGATGATGACGGAGATATCCGCCGGTGTGGGCTGAAATGCCATTTTGACTGTACCCGTTTAGGGGGTTTGCTTTGAAAGGTCTCTGTGTGGATGTGGTCAGGTTCGAGGTTTCATGAATGTGATCTCGGCACGCGAGATATATCAACAAGGCAAGAAATGTCAAGTAGTAGATCGGGAATGGGATGAGACATGTGCTACATAGAAGCGCCCAGAAGGACCTATTTGGTGGGTTTTGATATTGCCATATCGGTCTTTCCATAGAACCCCAAGATGAGGCTCAGGGATGAATATTATTGGAAATGGGGACAGCAATGAGGCAAAGTCCGGAGGACAAACATAAAGGACAAATCAAGTCAACAGAGGAGGTACTTACGTTTAATTTCACGAGATGAGAGATTTCTCTCCTGAACGCACCCAAGTCTGGATATGCTTAGTCATCGTACAAAAGGGGCGGGACACGATTCGCACGTTGAACACGGAAGTTCGAATGTGAACATGGTCCTTCCTGGCCGACGGAGATGCAGGGCAGATGCTTGTTTCGAGACTCGATCTCAGGTAGTATTATCTCGATCTGCGATCGGTTCAACCATGCATGTAAGCGGCTGGTCGGGAGATGGCCCAAGCGCACATCTCTTCAAATGTGACGAGAATCATCGTCAATTTTATTTACCATTCTCCCGATCCGACGTGTCTATAAAAATTCCAAACCAATTCGCGACTGGTGGGTTGTGCAATGCCGAGTGTCGAGGGCCACGTGATACCGTAACCCGTCATTTCGCGTGACGGCGAACTGCACTTCTCTTCATCAGCAACCATGGACTCCGCAGAGGCCTATGAGCAGAAGAATGTGCACGAGGTCTATCAGCAGATCGCTGAGCACTTTTCCTCTACTCGCTACAAGGTATGTATCCCGTGTCCATGCCTAATCTCTGGATTAACGGGTTTTCCTAGCCATGGCCCATTGTGGAGCGATTCCTCAAAGAGCTGCAACCCGGCTCCGTTGGTCTTGATGTGGGCTGCGGCAATGGCAAATACCTTACCGTCAACAAAGATGTCTTCATAGTTGCTTCAGATAGGTAGGTCTATTATCGAGGGGAAAGCTGTTTCTTATATCTGATACTCTTTTTTTTTTGGCTATATTTTTTGTGTTTACATCTCGTTCTTCCCATCTCTCTTCTCGACCTGGACTGATTCAAATTGACAGATCGGAAAATCTGGCGCGAATTGCACTCCAGCATCAGCCCCATTCAACCGTGGTGGCTGATATCATGGACCTCCCGCATCGGGATGCATTCTTCGACTTTGCAATTTCGATCGCTGTCGTGCACCATATTTCCACCCCGGCGCGGCGAGTCCAGGCCATCGCAGAGATTCTGCGAACCGTAAAACGTGGCTCCGAGACACAATCGGGTGGTAAAATGCTGATCTATGCCTGGGCTCTCGAGCAGAAGAACAGCCGTCGCGGCTGGGATAAGGGTGATCCGCAAGACATCATGGTGCCCTGGATTCGCAAGGCTAAATCAGCCGATGATGAACCCCAAACGTTCAATCGATACTATCATCTGTATGAAGAAGGCGAACTGGAGCGTGATATCGACCAGGCCGGAGGCCACGTTCTCGAGTCGGGATACGAGAAAGACAATTGGTGGGTAATCGCGACGCCCAAGACTGCGTCGTGATATGTGCGATGGGTGGTATCGCTCCGAGAACCAGCCTCGAAAGTTGCCATCAGCACGTACGCGTTTGCCAGAACGGCGTGTCGACAAAATGTCTGCCCAACAAAACAAGCAGGAAGATTTCAAACGCGCAAAGGGAGGCGGAAAATTCTCTATACGAGTTCACGGCCTCCCATAAATCACGGGGTACCTCCAGCCGGCGCTATGCAATTCGTATCAGGGAAACAAAGGAAAGCCGTACGGGCATAATCGTTCATCGTCATCTTAGGGCAGAGTTCGTGGGGGCATTCCCGGATGCGGGCCCATGAGACCCGGTGGGGGAATGCCCATGTCCAGGGGTCTTCCAACTCCATAGAACTCTCTTGGTGGCGGAGGAGCTGGTGGAGCGTACGCGGGAACGCCCGCGGTCAACTCTTCGAGTGATGGAAGCTGGGTTGGCAGGCCTGGGAGATGGCCAGGGATTGCGCGCGAGGTGGAGGATTTCCGTGGGCGGGCGAAAGACGTGCTCGCTCGGCGAGTTCGGGTGGTGGGAGGATCGATTGCTGCACTTGACAGAGAGAAGGGCACCACGCCTGCGCGGCGGGCCATCTCCTGCTCACCGAGCTGCCAGTGCATGGCCTCTGCGGCACGCCACGGGATAGCCATTTCCTCCGCAACCTTGGACCACATCTCTGCTTTGAATCTGTTTTTTATTCGCCGTTAGCATTCTGCAGGCCCGGTGTTTTCCCTTTTCTGATTTCCTACCGTTCATACAACCGAGCGAGTTTGTTCTTCTTATCCTCATCCCACTCGCTGCGGCGTTCCAGATAGTTCTGGTAGTGAAGACGGCAACTGATCGCACTGCGACCCGGCAGCCGTTTGCTGATATCCTCCCACTTCATGCCACTGCCTCGCAGCTCGATGATCAGAGCATCTTCCTCTGGCGACCACTTGGACTGCTTCTTGGCAGGTGACTCCGCGGTGTGAGCGGGTTGCAGACGCTTTGCCGGGAGACCGGGGGCGGTCTTGGTCAAGGACGGCGCGACGGGTGCCGGTCCCGTCATGAGAGGCGCCGTCCCCGGAGGCGGAGCCGCCAGAGATCTGGGCGGATAGAGAGATGTAGGGTGTGCCGGGGTGGCTTCTTCCTCATCTTGGGGCTTGAGTAGCAGTGAGATATCCACTTTGGCGGGCGGCAAGATAGGCCGGTTTTGTAACGCAATCATATGCGCGACGGAGGCGGGGCTTTTCCGGATTTCAGAGTAAATAGAAAGTAAGACTCCCTCCAAAACAAGGCTGAGGAGGGAAGGAACAGTAAAGACGAGGCTCGTGATCTCAGCGAAATGACGACAGCCAACGTCCGAACTCCTGGTGATCAGAGAGGGAGTCTGGATCAAATGCGCCGTCGAGCAGAAACTCAAAAGGATATCGCGGTCTCGTGCAACGAATGGTGAGGTCAGAGCAGGACCTTTCTGAGGGCTACAGCGGCAGAATGGCGGTACAGAGGCAGAGAACCGTGGAATGGTGGAATCACTCGGGAACAGGATGGAGATGAATGGATGAATGGACGAGATGAAAAGATAAAAAGATGGAAAGATGGAAAGACGGAAAGATGAAAAGATGGAAAGATGGCCGGTCGACGTATAGGAAAAAGAAGTGTAGAGAGAAATGAGGAAGCCATACAAGGGAAAGTCCAGACTTGAAACCGATCAACGGCGACAGACCTAACAGACGACAAGCCGGGTATGGGTCAGGTCTAAGACCGTGAAGCCCAAGTATCGGTATTGTAAAAACGAATAAAATAGAATTATCTGAATATATCCGATCCACTCAGGGCCGCTGCCTTTAATTAAAGAGACAGAGGTCGAGCCCCTCGTGCTTCTCCTCTCTATAAGTTCTGGGCACCCGTTCGCAACTTCATTTCCCAGGTCTACGGGTTACTCTTCAAGGTGTACGTACATACTCGATACTCGAGTATATCGATGAAGCCGGAGAGATCATTTCGCTCAGGTAGGCTAGGTAGGCCGGGTAGGGTAGGGTAGGGTAGCTTAGGGTAGCTTAGGGTAGCTTGGAGAATTACTCCAGTACGGTATCACATTCTAACCAAGTCGAGGAAGAGGGGGCTGCCTCCCATCAAACAGACGAACATGGTTCCTCCTGGAAGAGAGGGGAGGAGATGGGAGGGAGAGGGGAGAGAGGGAAGGGGAGGGAAGGGAGGGGGGAAAAGGTGGGCATGAGACCCGCATCATCCTGAAATGAGATGAGGATGCGTAACGGGACACTTTAAAGCAAGCACTGACCAGTCACAACGTTGGCAACGGCCTGCTCCGGCCCAGACGCTAACGGTGGCACTAATGCCATGCCGTTGCGACTAAAACCTTCGCATTACCAGGCGATCGCAGGCTGCCTCAACGGCTTTCTGCCGCCCAGGGACTCCACCGACCATCACGAAGGGCCCGTGTATGGCTCGACGGTCCACAACTTGGGCTCTTCTGTTACAAGAACCCTTTTAGCTAACGGAGCCGAGCTAACGCAGTTGCTAGGATCCGGGGTCTGCGCGTATCTCGTACTTGGTAATGTACGTACAGATACATAGATGCACCTATTGGGTAGCGTTCGCTTTGTCCCACCAAACCGAGCAGAACTGGGCGTTGCCTCTTTCGAGCTTCCAGTCTCCGGTTTGCAGCCTCAGTTCCCAGTGCAACCACTCGGGGATTTTTCTGCTTTTCCTGGCCCTTGACCCTTGACCCTTGTTCTTTTTGAGAACTGTATGATTTGCCTCCGTAGTGGATCCCTATGATTCCGGGTTCCCGACTTTGTCGGATTGTGGGTATTCGTCCCATGTGTTGATTTCCAGAGATTCCCCTTTGGGATTTTTCATTTTTTCATTTTTTTTCATTTTTTTCATTTCCTTCTTGTACCTGAGTACCTGAACCCGGGAACCTACAAAGTTGGTAAATTGAGAAACACAATAGGATACCCAACTCGGCGTGTACTACTGGCAGGTTTCTTCCAGAAACTCGCGTCGCTTCAAAGCGGGATAAGCTCGACGCTGTAAGACTCCCGGAGCGTTGCGCGGCAGGTCCATCGTTCGCAGGGCCTTTCGGTCACACGGCGTCGCAATTGCGATGTTCTCGGGGCCAGACCCGTGCGAAATTGGACCCGTTGATCTGTCGGGCCTAGAATCCGGGCTCCTTCTCTCTCTCCGCGAATGTGAACACCTGGGAAACGGGAGACGGGAAACAGATTGAGGGAGATGAAGGGGGAAACCTTGACGGGGGCCCGAGGATGGTTTGCTTGGGAGGCGAAGCTAAGGCCTCAGATTCAGTTCTCATTTTAAAATAAAATAAATAAAAATAAAATAAAATAAAATAAAAACCAGACCAAAACAGAACACAACACACGCAAATCTACTGTAATATGATTCAAGCCATCCACATGGCTTTGGGGCTGACGCGCCGACAGAACGAGAAAATGCTACCGAACCGCGTAAGAACGACGGGGCGGCGAATTTCCACCATATTAAGGGACCGGTGGAGCTCTCATTTCGTTCATTTCACTCATATTTTTTTTTTTCACTTTCTTCACTTCTACGTCGTTCAGCTCGAGTACTGTATATGACGTTTGGGCCAAAAAAAAAAAACTGGGTTTAATCTCCGTGATTGGACGCTCTCGAGCCCCAAGTGGCGAAGCCCGCCAAACCAACCCTGGTCGACCGTTGCGCAAAAGTGGCGGTGGAGGGGCGGGTTCTTCATGCCATGCTCGAACACGAGTTCTCCTTTTTCTGGTGCCGAGCAACGCCTACTTCGCATCCAACGCCTCACCCGGGAGCCTGGAAAACGTGTTGCCCTCTCCGGTTGCCTGAAAACAATCAGAGAGGATCGGCGTGCGACCCGTCAACCCTGATTTCTTGATTCTTGATTCGTGATTCCTGATTCGCGATTTGTGATTTCATTGATTGTCGACCCTACTCCTCCTGACGGGGATTGCCGCGATGTGGGTCGAAGGGTGAACCCTTTCGTCCAATGCCGGTCGGCATCTACGAGCTCGTCGGTTTTGTGGCTGAGCTGCACATGCAGATGGAGAGGGGGGAGGTGTGTTGGGGAAATGGGGCAACGGCCGAGCCCACTCCATCTTGGTCCGAAGCGAGGACGATCCGTGACGATCCTGGGTCACTAGGTCGTGTCTATGGGAACAGTAACGGGATGGTAAGGCCGGTAAAGGTCGAGGATGGAGAGGTTGGGGAAGTGTGACGGTGGCAGGTGAGGCAACTCATCATGCACATCGTAACAAAGTCAGCTCAAACGTACGACTCGACGTTCGCGATCCGACATACTGTAGGCCAGGGAGACGAGTGGAGAAGGGCCCGACGTCGGATCATCGCGACTAATGACACAAGTGGAAGTGGCCGAGCTGGTGGCGCAGGACGCTGCTGCTTCTATTTATTTCGCAGTGATCGCCCTAAATGTCCGACACATCCACCGGACCCGGTTTTATCTCCTGACACTTCATTTCCCTGCGTTTCAACCTTTTTCTGTGCTGGAGATCCATGAATCTCGCTGTTCGTGCCCGATTTCTGTGATCCCTTGGCCTTCCCAGGTTGTTCCGAGGGTCAGGGGGGAGCCAACGAAGTTGTAGAAACGGGAAATGAAAAACGAGAAATGAGAAATGAGAAACAAGAAATACAGGATTCTCGGAAGGCCCGAGAACGACGGGGGTGGGTTCCACTTTCGATCACAGGTACTCTCTCACTACGGAGTACTCGGGCCCGCTCGGTGCTAGTGACTTGGTAGCCGTAGTGAGTATAGTATATAGTCCGGTATAGTCGACAGGATATCCGGAGCAGAGCTGATGAAAAGTGGCACCCTGGGCGGATCTGAGGAACGCCATCAACCGGGAAGTCGCAGAGGGGGTACTACTGTAAATGGCCCTAAGTACAAATGAGATCTATCCAACCGAGGAGGACAGCGTAGTAACATCAGATCTCGCCCGGTCCAGGAGTCCGTTGGACTCGACCGGATCTGGCGCGTCGCGTCCAAATCAGTGCAGGTTTGCATGAAATCGACCTTGGTCAGGCTCAGGTTCAGGCCCACTCCACTTTTATGAAACAGTCTGCCTTGTGCCTTGTGGGGATCTCGTGCGTCGTCTAGACTCTCTGCTGTCCTGCTCGCTACTGGTCAGGGTGAACCGGTTCATGCCAGGATGAACCCGATAGGTGTAGCTGCGTTGTCCGTGGGCTCATTCAAGCTAGCTACAGCAGTTTGCTACCCGGCTACCTAGCTACCTGGCTACTCAGGTATGCATCAAGACACTTCCGGAAGTTACCTCGTCAGGTACGGTCGGGGCCGATCTTCACTGACAGGCGATGCCTCACAAGCTGGTCGAGACTCCTTCCGAATGAGACAGGAGTCCTGGTTCATTAAAGTGGAAAGAGTGAACAGAAAAAGACGAGTTCTAGACTCCTTGAATCCAGACCATTGCGGAGTCTGTTGATCGTCATTCTCGGGCAGGGCCAAACCACGGTTCGGTACGACAACCCCCACAGCCGTGACAGAATGACAGAATGACAGATTAACGTGGAATATGAACGTTTCATCTCTGCGCCTGAGTGAGTCCATGGATATTCCAGGCCCCGGTCCGAGCCAAGATTCTTTATGACACGTTCGGAATCCTCCAAAGGCTTCTCTGCTTTTCTCTCCAGTCACCTTGTATATAGATAGATCGACATACTTTGGCCTTTGATTTCTACGTACTCATGAAATTCTTTGTTGTTCAGTCATGATTCTAGCAGTATATCAAGTAGAAAGTATGTCCCAGTGTATACTTTTTTGTGTTGAGCTCACATTGCATGAGTCACGAAAGGAATCATTATGTTCAAGTACGCTTGTAAAGATAAAAGCGCTTCTAATGCGTCTCTTGAGGGACTGGTCTGGAGGACACCACTGGGTTTCTTTTATCACGTCGGTCGATGTTGGCGACAAATGTATTGCCCTTTGTTCCTGTCAACGGCTGCGAAAGGTCTTTGACAGTACGGTTGGTCGAATCGAGGATAAATGCAATGGATTGCCTTTCAGCCAACGTCGAAATCTCAAACTCGTCCATTTATCTGCCAGTTCGCAGTGGCCTCTGAGCAAATACGCCGACATGATTACCGGAAAGGACGGGGAAAGTGCGGTAGTGGCCTTGAATCAAAAGTTGACCAAGGAGGAAATAGCTCGCAAGGAAAGCGGTATACCTTCTTCTCCAACGAAGATAGTGACGACAGATCCGTCTCCAGAATGGCGGGTAAGATGATCCATCTCGAGCCACGGCTGCAGGAAATTGATACGTGTAGAGCCCCTACTTCGCGGAATGGAAGACCGATACTATTAAGACCAGAGCCGGCTTCCCGAACACCGACGGGACATTATGCTATCGAAACGTGACCTTTCAGATGCTTCTTCACCTTCCAATCCTTTTGCATTTCATCGAATGTTATCGGCTTAGGCATGTCCCCACAGGCGTCCGGTGTTGGCGAGGTAATGGAATCAATCCATGTAAAGTCTGTATGTTCCATGACTTCGCACGCGGCTTCTGGGATGCCACCAATGCAGGATACAACTACTTGTTCGATAGTCTTTGGTATCAAGTGCTCAACGACTGGCAGGATGGAGCGAACACAGGCCAGCAAGACCCTGCGGAGTTTTTCCCTGAATTCTACAGACAACTCCATGAGCACATTACTCCAATGTGGTACGTCCCTTCTACAATCATACTTTTTCTATGCATGCGAAGCTAATAGTTTGCCCGATGTAACCAGTCGCACAGATTTGGAGCACATTCTCAGGCCGTCGGTCGTCACCGTAAGGAGTTGTGAAGGAGCCAACGCTTGCGACCCGACGAGTACCCAGAGTGAGGATATCTTTCTACAAGTTCCTTTCCCGAGCAAACCACGCAAAGCAGCTATTCAGAACGCACTGGATTCGATATTTGTCGACGAAGCTAGGAGTTAGGTGCGGTACATGCAAGGGCAAATTAGTTGACACTGACCGACTTGGACACGTCCCCGAGGTTATTTTCGTCCAACTGAACTGTATCAAAGTGAAAAAGGGAGTCTCCGAAAAGATCAGTCGTCCGATTGAGTTCGGCGAGAAGATCAAATTTCAAGCCGATCACCTTGACCGCCAGCTAGACATCGAGGAAGATTTTGAGTACGAGCTGTCTTCTGTGCAGATGCACCAAGGTACAACCCCGCAGGAGGGCCACTATTACATTGCTGTCAGGGGCAATGGCGGAGAATGGACACTTGTGGATGATGAGAAGCTTGCAGCTTATGAGACCTTGAACAAGTTGGTTGAGGACAATGATGAGATTCGACAGGAGGCCTATATCTTTGCATACCGCCGACTGCCCACAGATCCAACCATGGCCGCTCTGCTGCCAAATCAGAAAGATGCGACGGCGGCGATCAGACGAGATTCCACCCCAATAAGCATTAAAGATGGAAATGGAGGCGATATAGAGGTCGAGGGTAGGAAGAGTTCAGGGAAACCTCCAAGGCCGGATGTAAGTACGGAGATAGATCTGGCACCGGAGGAACGAGGCGTGTTAAAATTAAGTTGGATTCCCGGATTGGCGAACGAAGGCAATACCCAGCCCACCATCCTTGCTGAGATCAGGGGACCACTCAAGAACCTCCTATCGGGGGCCAAAAAGAGGAAGGGATCGAATAATGGAAATGGTGGCGGCAAGAAGAAGACGTGATGTGTGATGCGGTGTATTGGAGAGTCTCATTGCAAAAAGCCTACATGTATGTATAAGGGATCGTCTTAGACTTATCCTCGACACGTAATTCAAAGGTGTTAGCCTACATGTTGTCATATGAGTGAGGGTGGAGAGGCAACTCTCGATATATATCTCGTCTTATCTGGCAACTTCTGCTTTACTTTCAAATGTCGAGGGGCTTTTTCTTTTCTTTTTTTTTTTTTTTATTTTAAGGCGTTCGGTTCTATATTAGTTTATATTTGTATCTCTCAATTTCAATAGATTTATCTCAAAAGCCGATCATTATAGTCCAGGCACGTCGCGTTTACACTCTCCCGCTCACAAAATTGACTTCTCTCACCCCGCCATCATCAGACAACAGCCACACCCCAAAGAATGGATGTCTCAACCACGAAGAACCCTCTCCCATGCACTAGAGAATTTGTGGACAATCTGATCACCGAGTTAGCTGGTTACAATAGCGCATCATTCAGTGCCGATGTCGACGAATTGGACCAGCCAAGGACGCAGACCGCGCCCCCGGAGAAGCAAACGCGAAACCCCCTCTCGGGGCTTTCGGCACCACAGCTGGCCAGAGTCAAGCCTCTGATGCTTGCACTGCACTGTCTCTTCCCCAATGATCTCCTCCCGGCGCTCGACATCCTGGACCGCGGACTCGTGCAGCGTTTGTTGTGCGCCGACCAGATCGATGCGATGACTGCATCCGATCAAGATCAAGCAATAAACACAGATAGTCCAAGCGGATGCATTAACCCAGCTCCAATCAACAGCCAATTGATACCACGTGAAGACTTCTTTCTGGTGGCATCAGCCTCGATTGCCCCTCCCCACGGCGCCGCTTCATCTGCCTTCGCCACGCAGGAACCAGAAAAAGGCTACGAGGTCCGCCTGCACGCGTGGAATTGTACCTGTCCCACCTTTGCCCTGTCGGCATTCCGAGACCTGGCCTCCAGACTGGATCACTCCACGGAGCATCACTCCCCTGCTGCGATGCTGCGTGACCGGGATGACACCGTTGTCTATCCATTCGGTGGGACGCTTACTTGTGATGCGGACAGGGGATCTCCACCGGTCTGCAAGCATACTTTAGCCTGTGTTCTGTTTGCTCGGTGCCGGGGGCTGTTCGGGGCGGATGGAGACGGAAAGCGCGTGGTTTCTATGGAGGAGTTGGCTGGCTGGTGCGCTGGTTGGGGAGGTTGAACCTCCCAACCTCGGCAATCAGAGTTGACTGATGGTCCAATGGTCAACTGCAGTGCTCGCGCCTATGTATTGCGAAAGATGCCAGTTCGTGCGAGCCAGTGCTAGCCGAAGCAGGCATGGCGAAGTGTTTCGACTATCCAGCTGCCGGCATCCTTTCAGTGGGATCGGAACTTCTCCTCAAACACTGCAGATAAGCGAAATTACCCGTGGCACAACATTGAAGAGGGTAATTATAGAGTTCGGGTGAGTTTCATCCGAAACTGCAAGTCATCTACAGCTTCGGATTTCGAACCCCCCTGGAGATCGAGATGGGATCTCCAAGGCTGGCTACTCCAGAATACGTCAGACTACGTCACAACAATATGTGGCATGAAAGGTGCCAACAGCCACCGGGTCATATCCTTGATTATCCGTACTATACACTGCACACGGCAGATGCACTTCTAAGCGGTCATATCGTATTGACGGGCATCACTCCCTCCAAACAGAACAAAAGAGAATGAAACATTTTAGCTCCTCTTCTTGTTCTTATCGGAGCTGTCCTGCTCCTCCTTTTGCTCGCCATTCGCCGACCCGGCCTTCTTGGTGTCCTTATCGCCCTTGGCTGCGTTAAGCTCCTGCTCCCGCTTCGAGTCATTCTCTTCCTGCTGCTGTCGGTTCTGGATCTTGTTCTCGATTAGGTCGTGGAAGGCTGTGATGGCACGGATCAGACTGCTGATGTAGATAGCCATCAGCTGGTCGTTGGTCTTAACACTCATGGCTCGTGCAAGCTCGCTGTTCTCCATCTGAGGCTCCTGGCCGCTAATCCGCTGTGTCGTGGGAGGGGTGGACAGGTTGGGGAGGAGGTTGAAGACATCCTGGAGGTGGCCCAAGATCGCGTGGTTGACGGGGAGCTCCTTGTCAAGGACTTTCTGGAGGTATTGGCCGATATCGCGTAGCCGCAGGTGCAGCCCTTGCAATGATTGCAGCTGTGACGTGATGCGAGTGGAAAGAGTGCCGACTGCGACGTCTCTGATGTCTCGGAGCAGGTGCTCCACGCCAATCTCCTCCGCCTCCTCGGCCTCGATTACCGACGGGGTGTGCACAAATGTCTTCGACGTCGTTGTTCCATCCTAGTGCAGCGAACGTCAGTTAGTTCCGTCACAAGATCATAGACCAGCTCCAGCCACTCTGCTTCCAATCACTTACATCCTTGATCTCATCCACCGCAAAGTAAGCATCCGTAGGGACACCGACCTCCTTCGGCTGCACATCGACAATGACCAGCAAAGGGTTGGGAGTGTATTTCTTGAAGAGCTCGTTGATCTCCAGATCCGAAGCACGCAGCTTGGGGCCGGAGTGATACCAGCCGACTAGCTTCTCACGGGCATTGATCTTCTTGAACATGTCCCTCATCGACTCAACGAAATTGTGGTCGAGGAACCAGACAGATGGGTCCTTCTCATCCTCCTCGAACGGAACTAAACACGGAAACACGAACCATTAGCTCATCTGACAAACCTGTGATCAACGGTCGAAAGCTTCAACATACCAGCAAAGCTGTTGGATACCCGCACATTGTTGCCCGAGTTCTCACCCAGCAACACACCGACAACACGTTTCCGAGTGCCCTTGGCTGTCCGGCCGTAGTGATCAGCGACGGAGAGCAGGACTAACGGGGCAACCGTGACGGAGCGGTTGACGAGGGATAGCGTGTCCGCCGTGGTGGCAGGCATGGCGGGAAAGGTGGAAGGCAAGGGTTCAGAAGAAGGTTGGAGCTGTAGAGGGTCAAGGTATGAAGGGGGGGAAAGCAGATAAATGGGAATCGAAGGGAGATTGCTTTGGATGGTCGCAAGAGCAGGGCGATGATGCTCTCCGAGCTTCGATGCGCCACACTACCGCGCCACGGTGGCTAGTGACTTAGTCATTGTGTGCCTGAGCGCGCCAGGTTGGGAACATTTCGTTACTTGTCTTGAGAAGAGTATAAACACGGAATAGCGTTGGATAATATGTGATGAAAGGAGTAGAAGAGAGCAATACAGAATAGAAATCGACCGTATCTCCTGCTATATACCGTTCTGTAGAAAGCACTCGCTGACGTAGATACCATCTGTAAAGCCCGTGGCTCCGAACCTCGGGCGCTAAGATTCCTTCCCTTTCCGGTTCTCCATTTCTCCATTTCTCCGTCTTCAAGCCTTTCCCTTTTCAACCTCTGCAATCGCTCCACCCGAGTCCCTTCAGAGACGCCTCTCCCCTCCTCAATCACAATGGCTCCCATTACCGACGAAATCGTGTCCGGTCTGAAGGACACCATCAGCAGCCTCGAGGCTCGCGTTGTCGAGCTCGAGAGCCGTCTGACCGGCCACAACAAGCCCAAGTCGGTCACAGAGCAGATGCGCATCATCCTGATGGGTCCTCCGGGTGCAGGTATGCTTCGACATTACCGACAGGAAAGGCAATGGTTATTAACGCGTTGCTAGGCAAGGGAACTCAGGCTCCGAACATCAAGGACAAGTACTGCGTGTGCCACCTGGTACGTATCAACCCGTTTCCCCGAATACAGCATGGACGATTGTTTGCTGATAGAGTTACCCGAATAGGCTACCGGAGACATGCTGCGGTCACAGGTCGCGAAGAAGACCGACCTCGGTAAAGAGGCCAAGAAGATCATGGACCAGGGTGGTCTCGTTAGCGACGAGATCATGGTGAACATGATCAAGAGCGAGCTCGAAAACAACGCTGAGTGCAAGAACGGGTAGGGATCACCGCCTCCGGACCGAAAACCCTGGTAGACTGACATTGGAATGACAGTTTCATTCTGGATGGATTCCCGCGCACCGTTGCGCAGGCTGAGCGCCTGGACGACATGCTTGCGGAACGCAAGCAGAAGCTTGGACACGCCGTTGAGCTGCAGATTGATGACTCCCTTCTCGTGTCTCGTATCACCGGCCGTCTGGTGCACCCTGCCTCCGGCCGCTCGTACCACAAGATCTTCAACCCCCCAAAGTCCGACATGAAGGACGACGTCACCGGCGAGCCCCTGATCCAGCGTTCCGATGACAACGCCGATACCCTGAAAAAGCGTCTGGCCACCTACCACGCTCAGACTTCCCCCGTGTGCGAGTACTACAAGAAGACCGGCATCTGGCGCGGCATCGACGCCAGCCAGGAGCCCGGCCAGGTGTGGCAGAGCCTTCTCGGTGTTTT
This sequence comes from Penicillium silybi, assembly GCA_027569585.1. Taxonomy (NCBI): domain Eukaryota; kingdom Fungi; phylum Ascomycota; class Eurotiomycetes; order Eurotiales; family Aspergillaceae; genus Penicillium; species Penicillium silybi. Next base: position 79,888 of record JAPDFI010000025.1, read on the forward strand.
CAACAACAAGAACTAAGCGTGGGAAAGAGGGTTCCAAAGGCTCCAAAATCCAATGGAAGACAGGGGACGCGTGGACAGTTCGATTTCGTGATGCTCTCCGTTTCTTTTGTCTTTGATTTGGTCCGGGGAGAGCACACAGGAAACACGAATTGGCATGGAGTCCTCATATAGACGCAGAATAGTAAGTAGTCTTCCAGGGCCATGTATAGTATGTGTACTTTTCTGGTACTTAATACACAGTCACCGGCAAATGATACCTCGTAGTCATCATCTACGTAGTTCATCAGGCAGATGGGAGAATTCTATATCTAGATGCTCTGGAAGAAAGAGTGATATCTTGTATGTACCCGAATCCCTAAGTTAGGATCATCTACAGCTGCAGAGGGTATTCGGTCGACTCGATCTTCTGAGGATAAGTCAAACCACCCTGCTTGCGCACCTCATCCATAACCTCCATGATGACGATACTCTCTTCCCAAGGCAGACCCTCACTTTCCAGCTTGCCATCTCTCAGGCAGCGGGCAACCTCATCCGCCTCCCAGTACATACCATGGCCCTGAGCAGGGAACGAACACTCCACGGTCCGAACCTCACCGAGACCCTTCTTCGGGATCACGCGGTAACCCGTAGGACGGAAGGGGTGTCCGAATACCTGGATCTCGCCTTTGGTTCCCTGGATACGGATCTGAGGACCGGAGGTGCCCTTCTCGTCTGGATCAGCCGCAACCCGGATGTTGGTCATGGCGATACCCTGCGAGCGGTGTGGATGCGGGCCGTTGGAGGGTGTGCTGGTCGGGAAGCTCAGCAGAATAGTAGTGGACTCATCGGCACCGGTGAGGTGATAGGGAGTCATCTGCGAGGTGACAGTAGGTGCCTTTCTCTGGTCCCGCGGCAGGGTGTGGTAGAGCGTCTGGAAGACCCAGGTGAGGGAATAGATGCCCACTTAGATTCCAAAACAGCGAATTAGCACAGCTCCTATATATCATAGTTGTATTACGGAGCAAGCACTCACAGTCCAAAAGACAGCCACCGGCCAGATCGGGATTCACCATGCGGTGCTTGGTGCCCCATTTCTCCTCGACATCATCGCCGAAGCTGGTATCGGCAGTAGTGCGCAGCACCTCGCCAATCTCACCCTTCTGAATGAGCTCGCGCACCTGGACACTGAGCGGGAAGTAGCGAGTCCACACAGCCTCCATGAGGAAGAGGTTCTTCTTGCGGGCAGTCTCGCACAGGATCTTAGTCTGGGCAGCGTTGACGGTGAAGGCCTTCTCGCACAGGACATTCTTGCCCGCCTCCAGACACAGCATCACATTCTGATAGTGGTGAGAGTGGGGAGTAGCAACATAGATCACGTCGACATTGGAGTCCGCCACGAGCTCTTGGTAAGTCGCGTAGGCGGCGCAGGGAGCGGGGATGCCGACGGACGAGATGAACTTGTCGGCCTTGTCCTTTGACGAGGACGAGGCAACAGCAACGACCTTATGAGCGACGTCAGAAGCATCGCGGGCCTTGGGATCCCGCAGGAGATCGCGGACAAACACTGATGTATTTTAGTCGAAGCTACGAGGTATTGGATTTGTAAGAAGAAACGTACCGTCCGCGATCCAGCCGGTGGCTGTAGTACATTTCGATCAGCTTTATTGAATACTTAGGATCAGAATTCAGAATCTTCATACCCATAATACCCCATCGAATTGTGTGTGTCATGATGAGTTGAAATGTTCATTTGAAACTGCTTCAGGACAGGGCCCCCGAGTTGATTTATGTTACCCACGTTCCTCGGTGGGGAAAGTTGACCCGGAGATGCGCCGAGCGGGGCACAAAGCAACAAAGCAACAAAGCAACGTCATGATGCTACATTTGGATGTTTTATGATACATATTCACGGCTCCGTCTTGACACGCACTTTCTGCCCTGGAGATTCCGTACCCTCTGCCTTTCGCTTGCCCAGAACCGAGTCTGGCGTGCCAGTCCGTGCTTGCGGTGTTGAGGCCCGCGGTGCCGGCCCATCCTTGGTCACTTCGGCGTAGCAACTGGCGTGATAAACGCGATTGCCGACCTTGGCTGCGTCCTGCCAGATCCAGTCCTGCACGTCCTCCGACCAAGTCGATTCGAATTTCTCCTGGCAGATAGGGCAGGGGGTATTGCGAAGAGTGGCTTCATTTGGAGCTCGAATCCACGGCTTGGGCGGTCCTTGCTTGGAGGCACTTCCATCTGCTCCCGCAGCTCCTTCTGCGGCGGCCTCAGTGTCGTCCGGGTTTTGATCGTCACTAGGCTCTCTGGACTTGATCCAATCCTATACGGGTTCTGATTAGCACTGCGTAGACATAGCAAGGAACTCCGGTGCATATACGAACCCTTTCATCGACATACCAGCTGCGCGTCTGAGCTCGCTTAGCAGCATCAGCCATGCGCTGGTTGGTCTTGAAGTGCCAGTCCAAATGACGGGCTTTCCTTTCCCGACCTTCTTCCGTAGCGGGAAAGCGACGGCCACAAGTGCCACATCGGTTAGATTTCGCCTCGTATAGCGAAACAACAAGAGTGATTCGAGGGCTATATCGTAAACCATTAGCCTGGGAAGTACTACGATACGACAGCTTGACTTACATTTTCATAGATGCGGTGTTCATGGGGACTGTAGATGAAGACGAAAGTGATGCTTGAGGTGTCGAGACGGGAGGCGTAGATTGTACTTGACCGGGAATCATGAATGGGAGAGAGCCTCCGGTTGGTGTCCCAGAGGCCAAGGACGGCGGTGCAGAGGCAGAAGGAAGCAGTCCGCGCGACCTGAGGGCCGCAATCAGGGGGTTTTCGGCGGGCTGCGGTGTGCTGGAAGTTGGCATTTGGGGAATAGTGGGAATGGCAGGAAATTGCGGCGGAGGGGTCGGCTGTTGGTTGCCAGCCGTTGCTTTAAGAAGCTCTGCGAGGGTGCCAGGGTTCAAAAGTTGCTGCAGCGGTTGTGAGGCAGGCAATGTAGGAGGCGTAGCCACCGGAACTGGCGGTGCCGGGGCGGGATTCTGGGCAGGAGCTGGCGGGACCGCATATGCAGCGAGCTGCTCGCGGACCATTCTCAACTGATCCGGAGGAAGCTGCTGGCTTTGCAAAATTTTCTGAAGATCGAGCAGAGCCTTCAAACGTTGTTGAGAGGTTGGATTAAAGGGACTGTTGGCAAAGTCGTTCCTTGCGGAGGCGATCAAAGCCTCCAGGTCCCGATTGAGTGATTCCAGCTGGACATCTGGACGATGGCCATAAGGAGGAGTCTGTGATGCTTGGTCAGCGTGAGTGACAAGACACCGGACCCATTATCCTTACCGGTGTGCTGAAGCCCGCCCCGTTGCCGGCGACATGTTGGTTCGGCCGCATCCCTGGTGGCGTAGGGCTGTTGGTCCATCCAGTCGGGGTGGCACCGCTGCGGCCGCGAAGCATATCCGGCTGGCGGCTCTTCTGGCTCTCGAGAACGGCGGTGCGTGCTTTGATCAATGCGCTCTCGATGTTGCGAGTGACCTCCGGAGGGAAGACCGGCCGCGTATCTAAGGAGCCCGGCACGGGCTCCTTCCACGTCCTGAGCATCTCATCGAGCTTGCGACGTGTCTGCTGGTCAACCAGAGAGTACGCATTCATGAAGATCTGATACATGTTCCGTCCCAGGAAGAGAGTGTAGGGGGTCCCAACGTTCTTGACGATGGAATCGACTACATAGAGAGCCGGCAGCTTGTGTGGCGGCGGTGTCTACAGAGACGGTTAGAGGTCTACACCATACAGCAAAAGAGAGAGAGAAAGAAAGAGAAACCTACTGATTTAATGTGATTCTCCAAGACCCTCGAGATGGCCAGCGCATGTTCCGTGTTCTCCTTGGCTATGACGGTCAGGTTGCTGATCTGAAATCGGTCGTTCGTGGTGAGGTCCTCCAAGGAGTTCTTGTAGTCCTCGGCGACCTCGTCGGAGGCGAGTCCAGACATGGTGGCGAGGGGAACAGATGATGCTAGAAGATAGTATCAGTGAAGAAATGGAAGTCACCGCACACCGAGGGTGAAGATGCGGGTGAGATTCAGTAGACCACGTCCCCCGTGGGCTCTTTGTACTCTCGTTGACTTCGTTTTTTTTTTTTTTTTTCCAGGCTCCCTTGACTTGTCTTTTTTCTCCCACGGCTCACTATGTCTTTCTTGTTTTTGCTCTTTTCAGCCGTGGTGCTTTGATCTTCAGGACCGTAGGTCTCAGTGACTATCACAGGATGCTTCTTCTTAGTCCTCGTTGTGTCCTCAGGGCAAAGTCTCTTGGACGATCAACACAAGATGGAGAGAAAAGTCGGAACTTGTAAATGCTTGCTAGCTATCTTCGCGAGAATGAGACAACAACAGATGCGCCTGTCCTCCAATCCAGCAAGAATCCTGTCCGCCGACTTGGTCTTCCTTCACGTCAATGAACCGAGGAATGGGGATGCAACGCCGGTGAGATAGGAGAGAAAGCGTCCGGGGAAAGCACGAAACCAAATGCAGAATGGGATACGGTCGGGTAGAATGCAACGCTGGAGAAGGAAAGGGTGTGGGTGAGAAGGTCGGAGTTGGAGGTCGGAAGTCGGGAACGTTGAAGGGATTGTCGGAGTTGGGAGTCGGAGATCACCTGATCGTGGATGACGCAGTCCGCTTTCGGGGCACGAGACTCATACAACTTACAACCCCCACAAACTTTCAATCATCTGCATCTGCACTTGTACTCAGTCGCAATGAAGCTCTTCCTTTTCACTGCCCTGTTGGGTCTCCTTCCGCTGGCGCTGGCCGCCAAGGTGCTGAAGTCCGTTATTGTGACTTTCCCCAAGGGAACGCCTTCCGGAGTGATTGACCAGGCGAAGGACTCGATCGTAGCCTCTGTACGTGACTCTCACCTCCGAATCTCCAGCTGTGACTAACCGGTACTTCCAGGGCGGCGTCATCACTCATGAATATCGTAAGTTCCACGTCCCACCACGGTTCTGACAGACTAAGCTAATGCATCTTCCGATACAGATCTCATTAAGTATGACCGCATTCGTTCTTCCCATCCCCTTGCTCTGCATCTAACGTACGGTTCAGTGGATTTGCCGCCGAGGCTCCGGTGAAGACCCTCCAGACACTGTCCACGCAGGACACCCAATACAAGCCCGATATTGAGGAGGACAAGATCGTGTCTGCGAACGGTGGCTATGAGGATGACAAGCTCTCTCTCTGAGGGGTGTTGTCTCCTACCAGATACGAGGGATTCTGTGAATCCCGCGCCGCAGCTGGTTCTGGGGAACGTGTGACGAACGGCAAACCCCGATTAGACGGTACTTCACGACGCAAACTGAGAGCGCACTCTTTTCAACGGGAACTAGGAACATTGGGATATTTGTCTTTGGCGTCTTGGTGTACACGGAATCGACTCTATGGACGATGGCCGCAGGACGCGCGATCTATAGGGAAGAATTAGGAGGATTTAATCGGCCTGGCAGTTTCCAGTAATACTAAAACAAACACATTCATTTCCATTCTCAATTGCACTGTTTTCATTCGCACTATAAGTCCATCTAATCCACCGTGATTGAGGTTACCAAGTCCGAGGATCGAGACTCGGGGGGACGATCATCCCCGCTAGCGACTCGGCCTTTCCTCGCGGCCCCGAAACGCGTGGATCTGCAACTCCCATTTCCCTCCCCCCCCAAGGCCACACTCTCCTTCCCCCTTTGGTCTTGGGAATGCTGCTTCTTCGTCCATTCTTGAACTTCTAGACCATTTGCCATGGCGGAACATACGGTGACCAAGGTTTTGCTGGAATGGATCAACAGCTTCTCCCTGGGCAAAACACTCCGAGCCACGGATGAATTGACCGACGGAATCATCCTATGGGAGATCCTCCAGGACATCGACCCGCAGTATTTCCTCGACGAGATCCCCGAACGCAACCCCGCCGACCACTGGGTCGCCAAATGGCAGAATCTAAAGCACATCCATAAGCTCCTGCTCAGCTACATTCGGCACCAGAACGATGACTCCTTACCGTCCGGTCTCGACCCCTCCCCGGATCTCGAAGCCATCGCGGAGAAAGCATCGACCAAGGAAGCCAACAAGTTGCTGAAACTTCTCCTGATCGCGGCCATCAGCTCCCCCAACGCGGGTACATACGTGCAGACCCTCCAGGAATTGAGTACCTCGACCCAGGAGGGCCTCAAAGACATTATTGAGGAGGCGCACAACGGTCAGCATGAACCCTTGGATGCAGCCGACGAGCTCAAGGAGGAACTGGCGAAACGCGACCACGCGGTGGATCCCGAGCTGAAGTTCGAGGAGCGCGTCGGAAAGGTGCTTGCGGAGAATGATCGCCTCACACACGAGAAAAAAGAACTGGAGAAGGCGCTGGAGGACTTGCACAACCGTTTGGCGCGTCTGCAGGAGAACAATGATACACTCCAGAACCGCCTGGCCTCCACTGAGGATCGCCTGGTGACGCTGAAGTCGGGAAAGGGTGATTTAGGATTCAATGCGAAGGCGTTGGAGAGCAAAACGCGCCAGCAGGATGATCTTATTGCGTCCCAGGAGGCCAAGCTTTCTGCTGCGCAGGATGAAGTCGACAGTCTTCGCATGACCGTAGAGTCCTTGAAGGTCAAGAACCAGCGCTACCAAAAGTTGCAGGATGACTATGATGAGCTCCGCACGGAGAGGGACCAGCTTGCGCGCAAGTCGAATGCAGCTGAGAAATACCGTCAAAAGCTCCAGGCCAGCCAGGACTTCGAGAAAGAGAACCAGACTCTCAAGAACCAGATCAAAGACCTCCAGCAGCAATTGAAAGAGTCGGATTCACAACATCGATGGACCTCTGAGCGCGATGTGGAGCTGGAAGAATACCGCAAACTCCTGCCGCGCATTGAACAGGAATGCAACGAGATTCAGAACCTCAAGAAACAACTCGAATTCAACAACCATGCACTTACCGAGAGGCTCCAGGGTGCGGATGAGCAACATGAGCGAGACGATGCTTTGATCAGCGAGCTGCGTGAACGCCTTCGGGAGCTAGAAGGCTTGCCAGGCAGTCCATCGCCCGGCTCCGACACTCCCAAGATGCAAGGAACTCTAAACAAAGACTTCGAGGCAATTGGCATGAAAGAGTCTCAGCTGTATGTGGTGCCCCATGCACACTACCGACTATCGTGGCTAATCGACCCAGCAAATCCGAGAATGACGATCTCAAGCGGGAGGTGGAATCATTGAAGGGGCCATCGACAGCTGTGAGTTTCCTGTTTCCCTCTAGGTAGTTTCTTAGGCTAATATGCGTCAGCCGGAATCTCAGTCAGAGGGCTTCTCTGAGAGGTTCAATACATCTGTGCAGCTCGCAAAGGCCAACTCCGCGCAAAGGTATGTCAACCTAGGATGCCGTGCAGGTCAAGCGCTAATATCTGACAGTGACGAATATTGGAAATTGTACGAGAACTATACTACCACACTGAAGAAAATTGCCGAGGTTCAGGACACTTTGGAGACCACCAAGAAGGACCTATCTGAGGCGCAGACTCAGCGTACAAATACCACCCAAGAACATATTATAAGAGAATATGCTAACATCTGCTTAGTTGGCCTCGTCGACATGGAGAAAGCCGAAATGCTCCGCGAGCTTGAAGAGCACAATTCGGGCGAGCTGGCAAAGCTTCGCGGCGACTGGAATAATCTTGCCCAGAATGTGCACCACTTGGAAGCTGAAGTGGATGCCAGTCAGACCTTGGTGCGCGAAGTGTGTTCTGAGCGAGAAGAGTTGCGCAAGATGCTTGATAACAAGCAGAACGAAATCAGTGCCGAGGACCAAGAAGTTATGAATGAGATGCAGATGCTGTTGGGCGAGTTTGAGATCCATAACAGTGAGGGCGGTGACAGGCCTCAGAAATCAAGCTTCGAGCTCCTGAAACAGTGCGCCGGCGTCCTGGAGAAGAATGTTGAAAGGCTCGCTCAGCGTGCAGAGGTGAGTTTCAATCCCCAAGGTTTCGTTCGAGATCGAATGCTAACTTCAATGATTCTGCAGTATATCCAGCAGCAAAACGAACTCATCAAATCACTCCGTGAAAGCATGAAGAACTATGAAGAGAACCTGGATGATGGCATTCCTAAGGAGCGTGAAGTAAGTATTTTTGATGTGGTCCGATATTCAATATCCCAATACTAACCCACTCCAGCTCGAGCTTCAAAGAACCATTGACGACCAAGCCCGAGAACTGAGTCTCGTCAGCTCTGCCTGGTATCATCTCCAGAGCCGGTGGCAGAATAACAACATGACCGTCTCGCGATACCGACACGGTGCTAACGTAGCCGATCCTCGAGGCTGGCTGGCCAAACAGAGAAGTGTGGTTGCAGGCCAATAAGTCTCGAGGATCGTCACTTGGGATAGCACCCTTTCTTTCATTTTGATTGCAGATCTCGTTTATATCCCCACTAGATCGTCCATTCTTCGCCTTCGGATTGTATGCTTCCCTGTGGCATATAGAATGCATGTTCGCTGTCTTCCTGTTCATACTTACACTGTTTATCAAATAGAGGCCAGAAAGACCTTTTTGGATTGTACTTTAATTTCTGGACTTTCGCTTTCGAGCATGTTGGAGAATCATTATACCTTGACGTATCTAAATCCGTCTTTTTTATCCAAAAGAGCGTATTTTGCAAGAATATTCTTCGTCTATTACGTGCTGCGGCTCGTCTCTCATCTTTATTAGTCTTTTTTTCGCTACTCTGAGAAATCACTATTTTCCCATTTTCCTTTATCTTTGGGCTTGTGGTTTAGGGGTATAATGCTCGCTTCGCATGACTACAGCGATTCTGCGAGAGGTCCCGGGTTCGATTCCCGGCGAGTCCATGTTTTGTTTTATTTTTTGTCTTTTTTTAGCATTGTCCCGACACAGTGGTTATGGACTGGAGCAAAGAGGAGAAAAACAGAAGAAGAGGAGAGGACATATTAAGGTAAGAGCAGCGGTATACTGCAAACAATTAGCTCGCTCGTAAACAGTGCCAAGAATCCATTCTAGTAGGTCCCAATCAATCTCAGGGAAACGTTGTAGATTAAGGTTTGGAGTTGACCGGATATTTTCTAGAAATACAGCATCTAGTCCACAAAGCCTATGCTTAGCAAGGACACTAAAGCCGCATGCTGGCAGGTTCCTATAGGCGCATGCCCGCTAGTTAAATCCTTCTGCTGTATGTGTTAAACCCCATCCAAAACCCACATTCAGGGAAAAATCCTTTTCACGAGTGACAACTCGCACTTGCGACTGTAGCTGTATACTTCCTGAAATCTGGAGACACCCTGACCTTCCGTATAGGGACATAGGGCTCGAGCCCCCCCCCCACGTGATCCACCCGATGAACTGATTTTTTTTTTCTGGCTCAGGTCAACTTCTTACTTGAGTTGATCCGATATTTGTTGTGACATTCAATCGAATTCGTGTCCGTTACGGCCGGAATGATGCGGCGAGAGCGTTGGATATTCAACGTTCAATGGCCAAACCGGACAGTCCTGGCGCTTACCATCAGTACAAGGTGGACCCTCAAGGGACTTATGTAGGCCGACACGCTTTAGCACCAAGAGCAGCAATTGCAGGTATAACTGTCGTTAAATAGGACCTGTAGCTCAATTGGTTAGAGCATCCAGCTTATGTAATCATCCCCACCGGGAGACTATCATGAATATTCCTGGAAGGTTGGCGGATCGATCCCGCCTAGGTCCATTTTTTTTGGGTTTGCTTTCTGCATCTTTTGTCGCGACTGTGTAAGAGCTGGCTTAGCCGGTGTATCGCATATGTCGCTAGATGGTCGGGACATTGGTATTTTGAAGGCGATTAAGTTTGCCATTCAAAAACATTACTGATCCGCTAAGTGGCTCTGGGATTTATGACTGATAACGTGGAATGTGGGATGGAAAAGCATGGCTTTTGGAGAAGATATGATGCAGAGCCTGCGATTGTATAGATTGTCACGTTGTTCTAGCTGTTCATTAGAGACCTGAGAACTTCTTGGAAATTTCAATGATATACCGAGAGAACAATTGTATATCAACTGTTTTACATGAAGTGTACATATATAGACATTTTATATCGGGAGCAGAAGTGTGCAAGATTACCTCCCAAGGAACTGGAAATAAATCAAGCCCACTGGCGAGGGTGCTTCAACACATCCATGATCTCCTTCTCGCTAGTCTTGTCCTCTCCCAGCTCTTCCTCCTCCACTGGCATATTCTCGGTCCTTGTGCCCGAGACAGGGTCCATGTAGGCCCAGCTTGCAGTACGGGGGAGACTCATGAGGATACTCTCGATGCGGGCGTTGGGGGTGCGCAGGCCGAAGCTGGTGCCACGATCGTAGACCAGGTTGAACTCGACATAGCGGCCGCGGCGCAGCTGCTGCCACTCCTTCTGAGATTCAGTGTAAGACATATCCTTTCGCTTTTCAATGATGGGCACGTATGATGGCAGGAAGGAGGCCAGGCCGTCCGACACGAAAGAAAACAGGGTCTCCTGCGGGTTGGAGGAGGAGCCAGCGGAGGCCTGGAGGAAGTTGGCGTCGAGATCATCGAAGAAGATTCCGCCGACACCGCGGCATTCGCCACGGTGAGGCAGGTAGAAGTATTTGTCACACCAAGCCTTGAACTTGGGATAGTAGGTTGCGTCGTGGCGATCACAAGCGTCCTTGATGGTCTTGTGGAAGTGCTGTGCATCCTCGGGGAAAAGGTACGAGGGTGTCAGATCTGTACCACCTCCGAACCACCAGTTCTTGTCACCGTTGATGGGGTCCTTCGGGTCTGAGGTCTCGAAGTATCGGTAGTTCAGGTGAACTGTGGGAGCCATGGGGTTGTGCGGGTGTAGGACCAGGGAAAGACCGGCAGCGAAGAATGTCAACGAATCGACATCGGCACCCACGAAGGACTTGTGGTCGGCACGCATCTTCTCAATGGCAGCCCGCGGCAACTCGCCGTACACCACCGAGACATTCACGCCGGCTTTCTCGAAGACGTTGCCGTCCTGCAGCACGCACGAGATGCCACCACCGCCATTGGGACGCGTCCACGTATCCGTCTTGAATTCCTTGCCGTCTATCCTGCCCAGCTCCTCAACAATCTTCTGCTGATGGTCTTTGATGAGCTTCTCCATTCGTAGGCGCATGGGGGAGGATTCGGTGATGGAGGACTTCTTCAGAGCTTCATCTAGCTCAACGATAGACGGAGAGTCGAGTTCGGTAACTTCGCCAGTGGCCTGCAATAACGTTAGCAAGTTGAGTAGATTGCGTGCGAAGAACTCGTCGCATACCATGGAGTAAATGATGGCGCCGATGAAGGGAATGCCGATGGCGAGGCGCAAGTAGGGTCGCCACACGGTAAATTGCTGTTTTTGACGTGGGCTCTGCTCTGTGGCATACCGACGGAATGATCTGCCTGCATTGCGACTGGCTGTACGAGCGCATGGAGCAGAGAGCTGGCCGAATCTCCGAAGAGGCATGAATGATCGCGAAGCCATCTTTGCGACGGATGTACGCAGAGCTGGCGGAAGTAGGATATGGGAGCAATTGGATAGGATTGAGACCAATCCAATGCACACCCGGAGAATAAATGCAAAGAGTAAGCTGGGATTCCGCGGGCAAATCGCGAGATGGAACTCAATCGTACGATTCCCAATGTTTGCCGTGTTTGCATAGATGAGATAAGCACCCGATAAGCACCTTCGTTGATGCATTTGATTTGTACTTCGTCGTCTACTTTTCCTTTTCCTTTTCCATTTTGCTTTCTCTCTTTCTCTTCATTATTCAGCTCCAAGATGTGATACTCTATTCTTCCGAGTATCGACCTCTCGCAGGTACCAATTAAATACTGAGGCTTTACATTTTTTGTCATTGGTGCTATCCGTGCCCAAGAAGATTATCCGGGTATGGACTGCCATTTTTAAACCATTGAGGTACTATGCCACCTGAATTTGTACCCGAAGAAAGAGTGAAACAACAAAGATGCGGCTAGGCGCGACCTCGGCCAATCAAGGCCGAGTCACGAGGCTCTTCGGCGCTAACGAAGCTCAACTTGAACTCTTGAACTCCTTGAATCTCCTCTTTTTCTCTCCTCCGCGCTTTCCTCCATTTTAATTGTCCCATCACGGAGCTATAGGTATTCATTTGTCAAATAAAGACCACTTGGGTTCAGTGGAGACGAGGAATAACCTTTTCACATCCCTGAGAGGATTATTTGATTACTGGCCATGGTTTTTGGCTCAACTACTCTTCCTAAATAACCGCCAGAAGGTCTGTCGATTGGCCTTGATTCCTCCATCTATCACCCAACATCCACCCATGGCTACTTTTAGCACTGCGCTGGAGGTTATCTCCTCGACGAATCTCTCCCCCACTGAACACCTCATCCTAAAGCATTTCGTTGAGAAAGCCGTCAATCCGGACTTAGCCGCCCCAGTACTTGATGTCGAGAGTTCATCGGGACGTAGGTGCCGAGGTGGAGGCCTGTCTGCGCTCGTTCATGCAGGATTGGACAAACCTTGCCTCGAAATGTAAGGATTCTGAAACACTCTAGTCCGTCAGCAAGCTAATCATTCACAGTGGCAACATTTGACCGAATCCCAACGCATCTGGATACTTTAGTCCGCCGTAGAGATGGCCCATCCTGCTGCATGACCAAGGAGTTTTTTTGAAAAAGGGCGCTTCGGTGGGAGCTATTGAGTCGGCATACGTGATTCCTCCGTCTATGATTCGGAATCTCGCATCAGATGAGGTAAGATCTATGGAGCCTCTGACAGACTCCAAATGCTGATATTCCTGTAATTACAGAGCTCCTTGTTTGAAATACTGGAAGCGTTTATATCTCCACGGGGTGTCGTGCGACTAGAGTCCCTAGTTGAAAGGCATGGCGATTCCCAGACCGCTCTCAAGAATCTGTGGTGTTTTTCCCCAAAGCATCCACAGAGCATTTCGTGAAGGCCATATAAAGGTACGGACAAGAGCTGCACGAATGGCTGAACTAGGGTACCCACCTGACGAGTGTTCGCTGGAGAAGTACAACAACCAGGTAAGGGGGACTACATCCTACACGCGTAGTAGTACTCACATTTGTTTTTAAAGTATACCCTGGAGACGCTTTATCCCGAAGTACCATCTGATCTCTTCTATGCGGATGGCAGGGCAGTTGGGAACACAGGTCTCTTCAAGATGTCCACACCCGATTCTACACTGAGCCTACCAAGCACCTTTCTCATTGAGGTTCATGGTCGATCCGCAACTGCATTACATCTCTTTTCCATCGAGGATAAATTTGCACTTGGCTGGCCGAAACCAGAAAGAAGTATACAAGATGTTCTAAATTACGTCGTGCAAAAGCTAATAGACTCCCAGATATCATCAGCCCATTCATCCGACGAGCTTTCTACCAACTATCGCGTTGTATACCACTGTCGATACGCATGCGATTCTATCTTCTCCTCTGGCCAATTGGACACAGACTCTGGGGACCTACAGGTCCGTCATGGGTTCAACGACTGCCTTTCGGGTTGATCATGAAGGAGTGCATCCGAGCTCCTCAAAGCGAACCGAACGCCCTCAGGCTAGTCGAAAAGTATACAACCATCCCAGCCCCTCGAATCGTCGATGTTGGGGAGTACAATGGCAAAACATATCTGATCATGACTCGTCTACCCGGACAGCAACTTAACCAGGTGATTCATCTCATGTCCTACGCTGAACGCCAACGTTTGGCCGACGACCTGGCAAATTGCGTTTCACAGCTGCGAAAAATCCCAAACCACACACCATATCTCTTCGCAAACACTGTTGGAGGTCCAGTGGCTGATCACCGTATCCCAGATGGACAAGCAGGCCCGTTTAACAGCGAAGCCGATTTCAACAACCATCTCACGAGCCATCTAGCCCCGGACAAAGTTCTCGATGGCCTGATCATGCGCCATGATCATCGTTCGTACTTTACACATTCCGATTTTTTTTCATTTAACCTGCTCGTTGAGGCTGGCCGGTTGAGCGGTATTGTTGATTGGGAGTGCGCCGGTTATATGCCCGGATACTGGGAATTCATCAAGGCTAAGAGAGCCTCTCATTGGCAGCCAGTGGTATAGAACCAGATGCGGCAAACCTTCGACGGGAGGAGATAACCCCGATATTCGTGGTTTTTCGCACCCGAGGCGATGTTGCTCATATGCTCGGGTTTGATGCTCATAAAGATGTCTGAGGTCGATTTTGTGGGCGACGACATCATGGGAACGAGGGTTACCAATTTCAGAGGGATTGATAAATCTCCTCGTTGATCAAGGAAGGTATAGTAGCGAAGGAAAAGCTCACGAATTCCACATTTTTTCCTTATGCGAAGCGGTGAGTGTACTAGTCTAATGCCTGAGTATTGCAGGGGTACTGTAGGGTATCCGCATTTCTTCTTGACCCCAAATATTGTAGGTCGGGCAAACGCAAGGGATGGGGCCAAAATACTGAATTAGTTGAAGTGGATACCGTGTTATACAGTGATTCTTCGGACAGTGTAGACTTGGAGTTTTACATTTGAAGAGACCATTTTCATCTTCGAGTACGTAGCCCAGAATCAGGAACTGCTATATTGCGAAGCTTTTGAAACTGAAGCCGCAAAACTGTTGGGTAAGTTCTCTCTGCTCCGTCGCCATCAGGTTGTCTCATAACGTGGCTCATGGCCGACAGACCTACGACCGAACAGAATACCGCCACCTTTAGAGCCAGAGTATGGCTTGAACGACGAAAGTTTCCTTGAAAATTTTTCGACAAACTCTTCCAACTCTTTATTCGAAACCGGTGCCGATCCATGAGATTGAAACTCTAGAAGGAACCGAAAGCGAGACGACACCCGGTAAGTGAGAGTGCCGACTCTATTTTCATTGATGAAAAGGGCAATTATGGATACCGGTGATAACGACAGAATGGCTCCGAAAGATAAGAATGGACTCAGCAGTTTGACTTCAGTAAATAGGGTTTACCTTCTCTAAAGGTGGTGTTGGGCAGATTCCGCACGCGCATTTAATTCCTTTGGTAGCAACTTGTTCGGCGAATTGCAAAGACATAATAAAGCCACTGTTCCCTATTTAAATGTCACGAGGCGCACAGAAGATTGCAAAACTGAATCTCTCTTCAGCGGCGTGTTGTCTATTCATCTGCGCAGGGGCGCGAACACGATGCACGCAAGCGCGAGCCTTATCTCTTCCTGAAAGGCGTTGCATTCTGGTTCCAAAAAAGACAATCACTTCATCTGCAGCTGCGGGAACAGGCAAGAAAGATGCTTCCAAACCTATTCCCTCACTATCGAGCTTCTCTGTGGATTCGAGATCGGCAACTTCTAAGCCATCATAATCCTCATTACCTCTAACTAATATGGTCAATGTACCTCCGTCCATATGCGGAGGATTATAATCGTTTTCTCTAGGGGTCATCCTCTGAGGGACATAGTAATGCAGAGCCATTGACTCATGGTCAAGGGCAGGGGTTCCCGTCAGAGTCACATCCGAATTGAGTACCTCACTAGATAGTGCATTAAAAAGCAGGCCTCGCAATTGTCTCCATTCCTTTTTCTAAGTTATCAGCTCTGTTGATCGTAATACTAGATGCGTGATAGGGCTGAGAGCACATACATCATGGACGGCTGTGACGGACCTACAAAGTCCCCAAGGGGGCAGATAGAGATTCGCCTCTTGGTCACTCTTGCGACAGAAATAGATACTTTCCTTAGGTATCGCCGTCTTCCCATGAATATACTCAGTGCCGAAGGCCGAGTACCCCTTAGTCCCGTTTTTCAGTTCCTGTGGAAGCTGAAAGAAATCCCGCCCCTTCTCTAAAATTTAGGCTTGATAAAGAGCATTGGTAGTGCGGAAGAAACTAACATAAGGTACACCCCGAGCAAAAGCACTGTTAATCCCAGGGGCCAATAGGCGAAAAGCGCCCCACTTGCGGATCGCACGTTGTAGCTTTAAGATATTCACGAGCTTCTGGTTTCTGGACGTCAGGTCAATGAGGGGGAGAGATTCTTGAGTTGACATTCTGGCAGGGGTCAGAAACGAGGCGATATTTGTTTTGGGAAAAGGCAACGGCGTGGATACCAAATATCTCCACACCGCCTCAGCTAGCTCGGCCCGGTTCT
The DNA here is from genome assembly GCA_027569585.1 of Penicillium silybi. Classification (NCBI taxonomy): domain Eukaryota; kingdom Fungi; phylum Ascomycota; class Eurotiomycetes; order Eurotiales; family Aspergillaceae; genus Penicillium; species Penicillium silybi. The sequence continues at coordinate 96,025 of JAPDFI010000025.1, forward strand.
TCCCCTTCAGTAAGCGATGCTGTCAGGTTGAGTTCCCGTTTGGAATATTCGCTGTGTGTAGGGACAGATGGTAATGATACTCTGTCCATGAGTTCCTTTGGGATCCGGTGATGGGCCAAAATACCTTGTAATTTATCTAATATATCTTCATCTCAGTCGTCCCATACGTGGAGTAGCTGCATTGGATTAATACTGAAACGAGCTCAGGTTTGTCAAGGGTTTGATCTCGTTTTGCCCCCAATACCTTGGTTCAGGGCGCATCGAGTGTTGAAGAATGATGCCGTGGTTGCCCTGTCTGTAGGGCATCAAGATCTTTCGGCATCTCTTTCCATCCAAACTACCGTCCTGAATGGACATATTCAGAACTGGACCGACCCGGTCAGGACGTGAATATGCAGTCATAAAGTCTCCTTCCTATTTCTCTCAAGTTTTGACCACCGCTGGCTGCTACCTTCGTCTAGTCACAACCAGCTTCGCTGAGTATCTTCGCCTCAAGGAAATACCATGGTTGCGATTACAGAAAAGATCACCGCAATTGACTTCATACTATTACTCCCTCGAGACAACTTGGGACTTGTCTTTCAGCCGTGTCCAAAAACGAAGCCCGCTGTCTGAAAACTCATTCAGCTTTGGGCTTAATTTGACAACCAAGGCATCTGGTTTCAGCTTTTGCAGGAAGGCCTAAAAAGAGGGCCGGAATGGTTCTTAGAGGTGACGCAAGACGAAATTGAGTTTAACTTGACGATGCGGTCTCTGTGTGAGCATGGTCTGGTCACAAGTAACTCGGATTGTCCACCTCAAGAGCAAGGAAGTCTTGAGTATAGCATACACACTTGTGTTCATGATTGGATAATCCATGGTCTCAATGGCGAATGTTGGCATTGCGATACTTTGAAGTTAGCTCTAGTTTGTCTACAAAAGAACATACCGTCCGCCGGATATAAGATTTTGGAGCCCACACCAAAGGCTTGAGACACTTAACTAGGTGCCGTAAAATCCTCGAAGAGGTAACAAATTGTGGTGATGATGACTGGATTGTACCGGATTGCATGTATTTCCTTGGAAACCTCTACCGTGATCAGGGAAAGCTTGCTGATGCAGAAGAGATGTTCTGGTGGGCACTGCAGAGAAGAGGCCAAGGCCCTGGTGCGAAACTCGCATCAACGGTGACGTTACTGCATAATTTGGGATCCGTCTGTTATGACCATGGGAACCTGATTGAAGCAGAGAGCCTGTTGAGCACTGGATGAGAAACGGAAAAATTTCGGCGATGAGCACAGATTAACTTTAAATTCAATTTCTCCCTGGGCATGGTCTTCAAAGGCCAGGGAGAAATTTTGTATTATATTACATTTGCATTGATTAGTCTTCGCCTGTACCGCTGTTGGTCATGGAATGTTTATATGAAGATCTAATGCCATAATTCCGTGCATCTGCCACAGTTTCCTAACACTAGACAAGGCAGGGATTGCCTGAAGGGCTCAAAACAGTTGGGGCAAGATGCTGATGTTGAGCTATAGAGAATCACAGATTCGGTAGAAAACGAAAGCCGAATATTTACATCGGGGGCTAGTGGGTACGCTAAGCCACATCAGGTATGGCGCCATATCCGGAGCCGTAGGAACATCATCGATCTATACGGCAGAGTTGCGATGACTACTGGGATTTTCGATATGATCTTGTGAAGATCAGGTATTTCAAAGGCATATTTCAATGTGACTTTAGATAATTCACCTTACGAGTATTTCCTGGCCTGAGATGCCCGTGGCCAAGTCCGTGCTGTTCCGCAGTGGAGAATCCACCTTTTCCGAGTCTACCGAGGATCGAGGATCCCTGGTCTACCCAGTAGTGTCATCCCAGCAACTGCACGCTACAGGAGTGATGGCATTACCAGTATGTGTTTGCAGAGGCATAGCCAGCTGTTAAGTAAAGCAAACCTGCGAATGACTCTGCGCACGTGAGCCGGCTGAGTCATGGGACCGGGACTCACCGCCTCGTGATCCCTTTGGTATCATCAGCGGGGTGTTGCCTTTTGTCATCGACCAGCATCTCCCCCTCTTCTTCATCACTCTCTCCTTCTCCATCGACCCGTTCAAATCTTTCTCCATCAAACACAGTTGTTCCAGCATCTGTAACTACTTCCAGTTCGTCTCTGCTTGAGCTTCCTCAGCTCTCCCCACTCCTCCCGACCCGCTTTACTTATCAAGTTCTTATCAGCCATGCGGTCCAAGTTCAAGGACGAACACCCCTTCGAGAAGCGGAAGGCGGAGGCCGAGCGCATCCGCCAGAAGTACGCTGATCGCATCCCTGTAAGTCTCTCATCAACATATTGATGTCCTTCTCCTGGGACGGATGGACCTTGAAGGCTGCAACACATCCGCCCCTCACCGCCTGTTCGGTAGCTAACGGACTCGCGACAGGTCATCTGCGAGAAAGTCGAGAAGTCGGACATCGCTACCATCGACAAGAAGAAGTACCTCGTCCCGGCAGATCTCACCGTTGGCCAGTTCGTCTATGTGATTCGCAAGCGCATTAAGCTCTCCCCCGAGAAGGCTATCTTCATCTTCGTCGATGAGGTTCTTCCCCCAACTGCAGCCCTCATGAGCAGCATCTACGAGGAGCACAAGGATGAGGATGGCTTCCTGTACATCACGTAAGTTCCCCTTTCCCTGCACCCCTGTTCCCTCGAATGGAGATCAAGGTGATCTGATTGACTCTAGATACTCCGGCGAGAACACGTTCGGTGACTTCTAAACATTGATGCGGTTGCTCTTATTCGCTGTTCTGAGTGGCCAGCTCGCCCGTCTGGATCTTTTGACGGGTGCATGATATGTGGCCTTCAGTGACGTTGGCGGAGAGGCTCGTTCAACATCTGGGGTGATGATTTTTCTCGGACACGCGGCGTTCTTTCGGTGTTATGCAAATTTAACTCGATCTTTGCTAGGCTATGTCCTATGCTTGCTTTGAATGAAATGAAAATCGTGGTTTAACCCTGCGACGTGACTGTTTGTTCCAAGGTTTCCTACAGTAGATATTGGTTGCCCCCCGGCATGACCAGTAGGTACAGCGCAGACCCGGCAGCGACTACAGTAATTATTGTCGTGGTTAGTAGACGTATTTGGCATCGTAAGAATCAAAACACGGAGTACGACAAGTGACGGGACTGATCGTCCGGCCGCGATGCTCCGACTCCGGCTCCCCGATTGGGACTAGCGCCCCACCCGCGTCGATGCGATAAAATTTATGAGAACAGGTTCCTGGGGTTCATCCAGTTCATTCTCCCTACCTCGCAAAAATGTCTCCCGCTCTCGGTCATGCCGGTGCCGGCGCTGCCTCCAAGGATGTCAAGAAGGAGTCCGCGACCGCTCGTCTCCTCGGTTCCGGTAAGATGGTCTCAATCAGGGATCGCACGACACCGATCGCTAACCCGGGAACATAGGCTCTGCTGGTATCGCCGAGCTGATGGTCTTCCACCCCGTACGAAACGATTGCCCCAAGAGCTGCCTAGTTTCAGCACTGACATACCGCTCCAGGTCGACACCACTGCGAAGCGATTGATGAGCAACCAGACAAGGGTGAGATCGGACTCGATCGAGGATGCGTGCGCTGCAATTGTTGCTGACTGAGATTCCTCTAGATCACTTCGGCCTCGACTTTCAACCAGGTCGTCTTCAAGGAGTACGCCACTGCCACCGTCGGCCGCAAGTTCACCTCGCTGTTCCCCGGTCTGGGCTACGCCGCTGGCTACAAGGTTGGTCATTCCTGGGGATATGGACACCAATCTGGACAATGTGCAGCCAGCTGATATTCTCAAGGTCCTTCAACGCATTTACAAGTACGGTGGCCAGCCCTTCGCTCGCGACTACTTGGCTCAGCACCACGGCACCGATTTCGACAACGCTTTCGGCAAGGGAACCGGAAAGGCCATCATGCACGCTACTGCTGGCAGGTGAGAACGGCCCATCAGGACTGATAATGGAATGCGACACTGACACCCTACGCCAGTTTGATCGGTATTGGCGAGATCATCCTGCTTCCTCTGGATGTCTTGAAGATTAAGCGTCAGACCAACCCCGATGCCTTCCGTGGCCGTGGCCTGTTCAAGATCATCTCCGATGAGGGTATGGGTCTTTACCGAGGTGCCGGCTGGACTGCGGCCCGTAACGCCCCCGGCTCTTTTGCTGTACGTGTCGATTGCATCATGCTCGGAACTTAAGGCCCCGTTCGCTGACCAGTATTCTAGCTCTTCGGTGGATCTGCCTTTGCCAAGGAGTACATTTACAGCCTGAAGGACTACAACAAGGCCTCCTGGTCCCAGAACTTTGTCGCCTCCATCTGCGGTGCCAGTGCCTCGCTGATTGTGTCGGCTCCCTTGGACGTGATCAAGACCCGTATTCAGAACCGCCACTTCGACAACCCCGAGTCCGGTTTCCGGATCGTCTCGAACATGGCTAAGAACGAGGGCTTGGGTAGCTTCTTCAAGGGTCTCACCCCCAAGCTGCTGATGACCGGCCCCAAGTTGGTCTTCAGCTTCTGGCTGGCACAGACTCTGATCCCTGCCTTTGGCCAGGTTGTATAGAAAGGCCATGCTTGACGAGTTCTTTATAGCCGCGGCGTTTTTTGACACTCCCCCCTTTCTGTTTCTCATTTCCTCTTTGGGCCTCTCGGATTTCCTGCTCATTGGCCCGCCTGTGTATTTTTCCCTCATAGATATGGTTTATTCTACCCCACCGGGGTTTAGTTACAGTCAAGAAAGAAAAGAACACTCCATACCACCTGGAAGGAGTCAGGATTCTATTCGTATTTTGAAATACTATTCGTAAAACGAGAATCTACATTGCGTGAACCAAATCACTCTGAATCAACCATCACGTGATCACATATTCGAACCTCAAGTCCCACGACTCCGCGTCGACTTCAATTCAAACGGACCTCGAACTCTACAAAATCAGAGCAAAAATATCAAATATCACCATGACCGTCTACCTTCTTTCAAAGTGAGTGCACTCATTTCTATCAGCCAACAAACACACCTTCAAGCCAAACCAGCACTCCAAATCCGTTTTCCCGCACAGCAACATGACATCCATGATTCCGAACCAACCCCTTGCCCCAAATCAAGTCCATCTAACATATCTGCGTGAAAAAGAATAGGTGATCCGCTTTTCGCCCTCACAATGGGTGTCACCGCTGCGCTCACTCGCATCCGGCGCGACCAACAAGAGAAGAATCCGGAAAAGGCATCAGAGATCGGGTACGGGACCATCGCACAGCTGGGCCAGAGGCGGTTACAACGGTGGTGGAATGGAGATTTCCAGAACTTATGAAGGGTGGTGCTCTAGATCAAGGGGATTCTAGCACAAATACCTGCTGCCTGTACCTGTATAATATATGGATTCACTGGAGTTTGGATTTGGAGACTCTTTCAGCCTTATTCTTCACTTTGGTACTGGTAGCTTCCCTGTTAGATGTCATGGGCATGGCAAAAAGGGTGAGCAAAAGTATTCATTGAGAATCCCAAACAATCGCGAAGCCTGCCTAGCAGGAGTTAAGGATCTTATTTCAGATTTGATGAAATATTTACGATAATGTTCTACAGTTGGAAAGAGACAGATGATATAGTAAGGAAAATTTTGAAATTGCTAGGACTTTTCCGCTCCTAGCGTAAGATAACCTTGAGAATCTATGCAGTCATGCGCGAAAAAAGAAACGATAGCCCATAAGTCGTAAAACAAGACGTAAAGGAAAATTGCTTAGCCAGAAAGGAAAAGTAACCCGTCAGAAGACGTTTAGTCAAGCTCCTCAGCCTCGTCGGCCTTGCGGGTCTCCTCGCCACCAGCACCGGCAGCACCGGCAGCACCGGGGTCGCCGCCAGTGGCCTCGTAGGCACCCTTCATGATGGGAGTGGCAACAGCTTCGAGATCCTTCTGCTGAGACTCGTACTCGTCCTTCTCAGCAGTCTGGTTGTCGTCGAGCCAGCTGATGACCTCGGAGACCTTCTCCTCGATCTTCTTCTTGTCATCGTCGGAGATGGGGAGCTTGCCCTCGTTGACGGTGCTCTTGAGGGAGTAGGCGTAGGACTCGAGGCCGTTCTTGGCCTGGATACGGGAAGCCTCAGCCTCATCCTCCTCCTTATACTTCTCAGCCTCGGCCAGCATGCGCTCGATCTCCTCCTTGGAGAGACGGCCCTTGTCGTTGGAGATGGTGATCTTGTGGGTCTTGCCGGTACCCTTCTCAACGGCGGAGACGTTCATGATACCGTTGGCATCAAGGTCGAAGGTGACCTCAATCTGGGGAACACCGCGGGGGGCAGGGGGGATGCCAGTGAGCTCGAACTTGCCGAGCAGGTTGTTGTCCTTGGTGCGGGCACGCTCACCCTCGAAGACCTGGATCAGGACACCGGGCTGGTTGTCGGAGTAGGTAGAGAAGGTCTCGGACTTCTTGGTGGGAATGGTGGTGTTGCGCTTGATCAGAGGAGTCATGACACCACCGGCAGTCTCGATACCGAGGGACAGAGGGGCAACGTCGAGCAGCAGGATCTCGTTGGTGGACTTGGAGGAAGTGTCACCAGACAGGATAGCGGCCTGGACGGCAGCACCGTAGGCGACGGCCTCGTCGGGGTTGATGGACTTGTTGGCATCCTTGTTGAAGAAGTCGGAGACGAGCTTCTGGATCTTGGGGATACGGGTGGAACCACCGACCAGGACGATCTCGTGGACGGAGGACTTGTCGATCTTGGCGTCACGGAGGACACGCTCGACGGGCTCCATGGTGCTGCGGAAGAGGTCCTGGCAGAGCTCCTCGAAACGGGCACGGGTGATGGAGGTATAGAAGTCGATACCCTCGAAGAGAGAGTCGATCTCGATGGAGGTCTGAGCAGCGGACGAGAGGGTACGCTTGGCACGCTCGCAGGCAGTGCGGAGACGGCGGAGAGCACGAGCGTTGGTGGTCAGGTCCTTCTTGTGCTTGCGCTTGAACTCGTTGACGAAGTGGTTGACGAGACGGTTGTCGAAGTCCTCACCACCAAGGTGAGTGTCACCGGCAGTGGACTTGACCTCGAAGATACCCTCCTCGATGGTCAGGAGGGACACATCGAAGGTACCACCACCGAGATCGAAGATGAGGACGTTGCGCTCACCCTCCTGCTTCTTGTCAAGACCGTAGGCAATGGCGGCAGCAGTGGGCTCGTTGATGATACGGAGGACGTTCAGACCGGCAATGAGACCGGCGTCCTTGGTAGCCTGACGCTGAGAGTCGTTGAAGTAGGCGGGGACAGTGATGACAGCGTTGTTGACGGTGCCACCGAGGTAGGCCTCGGCGGTCTCACGCATCTTGGTGAGGATCATGGAGGAGATCTCCTCAGGAGTGAACTGCTTGGTCTCTCCCTTGAACTCGACCTCGAGGACGGGCTTGGTGTCCTTCTCGACAACCTTGAAAGGCCAGTGCTTCATATCAGCCTGGACCTCGGCGTCCTGGAAACGACGACCGATGAGACGCTTGGCGTCGAAGACGGTGTTGTGAGGGTTCATGGCGACCTGGTTCTTGGCGGCATCACCGATGAGACGCTCGGTGTCGGTGAAGGCAACGAACGAAGGGGTGGTGCGGTTACCCTGGTCGTTGGCGATGATCTCAATGCGGTCATCACGGAACACACCCACACAGGAGTAGGTGGTACCCAGATCGATACCGACGGCGGGGGCCATGGTGAATGTGTGTCGTTAAGAGGAAAGGAAATTCGTGAGTTAAGATTGAGGTAGTGTACAGGGGGTGGTAGGGGGAAGAAGGATTAAGGGTATTTGAGAAAGTGAAGAGAAAAAGGGAAGGAGAGGGTGGGCAGCGAAATGCTGCTATATAGTGAGCGGTGTATTGCTCAGAAGCTTCTAGCAGGCGGCTTCCATGGGAATCTAGCAACAGCTTCCATGGGAATCCACGGGTTTCCACGAGCTTCGATGCCCCAGCAACAGCCTGTCCTGGCCTTTCTTGAAAGGACCCGCTGGTTCCAGACGGGTCGGGTGGATACAAGCTATCTCTACGAGCTACAGGAAGCTTTCCAGCTGCTCTGGAGGGTGTACAATTCGTCTTTTTTGCATTGTTGATGCTGGTCGTTTTTTTTTTTAGGTTGGCGGGGCAAGTGAATGATGTCAGACAAAGGGAAGTCGCCTTCTCAATGTTACCGTGCGTACCGGCGGGGTACGTCAGACCCATCCCGGGGGCGTTGGCAGACTGGTCAGTGCGTACTGTAGGTATCTGTACGGTCACCGCGTCATCATGAATTCATCTCCTTCTTCTTTCTTCGACTCCAACGACTCTTCCATTGCGGCCTGAGGTGTTACATTCAGGCCACCAGGCACTCAGGCAACCAGGCACTCAGGCAATAAGGCATTCAGCCACCCGGATGGAACTGCCCGTAAGCTTATCTCGAGTATGCTATATGCTATTATCGATATGATCAATACGCGGCCTACTCCTGCATTATTCCTATCTGAGTTTCCTTACTGAGTCCCCCGAGACTCCCACAGTGAAAGTAGCCTTTGTTCCTTTGATCGCCTGATCACGTACCGACCGAATTGAATGAAAATGAAAATAGGATTGTGCCAAACCCCTTTGAGACGTCCATAATAACGCCATCCGCGCTATGATGACCATCCAAGCTTTTTGGCGTCCAATGTAACTCTACCGCATTAGCCTCGAGCTCCAGCTGCTGTCCTTTCCATTCATCTTCCTGATTGGGCCCGATGCCCGATCTGCAGAGATCGGGAGCTACACTGTGCAGGGCAACTTCCGCTGGTGTGGGTTTGGCTCGCACGCCATGGAGGAACATGAATGTGTGAATGTTTTAAAAGGCAAGAACCCCGCCCCTCGAAAATGGACAGACCTTGTTTTTATCCCCCGCCACTCGGTATTCCCGGCATTGCAGAGAGGTTTCAAGGGCGTCTCCCGCAAAGATGGCTCTTTTGGACGTGTTTAAGCGGCACCAGGAATCCCGGGACGGAGTCTCGCCAGAGAGCGTGCCAGGGAGCGTGCCAGAAGATCCCGTCGATATGTCTTCGACCAAGACAGAGGTCACTGATACCGTCTCCCTCGACGAAGAGAAGGTGAAGTCCACGAGCGAGACCGTGACTATCGAGCAGGAAAGCCATGATGACCCAGAAATCGCCGCATTGCCTCTACAGGTGCGACAGTTGGTTAATCTGACCGATGATCCCACCCTGCCCACAATCACCTTCCGCTACTTCGTGCTCTCCGCCATTTTCGTCATTCCCGGTGCATTTCTGTCCCAGATGAGCTATTTCCGGACAACCAGTGCAAACTACTCGGTTTTCTTCGTCCAAATCGCTTGCCACTATGCTGGACACTTCCTCGCAAGGACACTTCCAACCTGGGTGGTTCGCGTGCCGGGGACCGGCTGGTCTTTCAGCCTGAACCCTGGCGCCTGGAGTATCAAGGAACACGTGCTGGTCACGGTGACGGCGGCCTCGGGGGCGACGTACAACATGGGATACACTCCAATCGTCTTGGCTGAGCTCTGGTATGGAGAGAGGATCCAGCCGGCCGTTGCTCTCTTCTTCATGCTGGCCATTGTGTGGACTGGGTATGCTTTTGCGGCTCTGGCACGACAGATCCTCCTGCCGGACCCGGAATACATCTGGCCCCAGGCCCTGATGCAGACAACGCTGTTTGAAACATTCCGGAGAACCGACACATCGTCTCGTCTCGCACGACGCCAGATGAAGGTGTTCTTCTTCTCCCTACTGGGAATGACCGTGTGGCAATTCCTGCCGGAATACGTGTTTCCGTTCACCTCATCCCTGGCTTTCCTTTGCTGGGTTGCGCCGCGAAACCCGGTGGCCAACTTCATTGGGTCCGGACTGGGTGGTATGGGATTCCTCAACCTCTCGTTGGACTGGTCCAACATCAATTGGAATGGATCCTCCATCTTGCTCACACCATGGTGGACGCAGGTCCTTTTGTTCCTGGCCTTTGCTTTCAACTGCTGGGTTCTGCTTCCTGCAGCGAAGTGGGGAAACCTTGGATCCTTCAAGCATGGCCTCATGTCCAATAGTCTTCTGTTAGCCAACGGCACAAAGTACCCGACCTCAGAAGTGCTCACTCCAACCTATCATCTCAATGAGACTGCATATCAGGAGTACGGTCCAATGTATATGGGCTTGCAAAATGTGTGGGCGACCTTCTTTGACTATGCCAAGCTCCCAGCTGCGGTGACTTGGATTGCAACTTTTGGTTTCACCCAGGTGAGGAGCAACCTCAAAAAGATCTTCGCTCGCAAGAAGGATTCAGGTGCAGCGGGCCAGGGCATCCATTACCAGTACAACGATCGCCTAAATGTCATTCAGCGGCAATATAAAGAGATTCCCTCATGGTGGTACCTCGCCCTGTTCCTGGTGGCATTCGTCATCCTGATCACTAGCATTGCATGCGGGTACCTTTTTATTCCGATCTGGACTTTGTTCGTGGCACTTGCCAGTGCAGCGATCTTTGTCATTCCATTTGCTTGGCTATACGCCATCTCGAACTATCAGCTTGAGACCGGCTCTTTCAACGAACTGATGTATGGCTATATGGTGCACACCAAAGCCGGTGAAAACCACCAACATCCTTGTGGTCCGTCTGTTTACGGCTCTATTGCCGGTGATGCCTGGTATCGGGCGCAATATATGCTCCAGGACCAGAAAATTGGCCATTACATGCACATTCCTCCCCGGCAGGTATTCTTTTCCCAGATTTTCGGCACGCTCATGGGTGTTCCGATCAATTACGCTGTCATCCGCTGGATCATGGACACCAAGGGCGATTATTTGACGGGGAAGAAGAGCGATCCGCTCAACCAGTGGACGGGTCAGAAACTTGTCACTTCCAACACGATGGGTGTGCAGTACGCAATTCTTGGTCCCAAGCGACTCTTTGCAGAGGCAGAGATGTCACCGCTCCCGTGGTCTTTCCTCGTGGGAGCCGTCATTCCTCCCATCTTGTTCGTCTTCCACCGCTTCTTCCCACGGCTGCGGATCGACCTGTGGAACGTCAGTATCTTCTTTGGGGGCCTGGCCATGTTTTACGGTAATGTTAGTACCGGATATACATCAGCCATCCTTGGTGCCTACATTGCGATGTATTGGGCCTACCGACGACATTTTGAAGTGTGGAAGCGCTATAATTATCTGGTAGCAGCCGCCTTCGATGCAGGATTCAACCTCAACATGCTGCTCATCTTTTTCTTCTTCGGGGCTGGCAAGCAGATCTCGATGCCAAACTGGTGGGGCAACAACGCCGATTCGGTGGAACGGTGCTTTGCTTTGAGTAGTTAGTCGCAGCGAACCTTGATATTAGCACCGAATGAATCCAATTGCTGTTCACGATCCCGATCGAACTCCTATAGTAGTCGCTATGCACTTACTAGATCATCCACGGCACCTGAAAGACAACGAATTCAAAGTGATGCCTCAGGGTTCCGTTCGTCACGAGGCCCCCACCGCCACCGCCAGGGCGAATCACATCGGGGGATCGCGGCGTCCCTTACTGTTGCGGATTGTTTTGGTTGGAAGAGCTACCTTACTTGCAGACCGTCTCTTTAAATCTCCTCCTCCCCTTCCACTCCTTCCAGTTCTCCCCCTCTCCATTCCTACCACACGATTCTTCAAAATGGGTGACCACGCCACCACCAACAACCCCAACGAGACCGCCTTTGCGGAGAAGGGCAAGGGCAAGGCCGAACCTACCCAGGACCAGATGATGGAGTCCGAGAGCGAGTCCGAGAGTGAGCCCGAGCTGGTGAGATTGCGCATCCCATCCACATTGCCATCAGCCAAAGCAGCGACACTGACCTGAAACCATCTCCAGCCCGACAACGGTACGAACTCCGCCCTGTGATCTTGTTTGCCGCCACCCATAATCAATGGCTATCGGGAATCCAAGCTCCCAATCGGATCGAGTCCATACTAACCTTCTTCCCCCCAGACGAGGACGAGGACGACAACGGCGACGGAAACCTCGAGCCCATCTCGCAGGATAACATCATCTCCGGCGGCCGTCGCACGCGCGGCAAGCAGATCAACTGGGAGAACGTGCACTCCCAGAATGCGGACGCGATGGAGGATGAGGAGGACGATGACGAGGACTACCAGGGTGCCGGTGACGACAACGACGACCAGATGCGCGACTGAGCGACTGGCCTTGATGAACAAAGCTCGAACGACATGGGAATTGCTTTGTGGATCGGCGCTATGGATTTGGGGGGAGGCTCTCTCTCTTGTGGTCTCCTGTCGAGGCACAAGTTGTTCTCGGGTCACGCGATGAATCGGCGATGACAATGAATCAATGACGCTGATCTTTTCGATCTTTTTTACCCTATCTCTCAGGTTGCATTGCCCGACAGGCTATTCTCTAGTATCCTAGAGTAAACAATACTCCGTAGCTCAAGCTTGGCGCTGTTGCTATCTGCGGCATCCACCGTTGCATACGCCTCGACCCAGGCTAAGTAGCCCATACCCCTATTGATTGACTTATGTCTCACAAAAACAATCGATTTGTTTCTCCCAGTTCCCCAAGTCCCTTGAAAAAACCGGTGGTTATCACGTGCGGCCCCCTCGGGGCGACACCAGCAACGCTTTGGCCACCTTGTGTTTTTGCCCTCATGCAAGCATCCAAATCAACTACTCCACGGTCATGATTGTGAACCCCAGTCTCTAACATCCAGCAATGTTCCTGAAATATCATTGACCGCCTCCTGATTCCTACTGAGTGACTCTACCAACGATCTCGGTTCGTTCTGAACCAACCCGAACGACCATTATGGCTTCACGGTATAGTCCTCGTTCCCTCCTTTTCTTGCGGTCATTGTTCTGATGGCCCCAAACGTACCTTGAAACTAATATTGTGTCGACTAGATTCCCACGCCAACGCGATCCTCGCGCCTCATCCTCCCTCTTCGACTCATACGGTGGCGACTCTCGTCCGGCCAGCAGATCGCCCGTTCCGTCAAGCGGATATGGATACGGAGGCTACTCCAGCCCGGCAGGCAGCTATGGAAATGGCAGTGCTGCTGGCGCCTCATATAGGAGCGCAACCCCGGATAAAAAGTGTGTCGAACCGCCCCTAGTCTGCCAACGCTTTGTCATTTCCCGGGTCTAACCTCCGAGTTGTAGGGGCCACTACTCCGACGCAGTTCTCTCGTCCCTCGAATCACAAAACGATGCGGAGGTAGAAGGAATCACCGCCAAGGTGAAGATGCTGAAGGACGTAAGCAATCCCTCTTGCCGGACCGTTACTGCAAGGTGAATGCGGAGGTATTCGCAGGTAACCGCTGACAACGAATTGCCAGATCTCCATTGCCATCGGCGACGAGATTCGCGACCACACATACCTGGAAGGACTCGAAAGTTCATTCGAAAGTACTCGAGTCCGGATCCGCGGAAACATGAACCGCATGCTCCGCATGGCAGATCGTACCGGTGTCGGCTGGAAAGTATGGCTTGGGTTCTTCTTTGCCGTCTTCCTCTTGTTCTTCTATGTGTGGATATTTTAGCGGCCGCGGCCGCGCACTTCTTTTTCATTTTCGCCTCGGCTCCGCTCTACGCCCTATTTAATACTTTCGCCTGCCGACACACCACCAGGGCCATTTGCCCTTCGGTTGACGGGCGTGCATACATACAGTCTTTTGAAGCACCAGCATGGCTTTTGACTGCGGCGTTTTGGAGTTTGCTTTTCGTTGGGATTATGGCCCTGTTTTAGTATATGCCATTTGTTTTCGCCGGCGGTTCCTACATCCATTGTTGGCCTCATCTCCATGATCATGGAGGTGATGCGCCTTTCAACCCTCCCTGGCAGTGCACACAGACCCTTGTTATACTGTGTGGAGGCCTCGACTGCGAGTCTCTCTGGCAAGACCCGGCCACGGGGCATGCTTCTTGACATTCGTAGTACATAATGCGAAGAAATCCTCTGTGAAAGCTCGTTTGTGCAAAGCAATTTGATCAGCTTGGTTTTATGGATAAAGATTGAGCAGCAGAGAGCTTAGCCTTGGCCCCCTAGCTCTCTGCATCGAAGTCTCACTGTAGGACAATGTCTTCTACGGCAAAAACACAGTAGACATGATTATAGCGAGCCATTCCTAGGACAGATATACAATAGAGTGGTATCCCTGCAGTAATGATGCATCATGAATAGCATACACGCCCGTAACTCCAAGGGCTTCTGAACCGCCAAGACGCCAACAATGCAAACCGCTGAAGCGTACGCTCAGATCAACCATAGTCCAACTCAACTGAGGCTGTCTCTTGGCCCGCCCACGCGCCGAGGGAATCGTCGACCAAGTCCACTGCGGCGACTAGTCTGGCTGGTCACCGAGGCGCGCAAGTCGTCCTCCTCAAACATCATACTGCTGGAATCAAAGGCATCGCCTCCACCACTCCAACGTTGCAGGAACCGCGTCTGAGCTTCCGTCTCACGCTCGCGCCTCATCGACGGCGGCGGCAGTCCGCCTCGACTATTGGGCGTGCTGGTCCTGAAGTTCTCCGAAGGGCGCGCACCAACGATCTCATCCTCATTCTCATCCTCATCCTCATCATCAAGCTCCTCCTCCGTATCCGTATGCTGCCATTCACCCTCCTGCTCCGAACCATCCTCCGCCGCATCAGGAACATCATCATCCAAATCGCGCTCCATCTCACTCAACCCCTCAGCAACAGGAACCTCCGCATCCAAATCAGGCTGATTATCAAAGTCCTCCTCAAACTCATAGTCGTCATCCGGATACCCCTCGGGGATATCATCATCCAGATCCCGCTCCATATACCCCTCCTCATCAGCAACATCCTCCTCCTCAAGCCCCTCCTCACCCTCCTCAACAAGCCCCTCAGCATCAACATCAGCGTCAGGAATCTCATCATCCAAATCCCGCTCCATGCCCTCCTCACGCATGCCCGTATCATCGTCGATCAACCCCTCACCATCAACATTGATTTCCGCCTGCGCAGCAGCGAGAGCTTCCTCGCGCTCCGCCTCTTCCTCTTTCATGCCCAGCATTGTCTTGGCGCATCCTGCAGGTTTGATCCATGAGTAGCCGAAGGAGGCGATGTTTTGTTTGCGGGCGCGTAGGGCACGTTCTTCGACTAGGAGGGCTGAGAGGGAGTTTGCCGGGGAGCGGGAGGGCATGAAGGCGCGGTGGGTGGTGTTTGCATTGCGGCGGGAGTGGTTGGGGTCGTTTGGGTTTTGCTGCGGGGAGGATGATCGGTATGGTTGGGAGCTGCCGAACCAGAGCTCGTGGGACTGATATGGTTGTTAGTTGGGGGGTTTGGAGGTGGAGGTTTGGGACTTACGTCGCGCGGGGTGATGAATGGTAGGGAGAGCATTATTGCGTTGATGTTGGGTCACCCGGTATGACAAGGTGGGATAGGTTTGTGTCTGAGGGGATTCAGAAGAAGGTCTGGGTGCGGAGTGTGCCTTTGCGGCGTTCTTGTTGTCTTGCGATGCGAGTGAATGGGGGAAGATGTTTGTTGCAGGCGCGATCGGCGTAGTCCCGTAGCTGCTTAGGTTTGCAGGGAGTTCATGAGCCGCGAGATTTCTAGGTCGATATTAAGAGGAATTGTCGGGTCGCTTTAGATATATCGATCAGTGAAGTGATCTGATCATCGAGCTCGGGCGACGGAGCTAGGGCGGGCACAAAAAAAGTCGCGGCTCCACCGCAAACCATAACATTGGCGCGATTGCGGGGAGCTGATGCATGAGAACATCCTAGTCTTGACAGCCGATAGATTGACCTAGAGTATAAGAATCAACATTCTAGTCATCCCAGATGATCTGAGACAGTCTTTGCAAGCTACTCTGATGTATATTGAGTCTCGGGCAGTGTTCAACACATATCTATGACGACCACCAGTCTCTATACCTCGCGTGCTCCTGACATCTGGACCGAGTGACATACTCTATCCAATGACTAGACCACCGAGTTTTTGCAAGACTATTGGAAGATACCGCACACAGATTATCCTCTGACCAATTATCTCTACTATGGCTGAGATCGTTGACGAAGTCGCTCCTACTGCAGCTACATCGAGTATACTTATTACTATTACTACGAGAGATGTTTATCATATGATGTCTTGATCGATTGAATCAATCGTATATTAAGTCCTACGAGAGCATAAATTTCGACAACGACATGGAGTGTCGGTGAAGAGCATGCGCATCAAGTTTAGTTCGCTGCGTGGCACAGGGCAGTCGAAGCTGTAAGCAATCATACCAGAGTTAGTACTATGCAATAAAAAGCCAATTATCGCAAGGATGCCACAAAAGCTTTGCGGAAGAAGCTTCGACTCGACCCAAGTCATCATCACCGGAGATGCAGCACTTAGCACAGTGAGCAGCACCAGGCGGAAGCTAGAGTAGCGGTAACAGATCTCTGGGAGATCGAATCTTCGCCGAGACGGACGAGTTTCACCCGCCGGACTTATCAAACACTGGATCACAAATTTCGGATGCGCATCCTGCAATACCCAGAGTCCCAGACCCGTTACAAGGTGGTACGTCGACCCGAGTTCACCCGAGGCTGGTGGTGCTAGTCCGGTGAACCCAAAGCAGGCAAGGGTCAAGAGGAGCGGAGAAAACCGGAGTGGAGTTCAAATGGGAGCTTGGAGATTGCAAGGGACCACGCACTGCAGTCTTATTTTCACCCGCGGTCCCATTGGGCGCGGGGATCATGTGATATCCACTCGGTGGATCCTAGGGGGTTCGTTCGATGTATATAGACTGATGTTCGATGTCCCAGGGGTCGGAAAAAGCAAAGAAATACAATAATGTCGAGCGGCGACACTGCTAGCCGATGCTGATACAGCATTGTGTATTCCGTATGGTCTCTGATTTGCTCTGTGAGTCACGGTGGTAGCCACCATGCTAGGCGAAAAGAGGAGAAGAAATCCTATCCTCCACTCTCTAAGCCGCGAGAAATGGTTTATGTATTTTCATTATCAAGGGCACCTTATCAGGACATCCCGCTTCACGTGTCGAGGGCCGTCCCGGGTCAAGTCCGAGGTCTCGGGAAATTGCACGAAAGTATGTACAGTATACGGCGATCCAAGGCCCATTCCAAACAGGACGCGGAGAGTCCTGGGGGAGGGGTCCGGGGTGCTAGAAATCTGGGGGACATGGACGAGTGAGGGCGCAGACAATTTTCAACAAGCCGCGATAAGCAGGTCGAGATGACCTCAAAGAATGAGCTGAGATGAGCTGGGGGATACGGACGGGGCCAATCCGCATTCACAGTTGGAATGCCGGGCGGCTGGGCGACCCCGATTTCGGGGCAGAAAGCAATGTTCGGGAGAGCCCTTTCTTACCTCCCAGTGGATGAGAGAGATCCCGGGGCTTGGCCGTTGTCGGAAACTGGAAACGTTACCGGTCGAGACGGGTATTTTAATATGGGAGCATCTGATGGTGCGTGGCCCTGGATCTTGAGTCGCTGTGGGGAATAACTATGTAGTATGTACTCCGTACTCGTAACCTGTTAACTTCGGCAAGAGAGTATCCCTTCTACTCTCGAGTGTTTCTGCCATGCATCATCCCCGTCTTTGTGCCTGCCAAGTCCTGGGGCGACCTGCTCTTTCAGACTGCATATTGGAGCAGCGCTCCAACGAACCGGAAATGGGGTTGAGGACAGTTGACCTGATTGAGCACGTCCCGGTTGCCCCACCATCCATTCGGGTTGTGTGTAGTGGCGAGCCCACATGTGAGGATGCTTCCAGCTCCCCTTTTTCGGGCGAGTCGCTTTCTGTTTGCGGCCATCTCCTGGACCGCCACTCCACCACCCGAGATACTACCCTCGGGAGTTGCTTGCAAAGAGGAAGAAGGAACAAATAATAATTGCAGTTTTCTTTGGGATAGTAAATATATCTGCTGAGATCTACGGATTAGGGATCAGTATAGGGATCGCCATACAGTAGATCTCGAGGTATCAATACGTGACAATACATGTACAATCCGCTCCACCGAGGATCTTGACGTAGCAGAAACCTAATCGTTTTGGCTCAGAAGTTGCAAAGCATCCACTTTCATTGGTTGTCGCACGCTTATCTCGACGATTTGCGATCCGTAATCATAATGATTATCATTACTCGACCCATCATTGCCCGGGGTCAGCTCTCCAAACGTCCATCTGGAATGCTTTCCCCCTCCTTTTCCACTACTGCTTTCGTCCGAGGGGTTCCCTGCCCACGAGGGGGGTAATGACCGTAATCTCTTCTTTCTGTAAAACCCGCTATTGTAGGATGTCCTGAACCGGTCTGATTCTGGAAACCGATTCGGTATTACGGACTCTCATCCAACAATTTGCCACGGCGCAAACTCCACGGCCGTATTTTACCCGTTTCCTGCTCTTGGAGAACGTGTCGGAGCAGAGTGCAATCCCCGGACGTACTGTCCCGCCGTAATCGCTGCCACTTTTTTTTTTATTCCACCCCTCCTTCTTTCTTCCTTCCCATCTTCCTCTTCCACCTTTGTCGCAGCAGGGGCTTCATCATCTTTGTCTCCTTCCCTCCCTTCACCCGCGCTGCGTCAGTGACGACATTGTCCGCTATCGATAGTCCCGCTCCAAAACCGGCGGAGATCTCCCACCTCAGAATCATCTCAACTACCCCTTGTCCATTCTCTGTCGGCACTCCGACGGAAGAATGGGTCTCGACTTGGAGGAAATCTATGGCAATGATCTAATTGAAGAGGCTCCGCAGGTGTATTCGGAGTACCAGCCCAAGGAAGGTTATGGCTGGGCCAATACTCTGCCGGAGAAGCAGGGTCTTTACGACCCCGAATACGAAAAGGATGCCTGTGGTGTCGGCTTCGCTGCGTGAGTGATCTTTGATTCTGCTGCCGAATCATTGACCAGCCAACTGACCACCCTTTTCTACTTTAGCCACATCAAGGGCAAGCCGAGCCACAAGATCGTGAGCGATGGTAAGTCTACAAAATTCTCGGAGAGATCCAAGGGAAGCGTGCGCTGACGTCGTGGTTTAGCCCGCAATCTGTTGTGCAACATGACCCACCGTGGAGCCGTTGGCTCGGACGCGCGAGACGGTGATGGTGCCGGTGTGATGACCAGTATCCCCCACAAGTTTTTCGTGAAGAATTTCGCCCGTGAGGCTGGCGTGGACTTGCCTCCGCTGGGTCAGTATGCCGTTGGAAATTTGTTCTTCAAGCCCGATGAGGAGGCTCTTAAGCAATCCATCGCCAGCTTCGAGGAGCTCGCCACCTCTCTGGGCCTGCGCGTCTTGGGATGGCGCGAGGTGCCTCGCGACTCGACTATCCTGGGTCCGGCTGCGCTCTCGCGTGAGCCTATTATCATGCAACCGTTCGTTGTCTTGAGATCTGCATACGGCGAGGGTAACAAGCCGGAGATCACCGACACTGACAAGTTTGATGAGCGGACCTTTGAGATCCAGCTGTATGTTCTGCGAAAGCGTGCCACTCATGTCATTGGTATGGGCAACTGGTTCTACTTGTGCTCGCTCAGCAACCGCAACATCGTCTACAAGGGTCAACTCTCTCCGGTCCAGGTCTACACATACTACCACGATCTGGTCAACGTCGACTACGAGGGCCATTTCGCTCTTGTTCACTCTCGATTCTCCACCAACACATTCCCCTCTTGGGACCGTGCCCAGCCCTTGCGGTGGGCTGCTCACAACGGTGAAATCAATACATTGCGAGGAAACAAGAACTGGATGCGTGCCCGTGAAGGTGTCCTCCGCTCCGAGGTGTTCGGCGATGAGCTCGACCTGCTGTACCCCGTCGTGGAGGATGGCGGTTCGGACTCGGCTGCCTTCGATAACGTGTTGGAGCTGCTGATGATCAACGGCGTTCTGTCTCTGCCCGAGGCCGTCATGATCATGATTCCCGAGGCGTGGCAGGACAACCCGGCCATGGACCCCAAGAAGTCTGCTTTCTACGAGTGGGCGGCTTGCCAGATGGAGCCCTGGGATGGCCCGGCTCTGTTCACTTTCTCCGACGGCCGTTACTGTGGTGCTAACCTGGACCGTAATGGTCTGCGCCCGTGTCGTTTCTACGTGATGGATGACGACCGCATCGTCTGCGCCTCCGAGGTCGGTGCCATCGATATTGACCCTGAGCGTGTGGTCCAGAAGGGTCGTCTGCAGCCCGGAAAGATGCTGCTGGTCGACACCGTGGCCGGGCGTATAATTGACGACTCCGAATTGAAGAGGACTGTCGCCAACCGTCAGGACTTCGCCAGCTGGCTGGATAAGGAGCTCTTGAAGTTGCCCGCTATTACCAAGATGCTGGCGAGCAGCAACCACGACCTTTCTTTCGCCCTTGACGAAAGCACCGTCCAGAATGACCCCCGCCTTCGAGCCTTTGGTTATTCCTTCGAGCAGGTCAGTCTACTTCTTGGCCCTATGGGCGCGGACTCCAAGGAAGCCCTCGGCTCCATGGGTAACGATGCTCCCCTGGCTTGCATTGCTCAGCAGCCTCGCCTGCTTTACGAGTACTTCCGCCAGCTCTTTGCCCAGGTCACCAACCCTCCCATTGATCCTATTCGTGAGGCCGTGGTCATGTCCCTGGAGTGCTACGTCGGTCCCCAGGGCAACTTGTTGGAGATGGACCCTACTCAGTGCCACCGTTTGTTGCTGCCATCTCCCATTCTGAGCATCCCCGAGTTCAACGCTCTCAAGAACATCAACTACGCCCACAAGGACTGGACTGTCCGTATCATCGACATTACTTTCGAGAAGAACAAGGGCACCGCTGGTTACATCGAGGCACTGGATGCTATCTGTGATGCTACCACCGAGGCCATCCAGCAAGGCGACAAGGTCATTGTTCTGTCTGACCGTGCCACTTCCGCTGAGCGTGTTCCCATCTCTGCTTTGCTGGCCACCGGTCTGGTCCACCACCACTTGGTTCGCAACAAGTGGCGTTCGCTTGCTGCCCTGGTTGTTGAGACTGCCGAGGCTCGTGAGGTTCACCACCACTGTGTTCTCCTTGGTTACGGTGCTGACGCCATCAACCCTTACCTCGCCATGGAGTGTATCCTCAAGATGAACCGGGAGAACTTGATCCGCAAGGACCTCCCGGACGAGAAGGTCATTGAGAACTACAAGGCCTCTTGCGACGGTGGTATCCTCAAGGTCATGAGTAAGATGGGTATCTCCACTCTCCAGTCCTACAAGGGTGCTCAGATTTTCGAGGCCCTCGGTATCGACGACAGCGTCATTGACCGCTGCTTCGCTGGTACTGCCAGCCGCATTCGCGGTATCACATTCGAGCTGATTGCTCAGGATGCGTTTGCCTTCCACGAGCGCGGATACCCGTCGCGCGAGATTGTCGAGATTCCTGGTCTGTCCGAGACTGGTGAGTACCACTGGCGTGATGGTGGTGAGGCGCACATCAACGACCCCGTCAGCATTGCCAACATGCAGGATGCCGTTCGCACCAAGAACGACAAATCCTATGAGGCCTACGCCAAGGCAGAGCACGAGCAGATCAAGAACTGCACTCTGCGTGGTATGCTTGAGTTCGACTTTGACCAGCGTACTCCCATCCCCATTGACCAGGTCGAGCCCTGGACTGAGATCGTGCGCCGTTTCGTAACCGGTGCTATGTCTTACGGATCCATCTCCATGGAATCCCACTCGACCCTGGCCATTGCCATGAACCGTCTTGGCGGAAAGTCCAACACCGGTGAAGGTGGTGAAGATGCCGAGCGCAGCAACCGTATGGAGAACGGCGACACCATGCGTTCGGCCATCAAGCAGATCGCCTCTGGCCGTTTCGGTGTGACTTCCAACTACCTGGCCGATGCCGATGAGCTGCAGATCAAGATGGCCCAGGGTGCCAAGCCCGGTGAGGGTGGTGAGCTACCCGGCCACAAGGTGCTAGGCCCTATTGCCCGTACCCGTCACTCCACCCCCGGTGTCGGTCTCATCTCCCCACCTCCCCACCACGACATCTACTCCATCGAAGATCTGAAGCAGCTCATCTACGATCTCAAGTGCGCTAACCCTCGTGCTCGTGTCTCCGTCAAGCTTGTCTCCGAGGTTGGCGTTGGTATCGTTGCCTCCGGTGTTGCCAAGGCCAAGGCCGACCACATTCTGATCTCCGGTCACGACGGTGGTACTGGTGCCTCGCGCTGGACTGGTATCAAGTATGCCGGTCTCCCTTGGGAGCTTGGTCTTGCCGAGACTCACCAGACTCTTGTGCTTAACGACCTCCGTGGCCGTGTTGTCGTCCAGACTGATGGTCAACTGCGTACCGGCCGTGATCTCGCCATCGCCTGTCTGCTTGGTGCAGAAGAATTTGGCTTTGCTACGACTCCTTTGATCGCTATGGGTTGTATTATGATGCGTATGTCAAAAATGACCCAAAAGACCTCCCTACAACATGGAATACAGAACTAACAGCGATATAGGTAAATGCCACCTGAACACCTGTCCTGTCGGTATTGCTACTCAGGACCCCGAGCTCCGGAAGAAGTTCAATGGCACACCTGAGCATGTCATCAACTTCTTCTACTACGTTGCCAACGAGATGCGGGCTATCATGGCCAAGCTTGGTGTCCGCAGCGTCAACGAGATGGTTGGCCGTGCTGAGCTTCTCAAGACCCGCGATGACCTTCGCGCTAAACAGGAGCGTATCGATCTTTCTCTGATCTTGACCCCTGCCCACTCGCTGCGCCCTGGCGTTGCGACATACAACGTCCGCAAGCAGGACCACCGCCTCCACACCCGTCTCGACAACAAGCTGATTTTCGAGTCTGAGCTTGCTCTGGAGAAGGGTCTCCCCTGCCGCATTGAGTGCGATGTTGTCAACACTGACCGTGGCCTCGGCGCTACCCTTTCCTACCAAGTCAGCCGACGCTACGGTGAGGCTGGTCTTCCCCAGGACACCATCCACGCCAACATCAAGGGCTCCGCTGGTCAATCCTTCGGTGCCTACCTTGCTCCTGGTATTACTCTCGAGCTCGAGGGTGACTCCAACGACTACGTTGGCAAGGGTCTGTCTGGTGGTCGCCTCATTGTCTATCCTCCTCGCGGTGCTGCTTTCAAGGCTGAGGAGAACGTCATTGTTGGTAACACCTGTCTGTACGGTGCTACTCGCGGTACTTGCTACTTCCGTGGTATGGCTGCTGAGCGTTTCGCTGTCCGTAACTCGGGTGCCACGGCCATCGTCGAAGGTGTCGGTGACCACGGTTGTGAGTACATGACCGGTGGTCGCGTTCTCATCCTGGGACCCATTGGCCGTAACTTTGCTGCTGGTATGTCCGGTGGTATTGCCTACGTGTTGGACATGAACCAGGACTCGCTCTCCAAGGTCAACCTGGAGATGGTGGAGGTCTCCGGCATCGAGGATCCTTCTGAGATTGCCTTCGTCCGTGGTCTGATCGAGGACCACCACCACTACACTGGCTCTGAGCTGGCTGCTCGTATCCTTCTCGACTTCAACCGTGCCCTCCCCCGCTTCATCAAGGTTCTGCCCACTGATTACAAGCGCGTCATGGAGGAAGAGGCTGCAAAGGCTGCGGCTGCGAAGAAGGCCGAGTTCTCTCTTCCCCAGCTTCCCAGCACCCCTGTCCCCGCTGAGAAGGCCAAGACCGATGACTCCAAGAAGGCCGATCTTCTGGATATCGAGGACAGCATCAGCAACGAGAAGGCCGAGAAGAAGCGGTCCGCCCTGATCCTGGACAAGACCCGCGGTTTCATGAAGTACAGCCGCCGTAGCGAGAAGTACC
Organism: Penicillium silybi; assembly: GCA_027569585.1. Taxonomy (NCBI): domain Eukaryota; kingdom Fungi; phylum Ascomycota; class Eurotiomycetes; order Eurotiales; family Aspergillaceae; genus Penicillium; species Penicillium silybi. The sequence continues at coordinate 119,768 of JAPDFI010000025.1, forward strand.
GCAACCCGACTACTCGTACCCGGGACTGGGCTGAGCTGTCTAACCGGCTGAGCGAGGATGAGCTCAAGTACCAATCGGCCCGTTGCATGGACTGTGGTGTTCCCTTCTGCCAATCCGACACCGGTTGCCCTATCTCCAACATCATTCCCAAATGGAACGAATTGGTGTTCCAGAACCAGTGGCAGGATGCCTTGAACCGTCTGCTGATGACCAACAACTTCCCGGAGTTCACTGGTCGTGTCTGCCCTGCTCCTTGCGAGGGTGCCTGTGTTCTGGGTATCAACGAGGACCCTGTCGGCATCAAGTCGATTGAGTGTGCCATTATTGACCGTGGTTTCGAGATGGGCTGGATGGTTCCTCGTCCTCCCAAGACCCGTTCGGGCAAGACCGTTGCCGTCATCGGTTCCGGACCCGCTGGTCTGGCCGCTGCCGACCAGCTCAACCGTGCCGGTCACACCGTGACTGTCTACGAGCGCGCTGACCGCATTGGTGGTCTCCTCATGTACGGCATTCCCAACATGAAGCTCGACAAGAAGATCGTTCAGCGCCGTGTCGACCTGATGGCCGCCGAGGGTATCAAGTTTGTCACCGGTGTTGCCGTTGGCCCTGACAGCGAGGTCACCCTGGATTCTCTTCGCGCTTCCAACGACTCGGTGATCATCGCCACCGGTGCTACCGTTGCCCGTGACCTCAAGGTTACTGGCCGCGAGCTGGAAGGTGTTCACTTCGCTATGCAGTTCCTGCACAAGAACACCAAGTCCCTCCTGGACTCTGGTCTTTCCGATGGCGAGTACATCTCCGCCAAGGACAAGCACGTCGTTGTCATCGGTGGTGGTGATACCGGTAACGACTGCATCGGTACTTCCGTCCGCCACGGTGCCAAGTCCGTCACCAACTTCGAGCTTCTGCCTCAGCCTCCGCCTCAGCGTGCCGGCGACAACCCCTGGCCCCAGTGGCCCCGCATTTACCGTGTCGACTACGGTCACTCCGAGGTCAAGACTCACATGGGCAAGGACCCCCGCGAGTACTGTGTCATGTCCACTGAGTTCGTCGACGACGGCAGCGGCCGCGTCAAGGGTATTAACACTGTCCGTGTCGAGTGGTCCAAGAGCGCCACTGGCGGTTGGGACATGAAGACCGTCGAGGGCAGCGAGCAGTTCTTCCCTGCCGACCTGGTGCTCCTCTCCATGGGTTTCCTGGGACCCGAGGACCGCCTCCTAGGCGAGGAGGTCGAGCGTGATCCCCGCAAGAACGTCAAGACTCCCCCGGGCCACTACTCCACCAACATCCCTGGCGTCTATGCTGCCGGTGACTGTCGCCGTGGCCAGTCCCTGATCGTCTGGGGCATCAACGAGGGCCGTCAGTGCGCGCGCGAGGTCGACGCCTTCCTCAGCGGAGTCAGCTCCCAGCTGCCCGTGACCGGAGGCATCATTCGTCGCCCCGCCATCGACTCCGTGCCCCAGCCGGCCGAGACCCAGGTCGTTGCTTAAATAAAATGACTGATATATCTACGGTGATCGCATTACAATTATGAAAGCCATGATGAAAATGTTCTTTTCAACGTGCAAAAGTTAAACGGGGTTGGTTAGATGGGGATTCTCATTCACTCTCGGTGGGAGGTCTTCTTTTCACGAAAGTTTTCTTTTCTCTTATGTTTTGATCTTGATTTCCATGCGCGTTTATCTTGTCAGCAGCGTTTCTCTATGCAAGGTGTTTAGAGCGTCTGCAGCGCGGTGATTATTCTGTTTTGTTGTACATACCTCGTCGTTTTCCACCTCTTTGAATCCAGCTCTTATTCATGAATACATTGTCCCACATTGTCCCATACACAGATAAATGTCTCACTTGTAGAATGGATGCACTGTTCCTAGAATGCTCTTGTGTCCTCGTGACATCAGCTGAAAGAGATTTGATGATACTTTGTCTTTGAGTGCCATTGTCTCCTGGCCCGATCTGAAAGAAACAGTTGCTAAATCGTTCTCCCAACATTATCAATGAGATCGAAGCATAAAATAAAAACCCCAATTTCCTCGTCCATGATTCTTTATCTATACCACCCGAACCTCTTCACATTCTCCTAGGTATACACCCTCATCTCAACATGGCCCGAAAAAGCAAGAAATCAAGCATGCCCTTCAATCGAGACAAACTCCCTCCCGAAACTGACAGCCCCCAGTCCAGCGCCGAGAGCTGGAAGGCCAGATACGAAGAAATGCTAGATATCGCACTTCTCCCAACCCAGAAAGAAAAGAACGCAGCTCTAGCCAAGATAGAAATTGGAAAGAACTCATACGTTGATTCGATCCGGAAGAAAGGCCCTGCCTTCTTTGATGAATGCCCTAAGGAGCTAGCAATCGAAACTGTGAAGTCTGCGACCACTGGCCTTGGAATTATTCAGAAAGAGACTGCGGGACCAAGCGAAGGGTCTCGGCGCACGAGAAAAGGCCGTGTTAGGAAGGGTTCGAGAGCGCCGAAGGACAAGGTTCCAGTAAGCGGCCACTTTCCCCCGGCAGAGGCTGCGATGGATTCTGTCTTGGTTCTTTTGAAGGATGGTGCAGGTCAAGCGCTCGACCTGGTTCGAAGGCTTGTATTCAGCTCTCGGTTTCATCTGGGTTTAGAGATCTTTACTGCTGTTGCTGATGCTTCGGGTTGGGTTGCCAGTGATGAGCTCCCTTTTCGTCTTGCAGTGCTTGAAATTGTGTTGTCTGTTCACGGGGTCTTGAGTTTGGATTAGTTGTGTGGAATACAATGAGATTTCGGCTCCTTTCAATTCAAACAGCCGGGACCTTATTGAAATACAAATAGAAGCTTGGATCGGGGAATAGATTGCTGTCAGAGTAGAGAATCCAACATCTAGATCACATATTATACAAATCTAACGCCAGGAGTATGTATGTACATTCATGAGAAGAGTAACAAAACGGACACTTCATGATAGCTCAAAACAAAAGCAATCATGCCGCCGCTTTCTGACTAGCCTCCTCTTCAGCCTTCATATCGCGCTCCAAGGCAGCAAAGTCACCCTTAAAAGCCTCGCGCGCCGGCTCAAGGCGAACATCCCAAACGTCCTCACTACTGGGACCAGTCTTGTACTTGATAGCCTTCTTCTGGTTATGGGCGCGGATGGCCTTTTTGCGCAAATCGTCTGACCAGGACCGGGTCCTCATACAGAGCCAGAAATTATCCCAGTGCTCGCTGCATGAGCGCATTTCTCCGTATCGGTACACGTTCACGAATTGGCCACCGAAGGACTGGCAGAAGAAGGCGTAATCGAACGCTGTGCGGCAGGACATTTCGTCCGCGTAGAGAGATTCTTCGGAGATAGAGGAGGAAGGTTCGGCGGGACTCGCGTCGGCATTGGATGCCAACTTGGCTTGTTTTGGGTTCTTGGAGTTGTTGTTCTCTGCTTCTTGGAGACTGGCCAGGATTTGACTGAATTCAAGGTCGGCTTGTTCGGCCGGGGTCAACGTTTTTGGCGGCGGCACATTCTGAGGCGCTGGTTCGGAGGGATTTGTGGCCGGGGTAGGCGTGCTGTCGGATTCGTTCTTTTGAGGTCTTGATCCCCATAGCCAGCCCATGATTGCGGAGAGGATTGTGAGAATTGAGTGTCGGACCGTCAAAGTCGGACCGAGACAGACAACGCCGATAATATGTTGAGTCACGTGCTCGCGATCGTCCCCGATAAGATGATCGCGCGACGTCATTAACTTGCACCGATCGATTCAACCTGATTCTCCTCACACTTGGTCCTGACGATATGTGTGACTCTTGATATGCGACAAGCATCTTTTGCGAGAGCAGCCTCGACTGCGTGGGCGCCGCCATTGCGCTCTACCTCCATCAATGTCCATACTTATGGCTTTGGGTGGAGATCAGCTCCGCTTTGGAGACGCTCGCCGGTCGGCATACGGTCGACGTCCTCGATTCAATCCGGTCATATTAAACTCGACGAGAATGAGGGTATCCTATATCTGAACAGTGTGTCCCAAAAGATCCAGCAAGTTTCCACTGGTTCTCCACTAAACAAATCTAGACATCTTTCCCCGGCGGCTCCAATGGTTCTTGCGGGGTCCCCTCAGCCATAGCCAACCTCTTGAAGGGCTCCTGAAGCGGATCGACAACCCCGATTTCGCTGCATCGGACCCCTCGCGCATCGCTGAACGGGCACTGCCAAAGGATCTGCACCTTGAGATTAAGGAAGTGGTCCCTCGGTACAAAGAAGGAGGCGCATTCGTCAAGTATGCACGCAAGCCCGGTGTCAGTAACGAGGAGATCAGAGACGCAGCCCGCAACTACATCGCGAAGAACCCTATCAGGCCCTGGTTCAACCCATTCCAAACCGCAGATGTAGATCTGGTACGTGGGCGGCCTTGGATTGAGGATCTATACCGAATCCCCAGTCAAGCCTTGAAAGTGGAATTCTTGCCCAATTCTACCGAGGGCCCTGCTGTGGAAATGACTCAGGAAGCTCTGTATTCTCTCTTCCGTCCCTTTGGAAAGCTCCTGGATATCCAGCCGCAGCCCTCTGATTCCAAGATCGAGCCGAGGTATGCCATTTTGCGATTCAGTCGGCCTCGATACGCCGTGATGGCAAGAAACTGCATGCATGGATACACCGCGTTTGAAGAAGAGGGCGGCGGCAAGTCAGGCACCAGATTCAAGATCAACTACGAGCGCAAGATCAAGTTCTCCATGATCAAGGATTGGATCTTTAGCCACCCCAGGATTGTGATTCCTGCCCTAGCGGCATTGGTGGCCACTGTCACAGTCATCATCTTCGACCCTATCCGGACCTTTTTCATCAAGATGAAGATCAAGTCAACTCTTCATACCGAGAATAACGCGATTTTGCAGTGGATCCGCAGACAAGCGGACAAGGCCAACATGCTTTACTTTAAACAACGCAAAGCGGATCCGCGGGGTCTATCCGCTATCTGGCAGGACCGACAGAAGGACATCATTCAGCTACAAGCTTGGCTGACGGAGACTGCGGAGACATTCATCGTTATTCACGGTCCACGCGGTTCAGGAAAACGAGAGCTGGTTTTGGAGCAAGTACTGAAGGATCACAATTACAAGCTCGTCATCGACTGCAAACAAATCCAGGATGCTCGCGGCGACACCGCCAAGATCTCTCGAGCAGCCTCGCAGGTTGGCTACAGACCCATCTTCTCCTGGATGAATAGCATCAGCAGCTTCATTGACTTGGCCGCGCAAGGAATGATTGGCACCAAGGCCGGATTCTCGGAGACCCTGGATGCACAGCTCAGCAAAATCTGGCAGAACACCGCGGTTGCCATGAAGCAAGTCGCGCTGGATGGCAGAAGGAAGGATGACAAGGATGCCAGCATGAGCGAAGACGAGTACCTTGAAGCTCACCCCGAGAAAAGGCCTGTTGTGGTTATCGACAACTTCGTTTATGATCCAGAAAATAGCGTTGTGCTGGACAAGCTCAATGAGTGGGCCGCTGGCCTGACATCGGCGAACATCGCCCATGTCATCTTCTTGACCACGGACTCGTCATTCGCGAAACCCCTCGGCAAAGTCCTTCCGAACCAGGTATTCCGCACTATCAGCCTCGGCGACTGTTCGCTCGAGGTGGGTCGCCGCTTTGTGTTGAGCCATTTGGAACCCGGGTTTGCAGAAAAGGGCGACAGCGCAATCAACGAGCGAAAGGAAAGTCTCGATGGCCTCGATGACTGCATCAAGGTTTTAGGCGGCCGAGTCACTGACCTGGAATTCATGACTCATCGGATTGAGGCTGGAGAGAGCCCTCGAGGTTAGTCATTTTCACCTCCTACGGAGAAACATCTACTAACTCGTTGAACAGCTGCTGTGGACCGGATCATCGAGCAGTCGGCATCAGAGATCATCAAAATCTTCATCCTAGGAGGCGACTCGGCGAATCCCCAATGGTCACGCGAGCAGGCATGGCACCTCATTAAAACTCTCGCGCACGCCAAGGATGGCGCTCTGCTGTACAACAAGGTTCTTCTTTCCGATCTATTCAAAAGCGACGGCGAAGCGACCCTGCGAGCCCTGGAGCAAGCAGAGCTCATCGCCGTTGCTTCCGAGAACGGGTTCCCACGGTGGATCAAGCCCGGCAAGCCCGTCTACAAGGCTGCATTCCAGCGCCTGACCGAGAACAAGACCCTTGAGGGACGTCTGGATCTCATGGTTCTTGCCCAGTTGATTGGCGACGAGAACAAGATTATCGGCAAGTATGAGGAGGAGCTGCAGGTGCTCGGCTCGCTGCCGAAGTATCCTTGGGAGCTTACGTCGCGCATCGAGTGGCTTTTGCGCAAGGTGCATGGGTCACAGGCGAAGATTCAGACGTATGAAAACCAAAGTGCTGCTTTGCAGAAGATGCTGCAGGGGGAGAAATAAGCAAAGTCTTGTTTTTATAGTATGGGATTGTGAACTTTTGAAGCGCGAGTTTCAAGGATATGTCTGTCTTATGTACATTCACCACTCCGGTACCTTTTCAATAGCAAAGGAATCAATTGTTCATATTCTTTCATTGAAGCAAAGTGTCAAAGTAGTATGTGTATATTTCGCAAGTATAGCAACTGTAGGAATGTCTCACCTGAGGCCATCAACTGATGATTAAGCAGGGGAATTCCTGAGGCACCTGAATTTCTGCTCAGCCTCGCTTTGCACAAAATCGGTCCATGGAGACCAAAAAATGAACTCAATATCTCAGTCATAATCTAATCATTATTTTCGACATATTCTGCGTCTCTTGTGGGCGCTGACTGGAATTTGGCCCTACGCCAGCGGAATCAATCTCGGCTGTTTGTCCCTTTCCCTTCACGTCGCCAAGATGGAGCGACACAACACATCTCCCTCCAGCTTGATCCAATCTGTTCGGGATGGCCTGTCCGAATTGACGTGGACCACATTCTTTGCCGTTGTGGTGTTTTCATGCATCGCGACCCGCGTCATCAGCGGACTCCAGAGCCGACAGCGTGAATATGACCCGAAGGAGCCACGTACCTCGCGGCTGGCACCGTACTGGTTCCCTTGGATTGGCCATGGATTTCAATTTGTCTGGAATCCTGTCGGTCTCTTTGAGTCTCTACGGTTAGTACTCAGTCAATATACGATGCATAGCAGAAGCTAATCACCATCTAGGGGAGCCATGGACGAGCCCGTGTTTGGCGTCTACCTGCGTGGCGAAACCCATGATACTGTGGTATCGCCATCAATGATGAAGATTGTCATGTCTTCGGATGCATCTAGCAACCCTGTGCTCGACCAGGCCCTGCAAAATGTCTTCGGCGACCGCAGCCTTGTGCGCAATCTGCATCTTAAACGCAACCAGGGAATCAGTGACGATGTAGCCGAGCTCATGAGTAAAGAATCATTTACGAGCGATGTATCAGTTGCCATCAGCAAATTGCTGCAAAGGAACACATCAAGCCTAGTGACCTTGTCTCGCAGTCCCGTTGACATGGCCCCCTGGGAGCGGGATAGCCATGTGGCCATCTCCGAGGCGGACCAAGCAGTCTGTGAAGCGAACCTTTTCGAGCTCGTGCGAAGCTTCATGGGCCACAATCTCACCACCCTGATGATGGGTGAAGCCTTTGTGGAAAACTTCCCCATGTTCCTTGGAGACCTATGGACTCTTGACAGGAACTTTGTGCTTTTGTTCGTTGGTGCTCGTCGTTGGATGCCCACTCCTGGGGTATCCTCGGGTTTCGCTGCGCGTGACAGGCTCCTTCATATCATGTCGATCTTCTACCGCGCATTTTCAGCTTGGGATGACGGTATTGATCCCGGCATCGAACTTCGTGAGCTCGATGATGTGTCCGAGCTGGTGAAGCAGAGAATGCGAACTTTCCGCAAACTGGAGCTGTCCCCAGGAGCTAGCGCAGCGGGCAACTTGTCTCTGTACTGGGATATTATCGAACACACCACCAAGATTACCTTTTGGACGACCATTCACATCTTCGCGGACAGTGCGCTTCTGAAAGAAATCCGCACCGAAATCGCCTCCTGCGTGAAAACCACTCGGCTCAGCCGCGAGGAGACGGGCTTCCCCTTTGAAGAGCCTCCTAGACTCAGCCTTGATCTCGAGAAGCTGCTCAATTCTTGCCCACTGTTCAAGGCATGCTACTACGAATCCCTCCGCTTGCACTCCGCAGGGATCTCATTCAGGAAGCTGGAATCGGACCTGATTCTGACCGAATCGACCGAAGACGCAGCTGAGCCCCGCACATACAGGCTTAGCAAAGGTAAAAAGGTCATCATGCCGCACGGCGTGCACCATAATGACCCCCAACACTTCTCGAACCCAGATCAGTACGATCCACTACGTTTCATCGTGACGGACGCTACATCTGGTGCCAAGCGGGCTAGTGCAGACCCGATTGCACCATTCGCGGATGGATTGTACGGGTCGAAGAACAACAATTTCACGGAGCGGGCTATCCTGGGCTTTACCGCGTCAATCGTGTCGATGTGGGATATTCAATCGGCAAGTGAGAAGGAGCTCGCAGTGCCCCGGCATACGACAACCTGGGGTGCATTCCACCCGGCAAAGGATATAAGGGTGAAGATGAAACCGACGGTGTAAACTGTGACTTTGTGAACTATGTTTTCGTAGCATGTTGCATGCCTCCATAGAAAGCGTTTGGTCCTTTTGCCATTGAACAATTGAGGTAAACTTGCGTCCATGAGCGCAAGTTCTCAAAATGACGCCTATTCTCCATCAAGTTGTTTTTAAAACGAGTAAGACCGACACGTATTGACAGCCGCGGATGAGTTCCATGAACGCGGGGTGGTGGGACGGAATAATATCCGGTCGGACTTGAGCCGATGACACCATCCACTCAGAATATGAGGATAAATAAGCTCCTTGGACCGGATACCAATTGCTCGAAAACGTAAACAGGATCGGGTATAAACTGCCCAAAATGACGCAGGGCGAAACAGAATCCAACCAGGACTACGAGCTCGACACTCCCATCAACTCAACATCGGGGTTACGCCAGGGCCTCACCTCTTACGGCGACGCGCACTTTTCTCTTTTTCTGCGCAAAGTATTCATCAAGGCACTTGGATACTCCGAAGACGCCCTTTCGAGACCCATAATCGGTATTATCAACACCTTTTCGGGATTCAATCCCTGCCACGCCAATGTACCGCAGCTCATCGAGGCCGCCAAGCGCGGCGTGCAGCTCAATGGAGGACTGGCGATCGAGTTTCCCACCATCAGTGTTGCCGAGTCTTTCTCGCATCCGACTAGTATGTTTCTGCGGAACCTCATGAGTATGGATACGGAGGAGATGATCAAGGCGCAACCGTTGGATGCCTGTATCATGATCGGAGGTCAGTATGCACGTTCGCTAGATAGGAGGAATGAAGTAAGAGTTAGGATGGCTGATATTTTCTAGGCTGTGACAAGACAGTTCCAGCACAGCTCATGGGTGGAATATCTGCCAACAAACCCATCCTGCCCCTGATCACCGGTCCGATGCTCCCGGGCAGTCATCGTGGTAAGAGAATCGGTGCATGCACTGACTGCCGCAACAATTGGGCAGCGTTTCGAGCGGGCGAGATTGACGTCGAGGAGATTTCGGCTATCAATGAAGAGCTTGCGCCTACGGTACGTACATTTCAGCATAAACGAGAATACGACCACGCTAAATGATATGATGTAGATTGGAACGTGCGGTGTTATGGGAACGGCCAGCACCATGGCCTGCGTGACCGCAGCACTAGGAATGATGCCGCTCCGAGGCGCATCTGCGCCCGCGGTATCATCCGCTCGACTACGAATCGCCGAGGAAACCGGTGCAAATGCAGTGGCAGTTGCCAAATCAGCCAGAAAGCCACAAGAGATCCTGAGCAAGGAATCATTCTTGAATGCCATCACGGTGCTCCAGGCCATTGGCGGGTCCACGAACGCGGTGGTTCATCTCCTGGCCATCGCCAACCGGCACCCAGAACTCCAGGGCGTGATCACATTGCAGACATTCGAAGAGATCGGACAGAAAACTCCGCTGTTGGTTGATCTCAAGCCGAGCGGAGATAATTATATGAATGATTTCCACAATGCCGGTGGCATGTTAGCGCTGCTGCAAGTTCTGCGACCGCTGCTTCATTTGTCTGCTAAGACGATCGGCGGCCAGACACTGGGTGAAGTTCTGGATGCATCTCAATCGAGGCTTTCGTTTGCACAGGATATTATCAGACCGCTTTCAGATCCTCTTTACCCGTCATCGTCTCTGGCGATTCTCCACGGCAATCTCGCGCCGAATGGAGCGGTTATTAAAGCATCGGCATCCAAAGATCGATCTCTTCTCATGCACACTGGACCGGCTGTTGTTTTTGAGAATTCCGCAGACCTAGCCAAGCGAATCGATGATCCAAGTCTCCCGGTCACAAAGGACAGTGTGTTAGTGCTCAAGGGAATTGGCCCAATTGGTAACCCGGGTATGCCAGAAGCAGGCCTGATTCCGATCCCCAAGAAGCTGGCTGCTGCTGGAGTGAAGGACATGCTGCGACTGTCGGATGGTCGAATGTCAGGTACCGCAGGAGGAACCATCATCCTGCACATTTCACCGGAGGCGGCTGTGCCAGATTCTCCATTCGGGGTGGTTGAGACGAGCGACTTGATTACGTGCGATCTTGAAAACCGCAGGCTGCATCTCGACGTTTCGGATGATATATTGCAAGCTCGTATCTTGCAGAGAAAGCAAATACTAGAGAGTGAGACTGGCCCGGTTCGGGCGAGGAAGCAGCGAAGAGGATATCGCGGGTTGTACGAGCGGTCGGTGAATCAAGCTCACGAGGGAACCGACTTTGATTTCCTCACAGCTGGAGGTGCGAGTAAGTGAAAGTGAAAGTGAAAGTAGCGAGTACATAATTCAATGCAAAGAAATCAAGAAATCAACTCGATTGCCCTGAGCCCTAACCCAATCGGGTTAAATCCACCCTTGCGCGTCGCGGACGCGTCTCCGCTCTCCGTTGCGACATTGCGGTTCTTGATGCCCCGGACTTTTCTGTGATCTCGAATCCCACTCGCGATATCATGAGCTCCGACACCTTTCGCCCTCGCGGTCGGCCGGCTCGTAAGTCTCGTTTCCCAGTCTACGGTCTCTGCTAACATGTGACTGCGATGTAGACCCCCCGGGCCCGACAGTATTGGCATACACGCCCGACGGCCGACGAATCATTACCGGCGGATCAAACCAGGCTATTCGTATCTACACGGTCGGTGAGGATGGTGAACCGAAAACGGTCGACGGTGCCATCGATGGACACTGTGCAATTGGCGCTACGAACAAATGCTTTCTCATGGGCGCGGAGGATGGAACTGTCTGGCAGTATGACGCCGTGACGGGCCAACAAGGCCTCTTGCTTCTGCGATGCGCGCTGCCTATCAGAGAAATTGCGGTATCCAGAGATGGAGAATGGGCTGCAGTGGCGAGCGAGTAAGTCGGACCGTCACTGGAGACCGAGAGGACAAGAGTTGATACAATGATCCAGTGAGCTTTCGGTCAAAATCGTCAAGGTTGAAGACATGACGCAGACCAAGTACCTCCGAGAGCAAGAGAAAGGAGCCAAGCACGTCACCTTCGATCCCAATGGCCGCTACGTGGCTGTCTCCGATATCAACGGCAAACTTTACATCTACTCGCTGACCGAGGATGAGCCGGAGCTGGTGCGCAAACTCGACGGGGTCATTCGGGCACTCGAGCCCGAGAAGGAGTCTACATCCAAAGCCGTATGGCACCCCGACGGCACGGCGTTTGCGGTGGCAGAAGCAACCAGGGATATTTCCATCTACTCGATTTCCGAGTGGAAGAAGGAGAAGACCTTCGCCGGAGGACACACGGGCGACCTCACTGCACTCAGCTGGTCTCCCAATGGAGCCCTCCTGGCATCCGCGGGCGCCGATGGACAGATTGTGCTCTGGGAAACAAAGACGCAAAGGATCCTGCAGCGCTACGACTTTGCCAACGTCATCAATATTGCGTGGCATCCGACCAAGAACTCCATGTCCTTTACCACCTCGGACGGAGAGCTGTTCATTTATGAGAACTTTGTCCCCAAGGACCACGAGGCTCAGCTCGCAAAGCCCCTGCAGGCTGCTCCTATCTTCCCCGGGCCATTGACCGAGATCTCTAACAATGCCAGACAGACATTGGCAGACCGGTCTCGAGATGCAATCAAGCGGGCGGCACGGGCAGGCTCACCGGACTCGTTGGATGACATTTTGGGTGAGGATGAGGAGATGGCTGATTTCGTTGATGATGACGACGGAGCTGGATATGCCGAGGAGCTCAATGCGTACGGCAAGCGACCGAACGGCCATCTGGATGCTATAGACGGTCCCGAGAGCAAGAGAGTCTTCTCAGGCTCCGTCCAGCCCAAGGCTCACCCGCCCCTTCAGCCTGGCAGTACACCCTGGGCAGGCAATAGGCGGTATCTCTGTATGGTTTCTGTTTACCCTGCTAAATGGTTCTTCGCTTGGTTCTTCGCTAACGTTGCTAGGCTTGAATTTGACTGGTGCTGTCTGGACTGTTGATCAGGAGACACATCATACCGTGACTGTGGAATTCTACGACCGCGAGGCTCACCGTGACTTCCACTTCACGGACCCATATCAATATGACAAAGCCTGCCTCAGTGAGTTATTCCATCATGGCCATTGTCTTTTGATCCTAACGTATAACAGACGAGAACGGTACGCTTTTCTCCAACAACCCTGAGGATGGTCCTTCTACGATCTTCTACCGGCCACACGAGACATGGACAACACGGGCGGACTGGCGAACCACATTGCCGGAAGGAGAGACTGTTCGAGGTGGGTATACTTCAAACATTGTTTTCTCTACATACTAATCATTCCTTAGCTCTGGCACTCAGCGAATCTTACATTGTTGCCAGCACATCAAAAGACTACGTGCGAGTCTACACACTGTTTGGAATACCCTTCCGAGTGTACCGTCAAAAGAGTCAGGCCGTGACATGCTCCGCATGGCGGGATTATATCATGACCATTGGCAATGGTCCAGTTTCAGCTGATGGCCGACAGACGACACTGCAATATACAGTGGAGAATGTCAAGCGTGATGAGATCTGTCAAAATGAGGACGTGGTTGCTCTTCCATCGGGAGCTCAGCTGCAGAGTGTTTTCTTCTCTGAGACAGGGGTATGTCGATCTAAACCAACCCCCCCCCCCCAACCCAACTCCTCCTGAAGGCATGCGCTAACATATCAATAGGATCCCTGCATTTACGACACCACTGGCGTGCTTTTGGTGCTGCAGCACTGGCGCACGACTGGCCAGGCACGGTGGGTCCCTCTCCTGGACACAAAACAACTTGCCCGTCTTGCTGGTGGCCGCAAGGAAGAAACATACTGGCCCGTGGCAGTTGCCCAGGACAAATTCCACTGCATCATCCTCAAGGGTGGTGACAAGAACCCGTACTTCCCACGGCCACTGCTCAGCGAGTTTGACTTCCAGATCCCTATCTCGAGCAAACCGCCGAATGATTCCGGCGACCCCGAAGATGCGGCGGCTAGCAACGAAGGCTCCCGCTTCGAGGAATCCTTCGTGCGCGGCAGCGTTCTTTTGTCACTCTTCCGCGACCTGCTGGCTTCGACCAATGCGACATCATCTCAACGAACGGAGCTGGCGCGCAAGGAGCTGGATATTGACAAGACACTGCTGCAGATGCTGGCCATTGAATGCAGAGAAGGCGAAGACCGTGGGATGAAGGCTTTGGAACTGGTGAACCTGATGACCGACCGCAATGGCAAGATGATTGAAGCAGCGGCCAAGGTCGCACAGCGCTATGAACGCGGCGTGCTGGAAGACAAGATCCGGGATCTGGCTGAGCGACGAGTGATGGGCATGGGTGATGATGACGAACTAGCTTGAATGAGGATCGGTGTTAGGGAAATACCATGGTACATTAGTGAATTTGCATTCAGATTGGAGTTTCAACCTGAAGTTTCAACTGAAGGAACTCTCGAAATCGATGATTTTGTAGCCCAAGTCACATTGTATACACAGGGTCTGCGATTGGTCCGCAAGCCGGGAGCAGACTCCGATCTCCAACTTCCAAACTTCCAACTTTCTTTCTTCAACCACTTTCTCATGACATGACACTTCTCCCCCCGACTGCCCAGTGTCAGGCAGAATGCCGAAGCTAGCCTCGCATCCGCGCTGCCTTCGCTTGGCGCCAAAGCCGAGCGCGGGTCGCTCGTTCGCATACTCTCGGCGGCGATTACTGGCACATCCGCGTCACGGCATCTTGAAAGAACCCTGGCTTCCTTCACCGTCACTGAGGCCTCTCCCTGCAGCATACTTCTCGCCAAGTCGGGTACGTAGGGAAATCGACGGCCTGAACCAAGGCCCACAGAATGATCACAAGCCGCCGGATGAACGAATACTGAAGCTCGGAAAGAGTAAGATCGCTCACCTCAAATGACGTCGTCTCTGCTATTACAGACCAACCCACTGACTGTGATCGCTACAGCTTTACGAACACTCTCTCCTCTCCTCCCAACGATACTGTACAACACTCTCCCAGCCGAGATCCTCGCGCCGAGCGTCAGCCTCCACCTCTTCCCCTCCACACACCAGCACCTCCCCACCGTCAAGGGCCGCACGCTTTATCGCGCAGCACTATGGACAGTCCCCGTCGCATGGAGCAGTGTCCCGTTGGTGGGAAACGTCAAGCTTCAGATCGAGAGTGAACGGATCGTCCGGGCGGGAACGATTCACGAGCCGGAACATGGGGACCAGCACGACTGCGGCGACGAGCGACTAGTCGTACGATGGAAGACAGAGCCGCGCACGGATAGCCGGCCCTTCCACGACACGCCCACAACAGGCCACAGCGCAGAGACACCACAGGCCGCGGGAAAGGAACAGCACAGCCACCTCTCGTCCTCGACAAACGGAACAAATAGGGGCCTGAGCGTGCTCCTCGGCGGCGAGGAACCTATCTTCAAACTCTCGAAAGAGGAGCAGTTCAGCGGACTGTTCATCTTCTCCTTTGACGAGGAGGGTCGCATCTTGACGCATACGATTGAACATGCGGATGAGGTGGACGGATGGGACCGCACTTCTAAGTTCGTGACGCTGACTGACTGGTTAATCGGAAAGGCCCGCGGAACGCTTGACCCGGCGCCGAATCCTGGGCTGCTGATGGAGTCGTATGAGAACTACGGTTTGCCGTCGAGTAATACGCGGTGTCGTCGGTCATGAGCTACGCTCAACCATCTTCATCCTTTATATTCGCCCTGAGCTCAGGGTTGGGCTCTAATTTAATGGAATTGTTTCTGGCAGGCCCTTGGAGACGTTCTGATCTATTTACTCACCACTCTTAGTCTACTTGGACCTATGTATTATACACGATGTTGAATATCCATATCCAAGCTTGATCTCCTTTCCAGCAGTACCATCTGAATCAGTAACCATGTGTATTCGTAATCCACAGTTGTAGGGCTATGCTGCTCGGATTGAAGCCCTCAGTTATTACAGCCGTGAATCAATGTGACATAGGAGCATTATCTTTTTTTGATTCTTCGTGTCAAAATGGGATTGGCTGAAAGACAATCCTAGCCTGTCATCGAAAGGAAGAATTGCGTTTGTTGTGCAAATTGGAACAAAGCCATTCACTAGAGCCAAAGGCCAATTCCGTACTTTCCCCTCAGCTACAAAACCATTCACAGAGTCAAAGAGGTGGCCAGTCCTAGGAAAAATGTCATAGTCCCTCCCATCTAATGTATTATTGAGAACTTTAGGATCACAATCACAAGCTTTGACTCAGCTTGATTTTCAGGATTGACGCTTTTAGATTCACTGTCCCTTGAAACATGACTTCTGATTTCGTGGAAGAGCTTTTCACACTTGAGCAAACCCTGGCGTGTGTCGACCCCGTACAAATCGACGATTACGAAGGCTACACGACACACCTTACGCTGCTTCTTGAAGAGACACGGAGTGCACAAGATCACAAGGGTATTTCCAAAGCCGGACTACCATTTGAAAACTTTGTCTCCGACTGTCGAAAGGCCCTTGACCGAGTAGCGCATGAATGTGCACAAAACGCTACAAAATGCCAATTCTGGCTAAGCAGGCTGTGGGCTCTTACTTGGGCGATGCTCAACCAGCCAAGGGACACAATCTCATCAACCGGTAAGCTTCAACACATGGGAAAAAGGCAGTGGCGATACGTACGGAACAACACAGTAAACCACCTGGAAAAGATAATCCAAGCCAGGCAAGACATGCGAGATACGATGATTTCAGTCGCTGCACCTGAGCTGATCAACAGGTGGAGAGAGCTATTCGCAGATATTGCATTCGGTATGGAGGATACTCTGAACCCATACATTCGGCATTATCTAGGTATGCCGGTTCCGATAGCTGGACTCAATACCTGCCGCGCCCTAATAAGTGGACTTCTAATGAGCATTACAGCTCTCAAGGTACACTTGAAGATCCTTTGGGCGAGCGCATTTTGGTTTCCCTCCCGGAGACGTTGAATATATGGCATAGATGGAAGATGGCATGCGCGGCCGTGAAGGCCGGCTATGAGCGAGGGCGCGTTGATGCCATGCTGGACGATGTGTGAATCCCCTCTTTCATCCCTTCAGGGCTTTCGGGCTCGGAGAATTTGACAGGGCCAAGCACCGAACATCACTTGCAATCCACCAAACTCGGTCACGAGGTCTGTCCACCCCATAGATTTCAACTCGCTCTTGTATTGGGAGACATAGCCACCCAGTTCAAGAATGACCAAAAATCCGCCCGGTTGGAGAACCCGCGCAGCCTCGATGATTGCTTTCTTGCGCGATACTTTGTCGGCATTGTGGATGGACAAGCTCGCCGTGACCAGAGCCATACTTTCATCTTGAAATGGCAGCTGAGTAAAGTCGGCGGTGTGCAGAACGAAGTAGTCGAGGAGATCCAGGCTAGCACCGTTATCGTAGGTGGATTCGGCAGAATTGCCACTTTGATCGGCCTTGATGAATAAATCAACACCGTAAGCTCGACCGATGGAGTGGGCCTCCGACTGGGCGCTGAGAGCCTTTTTTCGTTGGGCGATTTTCAAGAGCACGAGGCCTCGACCGCAGCCAATGTCAAGGGCCGGAGAGCTGGTGATCCCCGAAGGTAACTCATCAAGAAGCTTGTCCCAGGCATCAAACTTGCCCTTGAGGGACGCGTACAGATAGAGCGGCGACAGGACGCTTGAGGCAATTAGCCCAAGAGGGGAGTCCACGCCATATGATGGATTGGATGGCACCGGGCGATTCGTTAAACGTAGTCGCTCAATGTGGTTTTCGGGCTCGTTGACACTATTGTACATAGTCATGATGACGTGGTGGGGTTATGTCCCATCGATGCTGAGAACCTCGGGAGATCAGCGGTCACGGCTAGGCCAAGGGTAACCCGCAAGTCATATATAATAGGCCAGGCCTCTTTGAGACAACAATGGCCCCGAAAGCAAAAAGCGAGAAGAGGAAGGGGGTGCAGTAGAATTCGAAAACAGATTACCCCTCGGACACATAGGCTTTCTTTCTCAGCGCCCAACTTATAGGATCTTTTATGGCCTCAAGTTCGAACGTGGTCTTTCCTACGATTTAGCAAGATAGCCCTTCCGCCTTCCTCCTTGTCCTCGCTACTGTACAAATTCTCTTGCGATGTCAACAACCAAGACAATATTGTATATTTTCAGCACTAGGGCTATGAATATAAGGTCCATGGAATGAACTCTATGTCTTTTTGGATTGAAGACATTGCTAAATAATCATACGTTAGTCCGGGGGGAAGACTCTCGAAGACGCCTGGAAAGGGCGAGAATCACTCACCACAAGCCAATCCATACCCTCAGCAATGCCAGAGCCATCCACAGCAGAGCACGCAATAGTTTTCCACTCTCGGTCTCGAAATTCCTCTAGTTTCAACGCCTCTGATATCTCCTCTGGCGTCTTTGACCCCTCTAGATCCTGTTTGTTGGCGAACACCAGAAGCGGAGCCGCGCGGACGTCTCGTACGCCCTCAAAATCTAGTAGGTCCCGCAGTTCAAAAGCAGCGTCGTCCAGCCGGTCGATCTCGGTAGAATCCACCACAAATATGATCGCGTCAAGATCGCTAAAGTAGGAGGCCCATGCTGGACGCATCTTGTCTCGGCCTCCTAAATCCTTATGGTAATGGTAAGTGAATCAGCAAGGCTCTCCGAAAAAGAGAAATTGATATACCCAAACGACAAGATCCACGTCTCTATTATATGCCACTGTCTCCACGTTAAATCCAAATGTATCCACTGTTTTAATGGGCCCGAGCTTCTAAAGTCGGCCGTTGGTTAGCGTTTGACAAGCGAAATACCCGTGCTTTATATTACCATCAGTTGCGAGTAGAGGATAGTGGTCTTTCCTGAATACCACTAATCATGCAACGGGTGGTGGTCAGTATTAATATATTTAGGTATGCATCTCCGAGTGCGTTGACAACGAACGTACGAGTCCCTTCATCAATATTCGATACTCCATCTTCCACAACCGCGAGGGCAGTAGATGCGATAGTGAGCTGCCCATGTTAGTGCCCTTGAAAATAAGAGAGTGAAGGGCCTGGGCCACGATTATCCGTGCAAAGATGGCGATTAAATTGGTGGTGGGGGGCAGTCAAGCGGTGGCTCGTCGCTAGGCGGGGCCAGGAGGAGCACAGAGGTACTCTTTGACGGGGACTTTCCGCCTCTCATAAAGGGTTGCGGCTCAACTGTGAGACATTCTAGGCACCTATGAGAAAACCTTTCCGAATCCGGATAAGTGTCATGCAAACTAGATTCGCGCAAATGGGAGTTTGCGCCAGGCGTCAACTAGGTCAAGACGAGCCTACGAGGGTCCAGGGGAAGCGGGGCCTGGCCTATGTGTCCTTCGCGGGATTCCTCCCGCTTGCATCGAATGAATATATAAACCGACTGAAGTGCTCACTGGTGACCGAAATTTCAATCACAAGATGCCCGCGATACGACACCCAAGAAGACGCCACAAGCTGCACTCGAAGATCTCGGAGACCGTCACGGACCAGGTCCCATCGCTCCCTGCAGCCCCACAGACATCATGTCCTTTGTTTAGCGTCTTTCCCGCCGAGATCCGAAATCGCATTTATGCGTTTTCCCTCGAGTCCGAGGACGCTTCCGCAGATGACGACGCGCGCTTGTGTCAGCGAAACGCTTTCTACTACCGGCCCGGGTACAAGCAGCCCAAGCGCATCCAGACTGCTCTCCTACAGACATGCCAGCAAATCTACGCCGAGGCATCACTTCTTCCACCAGGAGTAAACGAGCATACTTTCTGGTTCTATCGGTCTCCACCACACGTTAAAAATGCGTCGTCTCCGTTGAGCTATTTTCGCAAGATGACCCCGAAACAGCGGGCCCAGGTACGGCATCTACACTTCTTCACCCAGCAGTACTTCCTGGAAGACAATGCTTGGTCTCAGGTCTGGAATGGGCTGCAGATAGGCGATGCGGGACGCAGCTTGCGAGGAGAGTGCAGGATTGCGCCAAAGAAGATGACCATTACCTTTCGTCACACGGATTGGTGGTTTTGGGAGAACAATGACCCCCTCGGCATTGATCCGTTCCGACCAGGGAGAACCCGTGCATCAGAAATGGACAGGGTTGTTGGAGCCCGGCCCGCAGAGAGAGTGTGGGGAAACCAGTTCATTTTCGTTCCCACTCTAGAGGAACTAGTGATCGAGTTCGAGACGATCATGCGGAAGAAGGACCAGCTGGATGCTATCCTACAACGAGCTTTGCAGTGGAAGTTTCCAATGCAGCCCGACAAGTCCTTGTATCTGGTCGCTGAGCCCAGGTCAAAGAACGCATATACTTGGGTTGGGGCGAAAGAGGTGGACCTGAAGAGTCAGAGACGTGTTGCTCCACGGCCGCTCGTTGCCGAGGCTGGGTCAGAGTTCCAATCTGTCCAGGAACCGGAGCCAGAGCCAGTCCCTGCGATCCCAACTTTGAAGCCGTTTGATCCTCTATCTGCTAGCCCTGGCAGTCATCGCGAATTTGACTCAAACACGGAGGAGGAATTTTACGTTGTCTTCTTGATGTGGAAGAAGCAGCGAGTGGACAAATAAGTCAATCTATCCCAGCATAGTTCAGGTCGACATAAACTTTCACATTCCGGCGAGGCTTGGTTTTTACGCATCCTTCTAGTGCGTGACAACTTCAGCCCAATCGGAAGAGCATAGATCCATCCCACGGTAAACATATTTTTGGACGTCCACTTGCAGGATGGGCCATTGGAATCGCAAAGGTGAAGATTACATATAGAATATAAGGACCTATGAAAACGACGCCGAAAATGACATTCTGCCGTAACTTGATGCCAGAAGCCGCCGCCGATCGCTGTAACTCACGCCCTACTTATACTTAGCGGTATTTATCGCTCCACCAGGTATCACCAGGCATCATCCTCGAGATACTTAGGAACTGACTTCTCCCCATATAGAATTTAGTCAAATTGCGTGCAGTTCTGCTCAGTCCCATTGCTGCTGCCTTCTGTCGTTGGAAGTTCCTCTGCGTCACGTCTCCAGATGTAGAAACAATATGAACCTATGCCATACAAAGAAAATGCGCAAAGGAAAAAGAAGCATCACATAAATTGAATGCATCTCCAGAAATCAGAAGGCTATGTACGAGTCAACAGTCAATGAGTTGAGCGCAATGTCACAGGCCAACTCCCCCTTGTACTGGTCTCCTCCCATCCACAAAGCCACTTGAGCCCACCAGCTGCCCTTGCCATATCTCAATGCAGTCGTAAAATCCCAGTATTCGGGGTACCAGCCAGCAGATTCCCAATCAAGAAAAGCCGACAAATGACCATCATCTCCGATGAGAATATTATGGGCCTTGAAGTCACCGTGAGTGAAAGTAATCCGGTGGGAGTATTCGCGAATCTCATTTGCTCGCGCCAAAGCTTGGTTGTATTCTGCATTCGAATTAAAGCCGTGTCCAGATGCAGGAGACAAGAGATAATCGTGGAGCTCGTCTTGGCCTATGAACGGACCCATTATGTGATTAGGCACTCTTGAACTTCGTAATGAGGTTCCGAAAGCCGAGCAAATACTTTGTGCGTAAGGTGAGGACCAAGAACGCATAGAAGCGACACATTTTTTCAGTTCGAAAAGCCATGGATCTTCCAGTACAACATGCAAAAGATCGAATGAGTTCTCGAGTGCGGTGCCAGGCAATCTCGTCATCAATATCGAGAAAACGCGATTGAAGGGCGCATTAGGATGCTCCCCGCAAGTTAAAACGTTCGGAACAGGCATTCCGGCAGCTCGCGCCATTTGCATTGCGACGGCTTCCTCCATGCTCGTTCGATCTGTCCACTTTAAGACCAACCCAAACGGTAATTGTACGATATTGGCGTCAAAAGGTATATCGCACCATGAACAATACCAGCCTGATAATCGGTACAATACTTCGTGGAATATACCGCAGGCTCTGCGCGTTTTCTTGCCTGGAATAGGCGGCAATTCAGGTGCTGTTTCGCATATTGTTGACAGCATCGGTCGGGGCCAGGTAAAATCTGGCCGCAAGAAAGACGGCATCCACGATCCGTACATTAGTGCGACAAGGGGGGATTTGATTGCGTTTATCACAATCCTAGCTTGGGGCCTTCTTGTGGGAGAGGTGGCGGAGAGGTATCTCAATGCAGCGACAGCTTACATTGGGAATACGGTATTATGGGGTTTAAGACATTTTTGACAGGTGGCTAAGCCAGTGTCCGTGCCGCAATAATAGCTATTTTATTAAGTGTATTCATACTAGCAATGACTCATAATTATTGCTAGGCAACACGGCTACGTACAATTAAGACGCGATGAAAGTCATGATATAGCTTATGTCAGGTTGTTTGCGCAGCGGAAGAGGCTCCAAGCGTAAGCGCCTGGCATAAATAGAGGAGGCAGCCCACATCACAACATTCCCTCGCAGAACAGAAGATCCAATCTTGCCGATCCGCCGAACAGCAGCCAAACAACAGAAGCCAGTAAGCGCATTACCCGCAGCGCAATACGAGGAAATGGCGGAGAAGCTGTCCATCCTTTGTTTCGGTGACTCCCTAACGGCGGGCTATTACCGATGGGGGCTCGAGCACCACCCGTACTCGATCAAACTCACGAACATCCTTGAGGCGGAATTTCCCAACATCGAAAGAACAATCGATGTGAATGGGGTCTCGGGCGACCTGGTAGTATACCCTCCGGGTTCATTTCTGTCCCGGATACAAGGGGAATGCGCAGAGAAACAATACGACTGGGTTATTTTTCTAGGGGGAACCAAGTATGCTCGACGTTCTTACCGGACCAGCACTTTACTAATACTCTTTTCTTTTAGTGATTTAGGATACGGCAACCGGGCCGATATGATTTACTACGCACTGAAAGACTGTTGGGACGTTGCTCTCGCCAATGGCGCGAATGTGCTCGCCTTGACCGTCCCTGAATGTGGAGTCAAATCCAAGTCGCTGGATATAAGACGCGACTCGTTGAACTCCCACATTCTGGAACATCAAGCTGAGCGATAGTGGGTCTTCCCCAACTTGGAGACCTGTGAAAAATATACTAATTTGCCATAGCCATGTTTTTGACTTGCACGGCAAAATCCCGTACCATTCTGCCTCGGAGAGCTTCCGGGGTGAGATGTTTGATGATGGATTGCATCTAACAGCCAAGGGCTATGACCTTATGGGGACCGTGGTAGGAGAGCATCTAGTGAATTTGATCAAGGGAAAAAAGGGCAGTGAATGTAAAGCATAGACAGAGGGTTTCTGGTTACAGGTGGTCAGATAGCTATTAAGAGGAACATTTATCCCTCTGGACACAATTTCTTTGAACTGTCGGTTCGGAAGGACCAAATAGTATATTTATAACCGGAAATTCTGTATTTATCTATACCTGTGGGTATAAGACTAGACGATGAATAACAAAGATGTCGCTAAAAGGGGGAACATGAACGAATTTCTTAAGGGAATTGGCAAAATAAAAGCTGTTATGCTTGGAGGGGTTTGAAATACTTACCATTATGGATTATTGAGTATGATGACTATTCTGGATATTATTAGCATAGGACTAGCTCTATGTATTTTATAGAAAATGGGGGAGCAAGACTAAGGATATTGGGGTGAACGAGCCACGTGAGATGATATCCCATGTGCTGACAATAAAGATACTAGAAAAAGACTAGACTTAGAACCTTGTCGGCATTGTTCCACATTTTACTACTGATCATGATAAAGAGGAGGAGGAGAAGAGCACGAGGCACGTGGAAGGTGAATAGTCGACCTATCTGTGAGAGAAAAAGAGAGAGAGAGAGCAAGTATCTCCAGGATGCGTCTCAACGCCTATCGTCCGTCTTTTTCGATAGCTCCTAATGCTATGATTTTTCGTTGTCTTCATGATAGGAATAGGTATACCGCCTAAACATCGTGAGAACCATCCCTAGTGTTATTATTGATATAGGGACTTAATATATTTAGGTCACTGAATGTCTTAGGCTCTTAGGTATCTTCCGCCTGTATCTTTTCTGTCTTTTTTCTGTTCAGTAGACCTGCACTTCTACCTTGGTTTTCCATCTCCAGATCAGCTTCGTCAAATACCGCGTTCTTTCTATCACCTACCTCCTCAGACAGCTCACCAGCGATTTATCCCAGAATTACTGTTGTCCATATCCTCAGCGGCTACAAGGCTACGCCCTCAGGCCGGAGGAGGCTTCTCCACTATTTCCACAGCTTCCATTTACACCCACCTCTTTTGCCTACTTCTTCTGCAATACCGCGGTCAGTTCCACTCTCCGAAGACCTAATGACTAGGCTTCACTTCGCTGTCCACTGTACTGATGAATACTAAGATTAGGCTTTCCAGACGTCCCCTAGAGTGCGCTTCTGTTATAGTCTACCTCGATAATAACCCTGTCGACTGAACTGTTGGGGGAACAGCTGGCACACAAAGCTTACTGTCTAATATGGCCGCATCGCAGCAAAGTGAAAACTTGACTTCTGTCTGTCCGCCTACCGTGCAGACCGGCTCCGAGAAATGGAATAAATGGACCCGCTGTATCTTCAAGCCCGGCATGACAGCCAGCGAATTCCTCTGTCTCAGGCGTCAGGCACGTGGAGAGGTTCAAGCGAGTGCAGCCGATATTAACACCAGAGTCCCTGAAGTACTTAAGTATTGGCAATTCCTCCAAGCTGTTCGCTCTCACCCGGACATGGACCTGTGGTCTCCCAATGTTGATTTGAGAATGGACCCGTCCGGGCTGATGGACCTTGTGTATGACAAGTTTCTTGACTTTGCAGGAGACCTTCCAGCTCAGAAACAGTCCGTCGTTTTTCTCGCCCGATCATCCAGTGGAACTCGTGCAGAGAAGGATGAGTATCTTCAGTGGAGCCTTCGATGGACGAAGAACCACTATGAGTGACAATATGGCACAATAAATTCACTGTGTGAATTCTTCACATTTGTCCACTCATCGAATAAGCCATTCCGACCAACGGGTGAGGTATGCTCATTCTTTGCTACAGTACGTGCGTCAGTGGAGAAATACGACGGCAAATTCCTCCTCATAATAAACGGTTGGGATGGTTTGACGACAGACCGTATAAGCTTCTTCAATCTGTTCTCTCACTGGGCCGAGCGGGTCTCTTCAAATAGCGCTTCGGAGAGTAGATTGTCTACATAAGTAAAATGTGATTTAATACATACGTAATGTCCTTTCAATCCCTAGTAGTATAGGGTATTGTTCACATCAGATTCATTATCTCTTGTACCTAAGGCCACGGCATACCATACAGTATACCCCGGCCCCGTAGTGCCTATGCATTATACATTGGGGATCTTTGAGCGTCACTAAAGCATCCTGGTCCTCTCACCAACTAGTTAACTCAGACCTATTACGTAAATATACAGGAAACGGCAGCAGTATCCTCAGCACGTAATATGTAGGGAGTAACATCGGATCCTCAGTCTGCATCTTATTTTAGCTGATGAATACTAAAGTTCTTGAAAATATTAGCACCAATCCTAGCATGTTAGCTCAGGGGTGGAGATATAATCCTCATGAGTATGATCCAACTGCGCCCGTCTTCAACAGTCATAGAGGCGAGCTGCATACAACTGTCTTTAACTATGTCATCTCTTCCCCCTTCCCTTCTATTAATAATATCCTCTCCCTAAATTCTTACTAATAATATTCTAATTCCAATTCTCAATATATTTAACTCCTATCTATGCTATGCTATTAGAATAGCTATAACGGGATGCTTACCGTAGCGTAGGGTAGACCTAGAGTTCTACCTACACCGCGTCTTCTGCAAGGAATCTTTTCGGTTCGTGAACCCATCCAAGACGCGGCTCTATTTACTAACCTAATACTAGGCCGCTTCAATGAGAGGTTATTACTGCGGTTAGAGATCGGACGAAGGCTAGGAATACAGATAAGAGTAAGTCTATGTTCATTTTCAGTGGGAGAAGTCTGCCTTGATCTCCCATTGTCCCCGCCTTAAGGAAAAGATAGGAGGAAAAAAAGTAGTATGTCCTGGTTTCGATCCAGGGTCCTGTAGCGATGATTAGTAATTAGATTCGGATATTACTGAAAGTGAATCGTACCTCCGGGTTATGAAAAAAAAAAAAAAGGGGCAGAGGGAAAAAGATAGCATGTCCTGGTTTCGATCCAGGGTCCTATAGTAGGAATTAGTATAATTGTTTCGGATATTTTGATGGTAGGGTTAATCGTACCTCCGGGTTATGAGCCCGGCGCACTTCCACTGTGCAAACATGCTGGGAATGGTGCTATTTTCAAGAACTTTAGTATCATCAGCTAAGATAAGAAGATGCGGACCGAGGATTCGATGTTACTCCCTATATATTACGTGCTGAGGATACTACTAATAAAGTGGATCCTAAAGTACTTAAGGTCAAATATTTATGCAATACCACATTAGACCCTCTTAATAGTGGCGCTCATTCCCTCTGCTAACATGCTGGATTGTGTCCTCTTTCAAGAACTTTAGTATTATCAGCTAAAATAAGAAGGTGCGGACCGAGGATTCGATGTTACTCCCTACATATTACGTGCTGCCTAGGTGTTTTTAGGTAATAGTCTACTTAGGAGTTTATCTCTTTTTTTTTCGCTCGAATTTTAACCTTCCGGTCTGCAGTCATTAAAGCATTTATGATATCCAACGTTGGAGAAAGGGACTGATAACTCGTCGCTGGCTGTAAGCACTATGTCATAATTTACTATTCTGCCTGTCGCTTTCTTTAGTTCACTTAAAGCCAATGCGATGCGAAAGTTTGAAAATTGACTCAACTGAAATCACAGATCTCGTTACTTTCTCTCGCGTCCCTAGCTCTCTTGCAGCCCTGAAGTTTGTTCTCTGGGTGTAATCACACACTCAAGCCATTATGAACTATCCAGAACTCGTGACTCTATTCATACCTTCATAAACACCAGAAAAGAACCCTTATCCAGAACCCGGCCTCTTCATTACCGAACGATCACCCTGTAGCCAAACAATATCCAGAATCCACTTCTTAATCTTCCACAACCCGTCCCCATCATCCTTCAAGAGATCAACCGTGTACTCGCCCCCAGTAAGGTACTTCGGCCCGTCAGGTTCCTTGCCCCTACGAGGCGGACAGTGCTGAGCCAAGGCATAAGCAGTCAGGGATGCAATATCCTCTCCTTCTTTGTGATTGACCCGGACGTTGCTGATCATGTGGGTAGTGTCCATTGGTCCGACGTGGCTGAGGACCTGTGCTTTAAGTGCTGAGAGACCATCGATCGATCTTTTCTCGTTGTAGCCGGCGTTTAGTTCGAGGACGACGTTCTCGGCGAATGCGGAGTCAAAAATTGAGATGTCATTGCGGTCGAAGCCGATGACGGCGCGGTATAAGGCGTCGGCAATGGCTTCCTTTGTGTCGAGGCTTGGGAGAGATATTGGATAAGACATGGCTGTGAGGATATTCTTCGAGTAGGATAGTTTGTTACTTGAAGCTTGATTTTCTTCTTAATTCCTTTTATAACCCCCGGGAAATAGAAAGTCGGCTTCGGTTCGGCATCGGCGATAAACGGACTTAGGGAATTGGACCTTCTTCAGAGCTCGGAGTTACGATCGCTTTTTCTTGTCTGTCAAGCCCCAAGGGAGCGACAAGTGGATACAATTTTATTGTTTGAATGAAAAAGAAGCCGGAGTGTGGAGTTCGGAATTGAATGAAAGCAATGCCATGAACCACAATCCCGAAAGCCCAATTGGCGAAATCGTTTGAAAATCCCCGAGCAGTTGAATGTCCTTCCTTGTAAAGCAAATATACACGCTTGAAAAGAATCACAAAGGCCCCCCCCGTATCATACGTATCCTAGATTGTTCTCTTTTCATCAAGATGACTCGTTGCTATCGCTCAGGTGCGATGTGCCTCTTGCGTCTTCTGGCATTTCGCTTGAACACTGTGCTGCTCACGATTTTGACTGACGGGTTCAAAATAGGCTAGGTAAAATGTCATAACATCAACAAGTCGAAATGAGCACAGCTAAGGATTGTCACTCACGTTTCCCGCCAAATACAGTCGTTCTAATCCCTCGTCGCACTCCGCTATAGGTCCCAGGGATGACTCGATGAAGGGTACAGCTATGGCTTCAAAGTCAACAACACGCTTTGGTCTTTACATCTCATAGACCGACCGATTATCCCACATGGCGACGCTACCGACAGTCCACTTCCATCGAACATAGTGATCATCGGCTGAATGGATGTGATATGCCAAGAAATCAAGAACCTTGTCTAGGAGCTGTGTTAGTAGATAAACCAGAGACTACCGCAAAGTCTGACCTAATTCAAGCTTCTTTAACTCTGCAAATCCGGTCACAAATCCAGGATTTACATTCAATGCCTTCAGCTTGGTGACTGGATGAGTCCGGACCGCTGGATGATGGGTGTCGATTGGAGGGCGGTTGGGGCCGACGCCCCAGAAATCGAGGATTGTGTCATCTATTGCTTCTGAGATGTGATTCTCGAAGGAAATTGTTGGTCAGAAACACTGCAATCTTGATGTGTGCACTGCATGCAGACCGTCGAGAAACTTCTGGTATGGTTTGCTCAACGCATCATATATTCTGGGAGACCTTGAAAGTACAAATTAGTAGACAGTGGTTTGACTTTGCATATGGTAACTTGACGGGATGCTGCTCCATTCTCAGCATAGAATATGAAGGCGCTTCAAGCTTTCAGTAGGGGTCAAATCTGCCAACATACGGTTGATTTCGAAGGAAGTATCTGCATGGAAATCCCCACTCGGCTTTCTCAATAGTCAGTGATTACTCTGCGCAACGATCTGCTCGGACCGGTCTTACCCAAGGTGTATACTTCAGGATCTCGCGATGGTCTTCACGGCTCCCCTGAATGATCACGAACTGTATCGTGGTGAGAAGGCGCTCTCGGTTCTCGGTAGAAGAATCCATACATTCTGATCCTATAAATTTGTTAACATGTAGGGGTATCAATAGCATCTTGCTCTAACTTACCTTCTGTGCAGGATGTCTATCCAAAAACCCTGTGATTGCTCATAATTAACCACCGTGGCAGTTATGCTCTATCCCACTTACCGTAGTGCTCAAACGGTTGTACCTGCTTCTCAGTCGTCAAATCCTGGTCTCGGAACAAAACCACACGCCGCTCATTTACAAGCAGCGCTAGCTCGTCAAGTTGCTTCTCGTCTAGTTGAGAGAGCTGTACGTCCGTAAGGATTGTACCAATTAACCGGTTAAATCAACTCTCATTGCCACAGAAAACAAAGCCCTCTTCTCTGGATCAGCAAAGAATGCTCGGTCTCTAGGGGGCGTAAATGGCCCCCGAGAAGGTTCCGGTGGCACATGATTCTTGATCTTGTCGTTGAAATGTGGGTGGATTGTGGTGGGAGTCCCAGAACCAGGAGAAATATGCTTTCGTGTTTCTAAATGAGCCATATTTCCTGGGGTGTCTAAGCAACGTGGGCTCATGGAAGGAGATTTGGTGTTGGTGAGTTTGGTGAGAATAAGCGGCTGCCTTATAGAGCTGTAAGACGCCCTCAGTCATTTTCATTCCCCTCATGTTTACCGGATTACTTGAACTCGATCTTGTAGTGGAGGTAATATCATTGGCGTGTTTGTGGCATCCGTGAATTGCATCAACACATCCATGCATGATATCAGACTTGGCAAGATGCTGTATTATGCGGAACAGATTTTAATAAATCCAAGTCTCAATAAGAGCAGTCTCAATTGAACTTCGACCCGGTTCTAAGGGCCCGTTTGTCCTATGGCCAGATGACCACCTTGGTCTAAATAGGCCCGTCGCTGTCTTCTGTTTGACAAATACTGCTTTAGTAGTATAGCTTCCTGTGGACCATCATAACAACCATAGTAGGGGTTTTGCACTGCACCGCCCTGGCAGAACCAATTTGAATTATTTATTCCTGTACGAAAAAGCGGAAGGGTATCACAAAACGAGCATTGAAACAGCCATGACACCTGGTCCCAGACGACTCCATACTGAGCGTAGCATGCGAAATCCATAAGCCAAGCCACACTCACTCATCCACCTCGTGCTCTTCCATCTCCACTCTGAAGTACTCTGCAACCTGCCTCTTCTCGCAGTCCGCGATGTC
This sequence comes from Penicillium silybi, assembly GCA_027569585.1. Taxonomy (NCBI): domain Eukaryota; kingdom Fungi; phylum Ascomycota; class Eurotiomycetes; order Eurotiales; family Aspergillaceae; genus Penicillium; species Penicillium silybi. The sequence goes on from JAPDFI010000025.1 coordinate 149,457, forward strand.
GTGATCGAGCATGAACCGTACGGCCGCGTCCTTGCCACGGTCGGATGTTCGGTGCCGGTCACCGTTGGCTGCGGTTGGCGTCAATGGGTGGTGAGGTCGCCGAATATCTGTGTCTTTAGGATGTGTGCTATACTGTGGGTTTCCATTGCTCTTGCGCTGTCGTGGGCGGTCTTCCCAGTTCGCGTACCGTGGGATGCGGTGTTCACTTGCTTCTTGGTTGAGTGGAATGCGGACGGTTAGGAAGCGGTCTGCTGGGAACTGTGGTCCCACGGATGTTGAGGAGCGGTGGTGGGTGTAGAGTTCGAGGATGTCGAAGAGGGTTTCTGTTTGAATTGTTAGTGATGGCCAAATTGCAGAGAACGGGTGACTTACCCATGACTTCGGAGCGGCTTGTTTTCCACTGGTCATAGTCCTTTCCCAACTCTACCGCATCGACGCGCTGGTCTAGGAGCCGCCCCGCAAGTTCGAGGCAGCTAAAGGCCATGGTTGGCGTTGTCTGCTTGACTGGTGCAAATGTTCGGTAGAGATCCAGTGAGATGCGGTAGGCCAGATCGGACACTTCTGACTCTTTTGACAGCTTGTAATGCTGAGCAAGCTTGGCCAAGGTCTTTTGGGGGTGGCGGGTACGGAAGTCAAAGCCAGATGATTCGAGCATCAGTCTTTCCAGGCCGATAATTCCCCGCGCATTAGTTTCGAATACCTAGTGGAGAAGTCAGCCATCAATTCCTGGGCCTTATACCTTGAAGCGCCACGACATACCGGACTATCAGGAGCAAGATGCTCCGAGGGCGGTAGTTTGAGATTATATGCCGCGCAGACAATCTCCCGCGACTTCTTCAGAGTGTCTTCAATTTTGCATGCGGTGAACAGCGCCGCAGCAGCAGCATCCTGAACAACGTCAGATCAAACGTCTAGACCCTAGAGAGGATTCAACCCACCATGAAGTTGTACTCACTGTCCGGATGCGACAACCGAAAGCGGTGGTAGTACATCACAGCTGTATTAAAAGTGCGAACAGGACTGCGATTCAATTAGTATTGCCTATGCATTGCTCTCTCGAGTGGACCTGTTGAACATACAGGTGGAGCACCTTGCGCACGTTATCGATCCACGAGACACCCTGCAATCGCAGTGACTCCTCGCGCATGGGATTCACACCCATGGCCTGGATGCAGTCCTGGATCGTCTGCTCAAAAACATAAGGCTTGGCCACCTGGATGAATGACGGGTGGATGGCTGGGAGCTCCGGCGCGACCGACTCCGAGTCCGCATGCGGACGTGCCCGCTCATTCCTCTCGTGTGACATTGCTGTAGCAGATGACACGGCGTGACCAAGGAGAAACGGCATGCAATGGCCCTGGGAAGTCGAAGGATGCGAAGTTGCAGATGAATCGGTTTCGATATCGATAAGATATCACGTGCGATAAACGGAGATTAGTTGATCCGGCTGTATAGAGACGAAGAAGCTTCGGATGCGATCAACTTTCGACGTCGAATAATTAATGGCGAAAAAAATAAATAATGTGGATTCAGAAAGTCTCACTGGTTGCGAGGTATTAAATAACAGTCTCACGGAACACCGCGTCCCGACCGAGTAGCCTTAGCCAGCTCACTCTGCGCAACATTATCCGCATACCGTTTATAGATAGGCAAATAAAACTCCTTCTCGCTCGTCGTTTCCTTAACACTCTTCCTACTCTCAACGGCACCAAGCCATTTCCTAAATCTCTTCCAAACAGCCTCGTCAGCCCCACCAGCTCCCTCGGCAGGAATCCCCACTCCATGCTTAAACTCATCAAACACCCACAACCGCACAGCCCACGGCGCCAGCACAAGATCCGGCAAGGCGAGCTCCGAACCAAGGAAAAATGGACCGTCGGGGTGCATCTCCTTTGTCCAGGCCTTGAGGTGGTTCAGGAAGTCCTGTCGGGCCTGCTCCAACCCCGCATCATTCTCGGCGGTTCCCTCGGTGGGCTGGTACTGTAGGAATCGGTGGAACGATGGGATGATGCGAGATGTCACGTAGTCAATCCAGATCCGGGCACGAGCACGCTCGTATGGGTCTTTGGGGAGGAAGCGGGGGCCATGTGTGGGATATGCTTCTTCTAGGTACTCTAGGATTACGGTTGATTCGTAGAGTGGTTTGGGGTGCGGGTCTGTTGGGCATGAAAGTGTTGGAACCAGACCACGTGGATTGAGAGATAGCAGCGAGTCTGGTTTGTTGTATGGGTTGACCTCGATGTATTTGTAGGGGATCTGTTTCTCCTCGAGGGCGAGCCAGACTCGCTGGACTGGTGGGTATTAGTTTGTTTGTGTTTAGGAGTTCAGCGATGCAACGCCTTGTTCTGACGCACCGAATCTGCGGCTGATTAGCTTGGGCGAAAGCCATTGTGATGGTGATTACTCACGGACAGAACCACCCCGCATATAGCTTCAGCGGTTGCTCCGCGCGGTGCTTCTCGACCAAAGCCTTGGCGGCACCTGTAGCCTCGGGATGAAGATTGGAATCGGGATGAGCTGGCATTTTCGTCGGGATCTGGGAAAGCCGGAGAGGAAGAAATGGGAAGTTGAAGTTTCGAGATAACAGCGGGGAATCGTAGATATCTCCGAAAGCCTGTGACATCATTGATCATAAATCTTATTGTACACAAATCTCAGCCTGGGAATAGTCAAGTCACCTATATTCCCGGATCTAGCTATGCTATTTACTTCCCATCCCCATACTTCTTAATCAATTTCTGCATAATCGACATCGCGCCCGAGCGATACCCACCAGCAAAGATAGCATGATGATTCAAGTGATGGTACCTAGAACCCAATTAGCCCAACATTCATGATTCCAACCATAAAACGAAAAACGAAAAACTCACAGTTCATACAAGCGCACTCGGTCATCATACTCCTCCACAGGCTCAGTCTTCGGCACAACGCGATGATACTGGTCGAAAAACCTCGACCCAAACCCACCAAACATATGCATAATGCCCAACTCAAACTCACTATGCCCATAAACCGCACAAGCATCATAAACCACATCTCCCACCTTCTCATCACCACCATTCCCCACAATCTTCCCCCGATCCGCATTCCCACTCCACAAATCTCCATGCACAACAACGGGCACAATCCCCTCCCCTTGACCAGACGAGTCATACCCCAAATGACCATCCCCGAGTAATCGCGGCACAACCCTCCCGGCCGTTTTCTCAACAAGCTCCCTCAACCCTGCATCCCGCCCATTCCGCTTCTCACTCGTCTCGAGAATCGTAAGCAGCCGCTCATTAGCGTAGAAATCCGCCCAGCTATCATAAAACCTATTAGGCTGCTTCGTATCCCCGCAGAACGTCGGCACGGGAAACCCGAATCTGCGCCGTCCAGTCTCCGGATCCGCAGGCGCGGGTGTAGTATGTAATTTGCCCAGACGATACGCCAAGCTCGTAGGGGATGTTTCGTCCCCGCTGCTGCGACCCATTGCACCGCTTAGATCGAGGAACTCGGTGACCAGGAAGAAGGTCTTGGGTTTGCTGCTTTCTTCGTCCACGGCGCCCCAGGCTAGTGCGCGGGGACAGAAGCCTGGAACTGAGGAGGCGATCGCGTTTAGGGATTCGTATTCGCCTTGGAACATTTCTGACGCGGCTTGTCCGTCTGATGAGGTTTTCACGAAGAAGCGCCTTTCTTCGGAGGTTCCTTCTTTTGTTGGCACTTGGGCGCGGATTGCGCCCGTGCTTGTGAAGCCGGAGCCTAGGCCGGAGAGCTGCACTTTTGATGGGTCTGGGAGGGAGAGGGCGCGTAGGATGGCGGGTGGAACGGGAGACATTTTGGTTTTGATCGATTGCTTTTTAGGTGAGGAAAGTTGGAGGGTTTCAATTTAGTTCATGAAGTGTGTCCGTTAATGTAGGGGGTTCGAGCATGTCAGGATTGTTCGCAAAGCTATGACGTTGTTTCTCCACCAAATTGGCGATAGGCCCCGATAAGGAGCTTCACTGGCATATTTGAAGATACATGTGGAAAGGTACCTTGGGAACAAAAAAAAAAAAAAGAAAAAAAAATATCAAGAAAGATGTGTACTTGAATGCTTAGGAAGAGATTTGGAAGCAGCAGGAGAACGACTTGTTTCATCCCGCTTACAATATCTCCCTGGTCCCCCTACAAAGCAGTATGAGGAAGACCGACTTGTGATCTAAAAGATCTAAAACGTATTTTTGGAATTGTACCCAGATATGGCTTATGCACAATTTCAAAAATCATAAAGGCCCCCGTCCAATTCACATACAATACCCAAACATGTACCCGTACTATGGTGCCAGGAGCGAGTTCAGCAGATGCACTGCCGTCTTGGTGCGCTCCTTGATATCCAGATCCGAGTCATCTTGAAGACTAGCCAGCCTGTCGGTCACCCCGAGAGTCTTGAGTCTCGATGCTCGTGCCCGGCACCCCTCGTGGTCGCTCTGGTCTTCTTCATATATCAGGTTGATCACCACCCAGACACAGTTGGCTCGCACGTCTCGGTGGGAGTGGTTGAAGTAGTTCGTGAGCGATCGCAGCAGGTCATCGTGAGACATGAGTACGTGTCGGTGTCGGGGCAGGCCTGCGGCTATGTGGATTATCACTGCGCTAGCTGAGATTAGGATCTCGTTGGGGACGTGTAGAGACCGGGTGGGGGATTCTCGGCGATGCGGGATTTGGATTGAGCGTGGGCGTAGCTTGTCGGCCAGTGCATCCAGTAGCTCATCCTGTCCAAGTTCTTTGAAGAGATAGTCGATCATCTCGTTCGCGCCTCCACCGCAGATTATGTTGCGCAACAAGTCAAACGTCTGCTCTTGGACTGCGATGTCGTCTTGTCGGGACTGGGTGGATTGTTCCAGCGTGCCGTGAAGCACGAGTCTGCGTCGACGCCTTGCATCGGGGAGAAACATGTCCAGGCTCATCTTCGAGGGTGGCATGGTGTCGGTCATGTTGGAGTCCTCGGGCGGCTCACCGAGATCCTCCATGGGATTGAGAATGTCGACCTGTTCGCCAGCAGAATTGGCTCTGCCCATAGCGATCTCCGAGACTTGATCTGTTTCGTCTTCCATTCCTCGTCTGGCCAAGGCACTGACGGGGTCTTGACTGATGACCTGGCGAATCCACGAGGGGCCCAATGCCTCAACGACTTTCATTTTGATGTCGTTCGGAGTGTTGTAGACAACGTGCTTGAGCGCCCATAATGATTCAATTCTCAGCTTGGTGTTGGATGAATGAGCATGGTCGCACAACGTCGGGATAATGTCGGCCGAAATTATTGCCTGGATAGAGTTAGAATATACCTGATGTTAAAAGAAAAAGCAAAAGTTGACTGACCTGTTTCATGGGACTGAAATCCAACGCCAAGTTACAAATTGCTGCCGTAGCAGCAATCTGTACTTCCAGATCGTGGTGCCGAATCAGTACGAACAATGGCTGGGCCACTCCAGCATCAATGAGGCTGGTCCTCAACACACTGACCGACCGTGTCAACATCCGAGCTGCGCCACAGGCAGCCAAGAGCGTTGGGATTGGGTTACCGTCCGCAGCTGTATTCCTGGGCATCGACACGGCATCAGCAGGCGCATCGCTTGGTCGTGGCTTGAGGGAGTCGATGATATAAGGGACCACGCCGTTCTCACAGACCGCTTTGCGATATTCGTCTTTGAACGGCACCAGGGAAGCCAAGGCCTTCAGAATACTTTCACGGTATCGCATAACGTGGCACAAGGTGGGAGAGTATCCAGGAGGTCCAAGCCGACACTCGGGCACCATTGACTCGGGATCACGGGCTGGGCTGCCTCCCTCCGAATACCACATCGGACGTGCGCTCTCTGGGACTGGATTGTAGGTCTCCTTAAGAAGTTGCGAAAGCCGCTTCAGCGCATTACCTTCCACGGCATGCCTCTGTAGCTCCTGATCATCCATCACCAGATTGGCGAGCACAGCCGGTGCCTCCTCCTTCAAGCGCTGGGTGGTCGTAATGAGTCCATCGTCACTTGTGCCATTCTCTTGCGGCAATTGGAAGTCTTTGTCCAGCATCCGAATAAGAATTGGAACCAGCAGGTAACAGAACATAGGGACACGGTGCTTTTTCGCAAGCCCCAGGCGGAAGAGGACTGTCACCAGACGGGCAGCCATGAGTCGCACCATGCCGCCTTCCGAGCGAATAATGCACAGCAACCATGGCACGATGGAATTCTCATCCTCTTCCGGAGCAGGTGTTTCGGCCAGCGAAAACGGGGTTGGAAAAGAGTGGCTACTGCGACGCTGTGAGCCTGCGTTGCCGAGAGGTGGAAAGTTGGCCGAGTTGGGAGATGATTTGACATGCGCGAGAGGCACTGATGGCAGCAGGGAATCGACTGGGTTTCCACCGTGGTGGCGCGGCACTGCGGATCCCGAGAGGTAGGTAGACCCCCAGGGGCCTTTCTTGATATCGACAGAAGCGAACCCGGGAACCTGTTTCGGGAATACGGTCACGATCCCTGGAGAGGAGAGGAAATGCTCTGCTCTCCATTTGGAATGTTCAATGATCACTGTGACGGCACGAAGAATAGGTGCTAGGCGAGCAGATGTCGGGGCAGGCGGTGGGATATCCCCCAGTGTACCCGGCTCCTGCAGATGGTCCTCGGCGCCGGGAAGAACGAAGCCCTGAGCCACGACGAAGGAGGCAATTTTCACTGCCAGAGCGTCCAGTACCCCACATTCCGCCAACGCCGTCTTATGGATCTCTTTCGTGCACAACTTCCCAATCAAGGAAGCTGCCAATTCAATACAGGTCTGGCTGCGCGTAGTGCTGTATTCTTGAGCAACAATTCTCCTCAAAGCACCGATGTGATCTGGCGACAAGACTACATCTGCCAGGCGTGTATCTCGAGGCCACTGCTCTTGGCTCTGCAGAGGCAATCTGTCTGCGATGGTGTTTAAAAGTCGGAGAATCGGAAGAGTGAAGGTTGATGGGCAATCGGGGGAGGAGAAAATAGTCAGGAGAGTGGGGATAACATCGCTGGCGAAGATTGGGGCGAGGAAGGTTGGGCCACCTGGGTTTATATGGTCAGTTGCTGATATATGGAACCATCATTTGAAGAGAATATACCCTGCGCCAAACTTCCAACGATGAGAATTGCCTGTAGACAGGCTTCGGATTCATCCGACGTTCGGTATCCTCTGGCCTGACTCGATGCGGATCCGTTTGGTTCTGCAGCCGCAGCTTTCCCGGGCCAGCGCAGCGCAAGCACCTGTGCCAGCGCAGGAATGATCCCGCCGGTCACATAGGCCTCCTTGCGCTGATCATGACCGATCAACTCATTCTTCAGAGTCCGCAGAGAGGCCACCTGTTCGGAGACGGACTCCGAGTTCTGTAGCTGCAAAAGTATCGGTGGAGCAGCGGCTCGCGTCATTGTCCGAGGACCACCGCCTCCCGACGGGAGGGTCTCCAATAAAGCGCAAAGTCGGAGAGAACTGGGTCGTCAATCGTACGAGAGTCGGGATTCGGAGCCGTTCTAGGATGTCGCGGAGCTCGTTTGGGTGTGATATGATAACGCTCTTTGAGGACGGCCGGACCGGGATGAGGCCGGTGCACCAGTCCGGATTCAGCGAGTTGCGGAGAGGGGTCGCGTGGACAATGAGAACGTCGAATTCAACGACGGGACTACCTGTCTATCAGGTCAGAGCTGTCTCATCTGTCAATCAAACGAAAAGGTCTTACCTAGCGCATATCTCAGACACCAGACATCGGCCAGTATAGCTCTCCGATTTGGGATGCCCGACTCCGCACTCGGATGAGCTGGCGGTTACGTAACTTTCTGCCTTAGGTGTGAATATATGCCTGAGGCGTGAAAGAGGACCGGATCATTGCACGTGATGACGAAAGGCGTCTGGGGATAAGGACCCGCCAATCAACGCATGGGGACCACTGTAACGTCAGTCACGTGCAGGTCACCATATCACCCGATCAGCTGATGCAGGGCCCAGATCCTACGTATTGTCACTGTATTGTCATAAGGCGGTTCCAATCAATCAGCAGGCGAGTTCCGCAGTAGGAACACAGTTGGAGACCGAAGTGCCGATTGATCCGTGTGAAGAACCTGCAGAAAATGGGCAATGGTCGAGCGTATCGTAATGGATGTAATAAATTACCCCGTGGCACAGCAGGATTTTCCCCTACTTTCTTCCCTCTTCATTCTCTTCTCCTCTAGATTTAGATGGGGTTGGTATATCCACGTTGCGTCAGAGACCCCAGGATTCGATCGCGATCCCCCGGTCTCCTCTACCGTCCCCCTTAAAGCGAGAATGAGGCCGTGCGCCAGCGCCAACCAGGTACAGCGTCAGTCGTGCGCCCACGTGGTGCTCTCCTGCACTCCGAACGGCTTTCATCCAAATACCAGCATTCCTCCCTGCACCGGCTAAACCATGTTGGCTTCCTCTCCCTCGCCGTCCCAGACGGCTTTGCGCTCTCCTCACCAGGCTGGTGCCCACTATGAGTCCGCTCCACAATTCAATAGCCCACGCTCCTCACGCTTAGCCATTGAAGAGCTTCGATCGGCCTTGAATCGCCATACTGTCGATCCTGCCTCTCCTGTCTCGCCTGCGGATCTGCAGCAACGCACATCTGCAGCAACGGCTGCCAGTGTCACTCTCACCCCTAAAGAGGCCTTGGCCAATTCCTCCACTCCTCCTACCGCCGTGTCCTCGGCCGCAAGCGCTTCCGCGAATCCGCTCCCCGCTCCCTCCGCCACTTCCGCTCCCTCCGCCACTTCCTCCATGCCCGCTCCGGACACTCCTGTGTCAAACAAGCGCAACAGTCAGTCCGACCATCACGCGCCCGATGCGACGCCGGCGCAGGATGTGCAGCCCTCTCAGGCTAAGCGTCTGCGGTCCTCCAAAGCCGACGTCAAGATCCTGCCCGCCAACTACGAGGACGTTGATCCCCGGGATCTGGTGGTGTTGATCTCCGGAATGCTCCTGGAGTTGATCCAGTTCAATGACAAGATTCCCCTGAACCAGGGCCGTCTGACCCGCTTTCACTCTCGATCACCTCCCCGAATCTCCGTGAGGGATTACATGCAGCGCCTGACGACGCACGCCACCCTCTCACCCCCGATTCTCCTCAGCATGGTCTACTATATCGATCGTCTCTGCGCCCTCTACCCTGCCTTCACCGTCTCCAGTTTGACCATTCACCGTTTCCTGATCACCAGCGCAACCGTCGCCAGTAAAGGACTTAGTGACAGCTTCTGGACCAACAAGACGTATGCACGCGTAGGGGGAATCAGTATGGGCGAGTTGGCCATGCTGGAGCTGGAGTTCTTGTTCCGAACCCAGTGGCGAATTGTGCCACAGCCGGAAGTCCTCGTGGATTACTACAGGAGCCTGGTTGAACGATGCGATGACTACGAGATTGATCGCACCGCCGTCGCCGACGACAGCGCCCCAACCACCTCTACGACTACTCCTGCCTAATAGAGAAGGTGGTTATGGGAATCCTGTGCACCTTGTCACCGCATCTCCTCTCATTTCTTCAAGGCTTAACTTGTGCTGGCCTCGAGTTATCCTCCCCTTTGGATCCAACCCATCCCCCACTCTCCCTCCCAAAAACGGCGGCCTAGCAGTGCGATCTTAATGACCCATAATCTTTTGCATCCCAGGCGATGTTCGACGGACCGACCATATCCGAGATTTATCGGGAATACCTGCTTGAGATGGTGCGGTACCATAGAGCGATCTACCCTAGCATACATTCATTCCGTTCATATCATGTCTTCAGCGATTTACAGCGGATTGATCCGGCGTTATTTGATACCTCATGGGACTACGTGCTATCTATTAACGAAATATCACTTAAAATTTCCATGTTTCCCTATCTTTTGCATTTCTCGATCACGTAGACACGATGACCCATTGGTCCGCAAGTAATGACACAGCGCCTCACTACAGAAGCACTAGCGGATAGTGATGGGAGAGAGACTGCCATTTCCACATCGGGCACTTAGGGCATAGGGCGCGGGGATTAGGGCATCGGCGGGACTGAAATCTTGAACTTCGTTGCGTCACGCGCTTTTGTCTACCTCGTGTTTGTCCGTGATTTTTCATACTGTCTGGCCATGTCGCGTCCTCATTGATCTCAGTTTTCTTTCACTCACTTCCGGAACATCCTCCCCGCACCGAAGCACGACCTCTTGGCTTCTGGACACCAGCATGCACATCAAACAAGCCGTTGAGGCTATTCGGCCTCTGCAGGGAGAAGTGATTCCTATCCGGACGGTTCAGGAGACCCGGCCACCCGAGGAATTCGGTATGTCCCTCACGCGTCACTCGTCGCTGCAACAAATGGCTAACTCAGTATACAGCCGATGCCTATGCCGCTGAGGTCAATGTGAAAGCTGCCTCCAAAGTTGTCAAGTATGTCAACCCCGCCGAGGCCTCCAAACCACAAGTCACTGATCTGTTTCTTCCTCTAGGGCTCTTGACTCGGCCTTCCCCCGCGATCCCTCTCTGTCCCTGGGCCATCTGCGTCGATTCGCTAAGCGGGACATGCTCCCGGGGCCACTCAAAGTTGCCATTGAGGAGGACGGATCATTCTCAAAGACCCCGGCACAAACAATCTTCGTTCTGATCTCACCTCCGGTTCCCAACCTCGATAAAGTGCAAGCAGTGCTCGCCCCATTCGCCCCCATCTCTTCCCCTTCAGCTAGGAATACACCTTCGGATGCCTCTGGTCCCGAACCCACAGCCCCAAAAATTAATCTTGTTCCTACCCAAGTTCCCATTCAGCCCCCATTCAACCTCACCCAAGCCGAAAAATGGAGCAACAACCTCTGGCCCGTCATTTTCAACGCCGCCGCTCCGCGAGCAACCATCGCACCCCCTCTCCAGATCCTGAGCCGTGCCCAGGAACATATCAGCACACAGGCAGGATACCACATCGCCCTTGCGCGCAAAGTCGCCGAGGAGGCAAAGCAATCTGGCCGTGGCCGTGGAGTTGGCGCAGTGATCGTCGATCCGGCCATTGAGTCGCATATTGACGCCGTCTCCTGGGGTGCAGACTGGAACCCAAGAGACCGATGGATGGAAGCAGTCGTCGCAGTCGGTGGTGATGCTAGATACGGCCGCGCGGAAGCCGGTGCTCCCTCGCAGTTAGATCTCCACCCCGGCGTCGCGCCCAACCCGGCCAGCACGACGTACGACCCAGATCTAGAAGGTGGCCCTGATCTCCATGCCCTGATGCGTGCTACCGAGCTCGTTGCCCGTCGTCGTCGGGAAGATGCAGTCCATGAAGCTGACACAGCCTCACTCACTCCTCCGGCTATTGCCGCAACGGATCCGCAACTGTCGAATCAACTCAGTCCTCTCGAGTCTTACTTCTTGTATGACGCCGACACACCGTCTGCACACCCTCCTCCCGAGCCTTCGTCTCCAAAGAAGCGAAAGCACGAGGAACCAAACCCCGAGTCCCGTGCTACACAGGTAGAGGTCAGCGTCGATACGCCGTCTGAGTCTACTCCATCTGCACCTCTCCCCGCCCCTCCGCCTTCCACAACCGCCCTCGCAGATCCAACAATCGTCGCGGAAACCAACACCACCGAATGGTCCTCCGACCCATTCTCCCCTTCAACAATAAACCCCTCCTCCCGAATCCGCACCCGCGCCCAGGGCGGCTACCTCTGCACAGACCTGGATGTCTACCTCTCCCACGAACCCTGCCTCTGCTGCTCAATGGGCATGCTTTTGTCACGCTTCCGCGCCGTCATCTTCCCCCGCTCAGGACGGATGAAGAGTGGTGGACTTGCCTCCGAGCCTGCAATTGTACCCACCGCTGACGAAGGTGAAACCGGTCACAATAGTGCTGATCACGATGACTCTGCGAATCAGGCCACTAGTACAGAAGATGAGCGCCTGTACTATGGGCTTCACTGGCGCAAGGAGCTGAATTGGCGCGCGCTGGGTTTCGAGTTTGTCGAGGAGACCGACGGTGTGGATGGGCATGAGGGGGTGGTTTTTCATGCTTGAGACCTCCAAAACGTGCCTTAGACCTTTGATGTACTATCATGATCATGGACAGCGGATTTCAAGATTTAATTTATTTTAATCTGGTTTTATTGTAGAGTTGTAGAGAGATTTGTAGTCTAGCGAAAGGGAATGAAACTAAAATACAAAGAGAAAGCCCCTCAAAGGCGATTGAGTGAATGCTCTTCACGTTAAAATAGTACGTCAGGAGAAAATAACGCAGGCCCGAAGCACGACCTTCAACTATAGGAAGGTACTTATACAACACGAGAATACACTATGACAATGGATAGCTGGTATAAACTTCATTTGAAATTTTTTTGGGTTCTGTAAAAACATGCTTTTTCAGGCCACTTCCACCATTCATTTCCTGTCCTCCTATAGTCTTCCCCATCAACTTCACGTTCCAGTAACCACACAACCCACAACCCAACGTCACCGCAAATTTTGAACAACAGCCACCACAACCACCATCACTGCGCCTTATCTTCGTCTAGGGCAAGGAATAACAGAAGGAAATTCATGACGTCGTCATAGATCCCCCCATCCACGCCACACGTCAAAAAAATCAACAAAGTACAGAGAAAAATATCCAGAAAACTTCAGATCACACCGCCGGTGCCTCGCTCTGCGGACAAAGACACCCATAACGTCCGGGAATGTATTCATGAGAAAACGAGAAAGGGGTATAAACCGGTTCGACATCCCATAAGATACAACCCAGAAAATGGAGGCGCCAAACAAGTTGGCAAAGCTGTGCTCAAAGATAACAGGAGAATGTTCGAGTCCGGGAATCGTAAGAACACACAGAACAAAAGCAAAGGGAAAATGTGATGGGAGGGAGGTATGAGGTGATAAAGAAGGGGGGTTGAGTATAGTGTCTATGACACCGTAGATGCAAGTTCAAATAGCCTGTGGGGTGCGGATTGGATGGATCAAGGTGTCAAGAGTCAGGGTCCGCCGTACCCAGGTCTGTAACCCTGATCCGAGCATGCCAATCAGCGTCCCAATGTGCACGGTCAAGTCGTCGGCACATATAGATATGTGTAGGTCGCAAGCTGGCCAGGATGCGGTATGTACTCGATAAAAGCAGGCAGATTGAGTGCGGAGCAAATGCATAGGATCAATGAAAGTGACACAGTTCTTATGTCACTAGGGTATGATGCAGTCGAATAGAAAATGTCGGAAAGGTAAAATCAATCGGGTATTTGGTCAGCCTAGTGGGAAGGCTTGAGAAGTGATGCAGTCTCGTGGAATCAACGAGTGAGCGTCTCCTGTAGGAAAGTTCAAGCCATACGCTGATAGAACAGCAGATAGGCGACTCGGTTGTCCCGACTGCCATATCTGCCGAGCGGGGTGCGTACTCCAGATGACGTTTGAGGCGAGGGAGTCACTCCATTGACGGACTTCTTGCTCGCAAGTCCGCCAGATCCATTTCCATTGACCTGGCTCCAACCCTTCTCGCTGTCGGTGGACTCCATTTCATCCTGATCAATGTGGTCAAAGATATTGCTGCGAGGAATCTTGTCCTGTTTATGCTGCTCAAGAGCTGCAGCAAGCACCTTCGGATCTTCTTCGCCACCAGCCTCTGCAACGTCTTCGCTGCGAACACGGCGGATAACAGTATCGTCCAGGCGAATCCACTCACGGCCATCCTGGCGTCTGACATCAACTGTATAATGACCACCGCTGGCGTTCTTGCCGTGGTGATAAATGACACCCATGAGACGGTACTTGGGAAGACCGCCATGAGCCGTCAAGGTATTTCGGCGGTGGGCGGGGAAAACCTCGCGCGGAATCTCCAAATCCAGCGGGTATCCGACCTTCTTCCAAATTTTCTGGGTTGCTCCGGTCAGGCTGTCATACTGGAAGCGCTTGAGGTGAAGGATGAGAACCGGGGGCAAAGTCTCAATGAAGATTTGCTTGGTAGCAGTGACGTTGGGGCCACGCGATGAGTTGAAGTCTCCCTGGATACTCTCGGGCTTGGTCAGTCCCTTCAGCGCATCGATGATGTTGTGAACATCAGGTGCCCCGATGTCCAGCTGGAGGGGTTGATATGGCTCCATAGTGACGGAGGTCTTGTTGCCTGGCACCTTGAACTCCGATCGGAGCTTGCCCCCGAAGATTCTCGTAACTGGCGACTCGGTCGAGATAGCTCCGGACGATTGAGTAACCGCCGCCTTTTGCTTGTGACCAACCTCGAGCCATCCATCAGCAGCGCCATCACCCGTTTGCTGCGCATTTTGAGCTTTGGAGGCATGCTGGGCAGCACGGTCACACTCTTCATGCAATTCTTCGAGCAGGAAGCCCAGGAATTCTTGAGCGTCTTGTTGGTGTCCACGCCGCATGTCTCTGAAACGCGGCAACTGTCGAATCATTTCATAGACAAACTCAGGGACAAATGCCTCGCCATACTGCTCCAGTTCATTAGGCTTCAACCGCATCTTCAACTGCTCTTCCGAAGACGCGGCGTCGATGACACGGAACTCTCTCATGAACATAATCAAAGCATCGATCAGAGGCATATCGCTATGGAAGCTGTGCGCAGAACGACGACCAACATGGTCAAGGAACTGATGGAATGGAACGCATGACACAAGAATTTGCAGGACAGAGTTCATGTAGCACATGTTGCCAGTGTTGACTAGTCCCCGAGGCTCAAGGAAACCAATTTTGTCGCTGTATTGAGTGACGTCTTCACCGAGGCTGCTGAGAACATCTGCAAGGGTTTCGCTCTTCTGCACAGATAAGGGATTTGGCTCGACCGAGGCAGTAGGTGCAGCCTGACGGCCGCCCGGCTTTGAGCCAAACAAGCCAGCCCAAGACTTCGGACCCGCTGGCTTGGGAGTTTCAGTGCTAATAGCTGTCTCCATACCATCCTCACTGGTAGCGACTGCAGTTGACTTGGGCGTTTCCGAGGAAATACTGGCATTATCTTTGGTCTGACGACGCGGTGTTCCAGAGACATTCGGGACCACTGGGACCACGGGGGCGAGGGGAATGGCAGGCCGTGAATCATTTTGCTGGGACGGGAGCTTTGCAGTTGAGGAAGGCGTGGTAGGATGAGTAGAGTTTGTATCAGACCGATGAATAGAGCCGGTAGGTGTTTGCGGCTCTGAAGCAGCTTGAGCGGCTGGTTCCTCCGGTTTGACTTCAGCAATCTCTCCCTTCCTCTCACCAATGATCCACTGTCCATCTTTCTTGGGGAATTCGACAGATACCGGCATGGATCGGGTCTTTCGGCGTTGGCGGAGAGCTCGAGCTGGGAAAGGCAGTTCAGGGACGGAAAGCCAGGGAACCTACATTCGAAGTCAGATCACATGCATAATAAAGTTATCAGTCCAGTTTGGAATAGAACTTACGGGCGCAACAAAAACAGGCTTTGACTCTGGGATGACCTTCGGCGCCCATCGCGGTGGCGGTGGCGGTGACGCGACAGGGTAGTGCTGAGAGGGCTGGACAGGAAGAATAGAGCGGTCCTGCATTTCAGGTTGAAGAGGAGGCGCTGGAACGGATGGAGACATTGCTGGCTGCAAAGGAGTTGACGTTCGTGGTTGCATGGGTATGTTGGGAGGGGGAAGGTGGTTGGGCGCCATAATGGGCTGCGAGTGAGGATAAGACGATACAATCATCGGTCCATAGGGCCCAGGCTGGTAAGGACGAGGAGGCATTTGCATATGACCGTATGGCGCAGGAGGGTACCACGGGGAAGGAGGGAACTGCTGTGGTGAATACGTGGGAGGCATGTGTCCATTCATGTGCGGTGGGTAACCCATATACGGGGGAGAGCGAATGTTGGGAGGACCCGGGTTGTAGCCGAAATCTTGCTGCCGCCTCGACGGGGGCATCGGCGGCTGGCCGTGGTGCATCGTGGGCAGATGGTGGTTCATCTTGAGGCTCGAGTGAGAAGTTGCCTTTCACGGTTCAACCACGCGTTGCGTCAATGGAAGCCATGCGCAGAGGGACTGAATCTGAGCGCAAAATCGGAAGCCTCAGGCGCGCTTACGCAGCCATATTGGCTTCTTCGGAAGATGAGGGAAAAGTTCACGAGCTTGGCGGTATAGCGGAATCGGTCGAGCTCAACGGCTAGAGGGTCAGGATACGTGAGCATTCGCAATTCGCAGCGAGAGGGCTAGGGAGCAGAATATCAACTACCTTTACGGCTGAATCCGACAATAGGGAAATGGGGTTAGCGGCCAGGCAAGAAAGGGCCCGGGGACTGAAGGGGAGGATAGGCAGGCTGTCCCTCATTCACGTCTTCCGAAGCGAAGCTGAAGTTGAATGCGCTGAGTCATCACTCTCTGAGTCAGCTCTGCACGTGCTGGCGATGTCATGCTCGCCCCTCCTCAACCGCTTGTGGACGGCCAGCGTTCCCGAACGCTTTTCTTATTCTTAGATGGCCTCTCGGGGCTTCGTCTATTCTTATCCACCTTATCCTTCAAACTGACCCTAGGCCCGTCGTGCATGGCTCGGCACTTGGTGATCTTATCCGATTGACGGCTCACCTTATCAGGCACTGGGTATATCCAGATTCTCGAGAAGCACTCGTTCACCGATTCAACCGATTGTCGATCTTTCGCGTGCACTTCGTGTCGACGGTAAGCTGTCTGGGTTTTGTGAGCGATACTTCGGAGATGTCGTCCAATCTAGGACAAAATCAGGCTCCCTCCAAAGCGGTAAATATTTCGAATACCTCGGCCGCGTCTACATTCCACTCGACAGCTCCAACCGACAGCGGTTTCCAACGACGTGCCGGAGGCTCCGGAAGTTTTGGCGCTGGTTCATTTTCCAGAAATTCACCTACGGCAAGGAATACACAGGGCCGAAAGAATCAACACAAGCATCAAAGGAAACCCCGGCTACTGGATGATGACGAGTACAACGAATCGGTGGGTGCTCCAGCACTCGCTTGCAAAGAACTATCGCCCGCTGACTCTGTTATTTTCTCTACTCAGGCCGTCATGAGATCAACAAATAGCCGCAAGGGACAGACGTCCATTACCCACCTGATGAACTTTTCTCTTCCTCCTCGCCCACAGTATCAACCACCGCCTCGCAACACTCGCCGCTATCAGTCATGGGGAGCGGGATCTGGATACCATGCGGTGGACAAGGCCCGCTATGTTCACGCAAACTACCGGTTCATTGTATCGCCGGATCGCAATTACCATGCACAGGCGGCCAACGCTGATGTCCACCTGGACTGGGATTCAGTTCTTCAAGTACTCGTGTCTGCTCAGACTCAAGCTGCTAGCTGTCCGATCTGTTTGTCTACGCCAGTCGCTCCGCGAATGGCCCGTTGCGGCCATATCTTTTGTCTACCTTGTCTCATTCGATATATGCATGCATCCGATGAAGAGCACCCGGTGCCCGAGAAAAAAGCTCGATGGAAGAAATGCCCAATATGCTGGGATTCGATTTATTCATCGGAAACTCGGCCTGTCCGATGGTTCCGCGGCCAGGAAGGTGACCTTCCCGTTGAAGGTGGAGATGTTGTGCTGAGATTGCTCAAGCGGGAACCCGGTAGTACTCTCGCATTGCCTCGCGATGGCGCCGAGGCTCTCGGTGTGGGGCAGGATATTCCTTGGTATCATGTGGCAGAGGTTGCGGACTACGCTCGAATCATGAAGGGTGGAGAAGACTACATGACATCTCAGTATGAGACTGAGATCGAAGACTTGCGCCAGCAAGCCGTCGAGGATGAGCTGCTTTTTGGAGATGAGAACACCTGGACCCGCAAAGCGATTGGCTCAATCAATGTTGCGAAGGAGAAGCTAAAGGGAATTGGTAATCCGCCAGACGTTATACGGCAGCCCAATAAGGCTGCCAAAGAGTCTGTTGTGGAATCCATTGCCTCTGCAGTTGACACGTCCGACCCGACGATTCCATCAACCGGCGGTTCTTCGGCCGAGTCAGTGCCCGAGTCTAACACTGATACAATACAGCCAGTGCCAGAATCTTCGTCGACTCCTGCTACATCAGATGAAGCGGAGCATCTCTCGGAGGCATTGGATAACACCAGGATATTATCCGAACCCAACACCAAATCCAAGCCCAAGGCCAAGGGGAGGGGCAAGGAGCCACAAGCCTCCCAGCCATCCGACCAACCCTACTACTTCTACCAGGCTCTGCCTCAATTCTATTTGTCGCCTCTTGATATTCGAATTCTTAAGGCAGCATTCAACGAATATGCTGATTTCCCGGCTACCATTCTACCGCGAGTGGAGCACATCTCTACCGGTCATATGGTTGATGACGAGCTCCGCAAGCGAGTGAAATATCTGGGCCATCTCCCCTACGGCTGTGAAGTCAACTTCCTGGAATGTGATTGGAGGGACGTGGTTGTACCAGAAGTCCTCAACCATTTCCGCTCCGAGACTGATCGGAGGCGAAAGCGCAATCGCGAGAAAGAAGCCCGTGAGGAGAAGGACCGTATCCGTGCTGAAAAGGAAGAAGACGATAAACGATGGGCTGCCGCACGGCGCAAGCGGCCCAGTATCGGCAGTGCCAGTGAAGCTCCATTCTCTGCGCAAGACTTCCAACCGTTATCTAGCGGTCACGACCCCGCCTTGTTTGATGCCGGTGCTTCCTCTGCTTCACCTCCCCGTGCATCCTCACAATTTGGGGCGTTGGCTTCCCCCTCCAACAGCCCCCAAGGCTCACGCACTGTCTGGGGGACCACAGCTGTGGCATCACTTTCTCCAACCCTTGAACCTCAGATTGAAACCCCCAACGACGGATGGTTGCACGGCTGGGAGGATGAGTTGCTAGCGCAGCAAGAGTCCGCAATCATCGCCCAGACTGCCTCTGAAGCTCAATCCTCGGGCCCATCATCGTCAACTGGTGGGAAGAAGAAAAAGAAAAACAAGATTACGTTGATGTCAACCAACAGCCACCGAGGCGCATAACTCCTGGCGGAGTACCCATGAGGCTCATGGATCATATGACGTGGAAGCATGTATGCCTATTATTCCCAGTGCCATTGCATCGTATATTTGATTTAACCTGAGTGTCGGGTTGTTCATCTCTGCTGCAGGAGTCCACATTCCAGTCCCAGCATTTCGATTTAAGCGCGCACATTTGAATGAAAATAAACATACAATAGAGACTTGTCTCATCGACTAGATAGAATTTACTTGGTACCTTTATAAGTCCCTGGCAGTCAGCCGAAGTCAAATGAAAGTAAGCTTGGGCGTAATCGGGACGGGACTCGTGCAGGGAACGACAAGCTTGGCGCAGATCGACGCTGCAGGGTATGGAAAAAAAAAAAAAAAAAAAAAAAAAAAATCAGTGCAAGCTAGTGCAAGCTGGCACAACAGACTGATCGAGACATAAGAAAGCCTTGGAAACACGGGACACTTTCTAGATATTTGGCTAGACAGCTAGATCCACTTTACTATAGCAGACCAAGAAAGAAGTTGACGGTGAGGACTGTGGGGAAAACAAGCCGACGTAATTTGCAGGTAACAAATAGCCAGCGCGGTATTTTTGCCGTACCCGCGCATACTCCAGCGGGCGGAAGTGTACACGCCAGGTACGGAAATGTAAACATGTCCTTGTTTTTCCCACTGTTCTCCCTTTTCCACTCTCCTTTCCCTCCTCCACCACTTCCCAATTCCTATCGGATATCGGTCTTCCGATTAGGCGATTATGACTCTCACGCGTTCCCAAACGGGGAAAACCCCCAAGTAGGTGATTCCCGTCCGGATCTCGCTTGCGATCCACCCTCCCGTCGTGGCTATATGATGCTCTGCCATTCCGTTCTCTCTGTCTGCTCAGGACGTCCCAGCTGATCCGATTCCTTTTCGCGCATTGCAGGAAAATGGATCGCCCCGGTTATACCGAGACCCCCGGCCGCCGTTCCACTCGTAAGAGCTTGGCTTTCGAAACGAGCGAGAACGACGCCTCCGACTCGCCTGCCCCCAGGTCCAAGTCGACTACTCGTCGTCGCACGTCTGGCAAGGTCAAGGATGAGGAGGATGAGTCTCCGGTGACGCCTGCGACCAATGGCAAGGCCGCCACTTCTAAGAAGACCACGGCCAAGTCGCAATCGCAGTCGCGCATCGTGGATGGCTGGGTGGAAGGACTCGACCCCAAGATCGACTACAGCGGACATTACGAGTTCGGTGGCTCTCTGGGTGTTCTCTCCATGATGATCGGTTTCCCGATTCTCATGTACTACATGTGGATTGGCGCGACTTACTACGATGGCAAATTCCCGACTCGCGAGGAGGGGCAGAGCTTCTCGGAGTTCTTCGCTCACATGGGACATTTGGTTTACACTGGCGCGTTCCCGACGCTGAAGGCTTGGACTATCTACTGGGTGTTCTTCCTCTTCGAGGGTGCCTGCTACGTGCTTTTGCCCGGTGTCTCTGTCTCGGGACGTCCTCTCCCGCACCTGGGTGGCAAGCAGCTTCCATACTACTGCTCGGCTGTGTGGTCCTTCTACACTAGCATTGTGCTGGCATTGGCTCTGCACTTCACTGGACTTTTCAAGCTTTACACCCTCATTGATGAGTTTGGACCTCTTCTCAGTGTCGCCATTTTATCGGGTTTCCTGGTCTCTTTCGTGGCCTACGTCTCGACTCTGGCTCGCGGCGCGCAGCACCGTATGACTGGCTCTCCCATTTATGACTTCTTCATGGGTGCCGAGCTCAACCCGCGCATGTTTGGAATTCTCGACTTCAAGATGTTCTTCGAGGTCCGCCTGCCTTGGTACATCCTGCTGTTCCTGTCTATGGGTGCTGCCGCTCGTCAGTGGGAGGTTTATGGATACGTGTCCGGCGAGGTCATGTTCCTTGTCATGGCGCATTTCCTGTACGCCAACGCTTGCTCCAAGGGTGAGGAGTGCATTGTGTCTACCTGGTAGGTCTGGCTGTCGAATTAAGCAGAGGGTCTAAGCTCACATTCGTTAGGGATATGTACTACGAGAAGTGGGGCTTCATGCTCATCTTCTGGAACTTGGCTGGTGTGCCTCTGAGCTACTGCCACTGCACCATTTACCTGGCCAACCATGACCCCAGCGAGTACCACTGGAACCGCTTCTTCCTCGCTTTCCTCTACGTCGCGTACCTGTTTGTCTACTGGGTCTGGGACACCACCAACAGCCAGAAGAACCGCTTCCGCCAGCAGGAGCGCGGCACCATGGTTACCCGTAACACTTTCCCTCAGCTGCCCTGGCAGACCCTGAAGAATCCCAAGACTCTCACTGCTGCCGATGGCTCCAAGATTCTCGTTGACGGGTGGTGTAAGTGTTATCCAATGTAAAGCTCTCATGAGGTAGATACTAATGGTTGGGTTACAGACGGCAAGGCTCGCAAGATCCACTACACTTGCGATCTCTACTTCGCTCTGAACTGGGGCCTGATCACCGGCTTCTCGAGCCCATTCCCCTGGTTCTACCCGCTCTTCTTCGCCTGCATGATCTCCCACCGTGCTCTGCGTGACATCCAGCGGTGTCGCACCAAGTACGGCGAGACCTGGCTCGAGTACGAGCGCCAGGTGCCCTACCTGTTCATTCCCGTGAGTTTCTCCTTTTTCCAGGACACATGAAAGCCATACTAATTGGGAACAGTACGTCTTCTAATGGCCGCACATTATTCAACCCCTTCCACCCCGTTTTAATTCCTGTACAGGGGCTCTGAGGTCATTAGTTTCTGACAGCCCACCAAAATTGCCATGATCACTCTTTTGGGATATTAACTTCGCCACGACTCGAGATACTTCTCCATAATTATTGCCTTGGTGCCTTCGCTTCGACTCTGAGCGCCTTGGTGTGGCCGTTCACCGTTCTGTTCCATGTACATTATTCACCGGATCCCTCGGATTTTCTATCTTTCCTCCTTCAAAAAATTAAATCAATGAAAACCAACAATACCCTCCAAATCTGTACATTGGACCTTGGATGTAGTCCCACTTTGTCAGCGTCCACATGACTGGCCCCGCGGCCTTATCGATAAAACTGTTTTGTGAGCCTGCTACGTCAATTGTTCCAGCTTTGTAGCTTTCGAGTCATTGATTCCGACGGAATATCTTGAGGTAATCTGCACCATGCTCGTTCAGGAATCCACCCACGATGTCCCTACCACAGCAGATGGGCAGGGGTCGATGCGTGAGTATATCCCCGTTCCAGCCCGGCACCTCCCCGCGACCATCTCTAGCTAGCTAGTTCCCTAGCTCAATTGCGATGATTCCAGCACTAATCACTCCCAGGTATCTATGTCTTCCACCCTACAATCCCAGGCTACCCCAAAGCTCGATTCCCGGGCGTGGTCGTCTTCAGCGAGATCTACCAAGGTGGGAGCTCCGGCACTGGCACACAGATGTCATAGGATACCAGAGAAGTCCTAACACCTTCAACCCCCAGTAACGGGCCCCGTCGCACGCTTTGCCCGACAGATCGCAGGCCAAGGCTACATCTGTGCCGCCCCGTCCAGCTATCACGAGTTCACAGGCCCAGAGCCCTTGAAATACGACGCCGAGGACACCGACAACGGCAACAAGTGGAAGATCACCAAGGTACGTCACGTATCCTGACAGATATAACCCCTCTGTCCGGTTCAAAATATCATCTCCCCAAATCCACCTCACCGACATTATCTCCAGAAGTGCCTGCTGACCCGTTGCAACAGAAACTGGCCGCTTACGACGAAGACGCCCGCCTCTGCGTCGACTACCTTCTCTCTCTCGACACCTGCAATGGCCGCGTCGGCGCCACGGGCATGTGCCTCGGTGGCCATCTGGCTTACCGATGCGCGCTCGATAGCAGGGTCAAGGCAGCAGTGTGCTACTTTGCCACGGATATTCACAGCAAGACCCTAGCGCACGGCAAGAACGATGATAGTCTGCAGAGAGCGGGCGATATCCAGGGCGAGTTGTTGATGGTATGTTTTGCTTCTCCACACGCTCGGGCTCTCCGATAATGCAAGCAGTGCTGATTTATGGGTCTAGATCTTCGGCAAGAACGATACTCACGTCCCGCCCGAGGGCCGCGATTTGATTCGCAAGACCCTGCATGATCAAGGGGTGCTGTTCAGTTTCTACGAAATCGCATGGGCTCAGCGTAAGTTTTGCGGGTTCATGCTTTTGAATCCCAGAGACCCGACTCTCGGTGCGGAGACGGGCTTGGGGTGCTTCGATAGCGAATTGAGCTGACGTAGTCCAGATGCCTTTATCCGCGATGAGCTCAGCAAGGGCCGGTACGATCCGGCTATTACCAAGACGTGCTTTGAGATGTTGCTGGAGTTGTTTGGACGCACGCTGAAGCTGGATCTGGGAGAGCATGATGGGAAGAAGTTGGTTGTTGAGGATGTCTGCTAGATCCGATCCTTATTGGGATCGCCCTCTGGAGCTCGGAGATCTGGGCGGGGTTGCACAGGTAGGGAACATACTTCGATAGTGAGGCAGATTGTAAAGATGACCAGATCAGAGTGTTTCAAGGGATGATCTTTCAAGGGCTAGAGAGTAGTGCCGTCACCCAGTCGACGGGGGCCCGATCGAATCCATGGATGCAGAAGTGCGCAAGGGCGGGGGTGGCCGAATGCCATGTTCGCCCCCTTTGGGGCCGATCAACTCTGCAGTCCACTTGTCCACTTCAACTGAGTTTGATTACTTCGAGTTAGTTTAGTTATATAAAACTTAGAAGCTAAGAGATAGTCTGGGATCTTGGAGTATGTGCCGCCTATGCTGCAGGCTCCTCACGTTTGCTGCACATAATACCAGCAATCCGAGATTCTAAGAATAGCGGCCCTGAACCACGGAAGACGAACCGTTGCCACAGTTCCATGGATGAAGAGACAAAGGGAGCCCAGGCACAATTGCAATTGCAATTCGAGAGAAAGCTCGAGACCAATTTTCGGTCGCCTTCGATTTCACCAAAACCAGCACTAGCGTGGCTCATTCCCTGTTCGAGCCCACTCCTCCGCGTTGCCTCTCTTTGACCTTCGCTCTTTGCCTCTCGTCTCTCGTCTCTCGTCGCTGCACGCCTTGCTGGGATCCTTTCCCTCTTTCTACCGCAGTCGCTACCCTAGTTCTCTACACCCTGTCGTGATCCTTCAAGCGCGGGTCAGGGGACACTTCTAGGCCCCAGTCCCCAGTCCTCTCAGCCTCACCCAACGCTTCCCGTCACCGTCACCGTCACCGCGACCGTGATCGCACGCCATGGGTTCAACGCAATTCGGCAATTTCCACGTGAGTTCAGCATTGCTCACCCTGGATTCCTGGATTCCTGGAATCCGCACTTCCAGATCGCTGACCTTTCCCCTCTCGGGTATGACAGGACTTTTGTCGCGACTCGACACTGCCAGTCTGCAACGTACGTGCAAAGAACCTCTTCTCTCGATGCACCCGATCACGCCACTGACCGTGTTTTTCTTTTCAGCTCTTCCACGTTAATCAGCCCCCGAACGAGGCCTTCGGCGGATGCCCACTCTATGGCATTGAACTGAGCGGCGATCGCTACCTCGCCAATCTTGGTAATGACCCGTGGAATGATGGAGGTCGGAGCGACGAGCGCTAATATCGGGAACAGGCTCGATTCTACTGGCTTTCATCGCGATCCTGGTTTCGGCGGTTTTGATATGGAGGTCGGACAGGAAGCATGCCGCCGTCGGGCGCCGGTACGCTTTTCCCCTCCCGCTGGGGTCGGACACGGTGGTTTTTTGGGTTCGGACACTGACGTGGTTTTAGTGAGATGCAATTGTTCCTGCTTGGTTTCATTGTTATCGAGATTTGTGAGATTTTCACCGTCGGTGGGATTCCGCTTCATGATGCGGTGCGAAAGGTGAGATTTCGGTGGTCTTCGAGGTCGGCGGGTTGTTTGGTCTAATTTGGATGGAATTAGGGATTTTCGGCTGTTCATTTGGCAGCAATTACTGCGACGTGCTGGATTCTTCTTATGAATGCGCTGGTGGGCTTCCAGCTGCTTGACGATGGTACTCCGGCCTCGATCGGCTTGATTTGTGCCTCTGCCGTGGTACTCTTTATCGGTACCGGTTACATTGCACTCGACACTGCTTTCGACTGGACCGGTCATTTCGCGTCTAGCCACACGGGCCAGAACAGGAATATCGGACTCTACGTCTTGTACCAGCTCTTCCCGCTGGTCTGCCTGTTCCTGTTCTACGTCCTCGAAGCCGTGCTGGTGTTGCGGGTGCTGGGCGAGTTCCGGCCAATGAGTATGTTGTGCATTCCAACTGTAGGAAATGTCTACTAATGCATCTGCTACAGTCTATCTCACCGGTGCAGCCCTGCTGTTCGCCATTGGTCAGATCTTCCAGTACGTGATCAGCGTTCACCTGTGCGAAGCCTCGTCCCACAAAATCAACGGTACCCTGTTCGAGACCCTTTTCACTCTCCTCGCCGTCACCGGGATCTGGGCTTTCTGGAGTAGTATCACTGAAGACGACTGGCCCCTGCCCACCGGTGGTGGATACAACTAATTTCTCGTGTTTTATTTTGCGGTTTCCATGTGCCTAGGTTTCTT
Source organism: Penicillium silybi (assembly GCA_027569585.1). NCBI lineage: Eukaryota > Fungi > Ascomycota > Eurotiomycetes > Eurotiales > Aspergillaceae > Penicillium > Penicillium silybi. The sequence goes on from JAPDFI010000025.1 coordinate 174,949, forward strand.
GCCTGCAGGTCGTCTTACATACATACACATATCTGTTCTCCAGACACTAAGCGCTCAGTCCTTTCCAATGTTTCTGCTGGTGACGAGCCTGTCAACGATGGACTGAACCTTTTACGTTGTGATACCACATTCCTCTGGGTCATGTTTCACGATTTACTATCATTTTTGTGTCCTTTCTCTGCCTTCGAGCCTGGTTTTTCTTGGTCTCCCCGGGATCTTAATGGAGTTGTGATCTCTAAACGGGGGTTACCTTGTCGTTGGCATGTTTTTGTGTGCTTCTATTGTCAGATACCTCTCCGTCTTGTACGTAAGTTATAATCATGTTCGATATTCTATGTTACAAATCTTCAGTCCTTCTCCAATATGTCGTGCGTTGTGTGTCACCGGTTGAGCAGGGAGGTCTACTTCCAATTGACAGCCACTTGCCTGGATGCCCTCTGTTCCAGCAGTTGTCTGATCAAGATATAGAGCACAGCTTGAGAAACAAGCAGCACTCTCCAATGCGACCTGGTGTGACGCTGTCCAGCGAAGCTCACTCGGATCTTCAGGTAGCCGTCCCGTGGGTATGACATCCATCCCCAAAGTCATGCAGTGTTCTTTCTATATCACAATGCTATGACTTGACACCGAACCACTCCAATTGCAAATAAATACTCCGCCAGACCTGGCACTCGAGCCGCGATGAAATATTTTATCTAACTTATCAACCCTCAGTTTATCCATCAAAGTTATCGAGCACCACATTCAACATGCACATCAAGATTGCCGCCCTCCTCGCCTGGAGTACCATCGGCCTGGCCTCGCATAATACCCACGGACGCCGAATCCGCAACATAACTCGTACGGAACCATTCTGCTTTCCATATCGTCGAGGCATACATATCCCCTAGACCATACTAACCTACCATTTTAGAACTCGAGCTAAACCACCTCGCCGTCGAACAAATGCCCCCAGCCTGCAACATACCCGCCTGCATCGGTCTCGGTGGCACAATAAACTGCATAATCTCCGCAGTCACCAGCGGAGACGCGGCTGCATTGGAGAGATGTCTTTCCAGCGGGTTGACCGAGGTATTGCCTTTCTGTCGATCTATATATTATTATTCCTGCTCATTTCCTCCCAGATATGCTCGTGCGCCGCTTGCATCCCGCCTGTCATGGATTTCTTGACTTCTCTCGGTGTCTGTGTGACATCGCCGGGTAATTCCCCGAGCGAAGCTGTTGAGCATGTTGGGGCTACTTTCACGGCTAGTCCTAGTACGCCAGGTCATTTCGTTTCGAGTACGATCACGGTGACGCCGAAGGCTGCTCATACGCAGGTTTAGTGTGTGGTGTTTTGCCGGGAGGGTTTGGTTTGGTGTGATGTGATGTGCTTGCTACTACAAATGTTATTCTTGGCGGTTGTTACCCTTTCGAGGATATCGTGTCTTTGCTATTGCGCTTGATCAGCGTCTATGTAGTGGTTCTAATGCAGAAAGTAATTCACTCCACAGATTTGAAGCGCACGTTTTCAATGTCAAAGATTAAAGTTCACGTGCCTGGACATGCCCTTCACAACTTTTTTGTTTGGGAGAGATCCACGCGGTACATTGGTTATAAGACATCAATGATCAGCGAGTGCCTTGGAAATCGGGCCGCTGACATTATTGATATCCCCTCCAGTTTCCTGCGTCGGATTTGCGGTCAGTGGCCTTGTCAACTCTGAGTCTCCTGCCCTCAAACCTAGATGTTATTAGCAAAGGGCCCTGATAGATCATCAAGTCGCTCTCATCACGTACTCCTGCTCATTCATTGCATTCATGGCACTGTCTGCCTCTTGCTCCGAGGAAAACCGAACAAAGCCGAAGCCTCTGGCGCGGCCGGTATCCCGATCTCTCATGACGATCTGTTAGGATTTTAGCTAAGATCCCGAGAAGTACTGACGAAAACTGTCAACTTACCGCTTCCTCTACCGTCCCATATTCCTCAAACCCTTGACGCAGGCTGTCATCAGTTGTCGACCAGGACAAATTCCTAGTAAAATTCTCATCAGCATAAACAATGCACGAGGAACAGAGTCTCGTCGAACCCAACATATAGCTTCGACATTTTGATAGAATTGGGTCGGTTTGTGGGTAATCAAGATAAGCAAGGATTTAGGGATAAGGGCTGGAGAAAGAGGGGAAAATTTATTGCAGGGGGTTTTGTCTTTTTATAAGCAGCCATTAGGTAAGGCTGGAGTGATGAATGCTAGGCGAATTGGAAGATACAGCGACAATTTGTGGATGCACGGCGTGAACGCGTATGTATGATTGGCACGACGATCGGCCGGGATGATGGATGAGGTTACACTACAGAGCGACAGTAATGCATGCATGCAAGAATCGGACGCTTGACCGCTACCTTGGTAGATGGCGGCTGAGGTGGATGTGTTGGCTCTCGTGCGGATCCTGCTCATGATGATCGATTCTTATAAAGGTGTTAGCCTCAGTCTTGGGCTGTACCTATTCGACTATGCTGAGGAAGCAGCTCGCTCCGCCACTTGGATTGTCTTGGCTCCGCCATTTGGTAAGGCAGATATGCACTCGACTATGCTAGATGATAATAGGGGCTGGCTACCTTATGTCATGCCCTGCTCATAAATTTGGCTAGGACGCGGGATCGTGATGAGTAGCTGAACTGTGGATAGAAATTGGGTACAATCTACGCAACTCCCACCAGAAAAACTAACGCACATCGTATGACTTGTGATGGAGAGGCAAAGTGAAAGATTTCAAGCTTCTGATATTACCCTGTCTATGTACAGTGTTAAAAAAATACAAGCCTTCCTAGTTGCTGCATGAGTGCGGTCATCCCAAACCCCATTTTCAAGATTCATTCAGTCAAACTGACATGCAGTCTTTGTGTCAATGTGTAAGGTAGCTTCTTACCCAGAATGATAACCCTGGAAGCAGGATTATCCTTCGTGTTGTCCAGGGAGCCCCTCAAAGTCAAAAACAAAGGAAATCCCAGCTCCAAGAGCTGAGAGACTTTTCAGTTCATCAGTCTATAATCGTACCTTCACATCCACGCAGGGAAGCGTCCACTCCCGCCGCCCAAGCAGATTCCGCAACCATTCCAGGCCCACACCCGTCCACTCGTTGGGTTTTGATTCCACGCCGAGGCGCTGCTGAGCGCCTTCAAGGGCAGCACCAGCCAACGCCTTAGCAGTCGAGTTGAAAGTATCGAACACGAAGCCCGCTAGGCTTTCGCCCGGTAGTGGCAAAGCGGCTGTGGCGTTGCCGGACATGATGCCGTACTCGCTTGGCTCGGAGGTGTAGCGCGGCGCAAACCAGTTGCTGCGTAGATCGAAGATGCACCGGTCTGACCAGTGGCAAGAGGAGGCGAAGAGGATGAGTAGGAGCGCGGAGCAGTAGATGCAGGGTCGGTGGATTATGTAGGTGAGGGCGACGAAGGAGATGATAAAGAGGGGAGAGGCGTTGGTGGGAATAAAGAGGAGGGGTAGCCAGCTGTAGGTAATAGTGATCTATGTTAGAGACTGCTTCTGTTGTATCCTGGTCTGAAGCCAGGCTGATGTCGGGTCTTAGTGGTGGGCTCGTCTTACCTCCGGAGACAGAACATGGTGGATGATGCCAGCCCGTGCGGCTTGGACTGGCTGGAAATCGTTTGTAGAGGCCGTTTGTATACGTAAAAGTAAATCAAAGGCCCCAAGTACTTGCCATTGATCGGATATTCTCGAGGACGAGTAAAGGTAAGAAGAAAGGAAAGTGATGGGGCGGCGATGGCAATCACCGCCTTTAAGCCACGCACCGCCCTGCATTTTGCTTCTCCAATTTGACCTCATCCTTTTCTTCTTTCACATCCTCGCTTTTCCCTTTCCACACCCCCATATTTCGTTTCAGACATTCATCAATTTGCTTGCTTTATACGCCCTGGTATATTGGTCGTCGCTTTTCGATATCTTCTTCTCGAAAGAGAGCTTCTGAGAGCTCGAAAAGCTTGGTTTTCGTGCGGAGGTCGCCTGTTCTTTACGGCGCACGGCAGAAATGTCTACCCCGAACGATCTCCAGACCCTCCTGGCCAGCATTCGGGGACGTCCATCGCCCCCTAATGGTTCCGGCCAGGATTATTATCAGCAGCGGCCGCAGCAGCCCTACCAGCCCGGAATGTTCCCCCCTCACCCTCAGCACTACGATGGACAGGGCTATCCCCATCCTCAGCCGCACGGCTACCACCACCCGTCGGTCTCGTCGAATATGCAAAGCCCAGCCCCTGCGAATACCCCACCCCACCATGGCTCTGATATTGTCAGCCCGAAAGTGCCGACTCCTCGCAATGACTGGCCTCAGCAGTCAGCGCCGCAGGTCAACCCAGACCGTCCCGTAGACCTGCTGAGTCTTCTGAGATTCAGCCAGGGTCAGAGTGCGGCCCCTCAGCCTGCTCCCGCGGTGGCTCCTGAGCAGCCTCGCTCTCCGCTCACACAGGAGCCGACCTCGCCCCATGGACGAAACATTTCCGCTTCGGACTTTGTCGCCTCTTTGTTCGGCAAGCAGGCTGCTGCCCCTGCACCTGCACCTGCACCCGCACCCGCACCCGCGGAAGTCCCCCATGCTCAACCGGAAGGCCCGAGCGAAAACACACAGGAGATGCTACTTCGCCTGCTCAACCGTGCCCAGCCAGGTGCCAATGTCGTCGACGCACCGCCCCTGGTGCCAACTACCCAGACTGCTCCTCCCGAGTCGGTCAAGGACGAGCCAAAGGAGATCATTGAGATTGTGGAAGCTAGCCCCAAAGGTCCTACGGAGCCGGAAACGGTCGTATCCCTGGATTCTAAGGAGTCCAAGTTCACCTATGTCAATCCCTTTGATCAATTGGCTGCCATTTCTCCTCGCAAGCACACTCCGCAGCCCCAGCTTGGCGACGAGGCTCCTGCAGCCGAAATGACAAAGAAAGAAAAGATCAATGTCATCACGAGTATTGAACCTTCCGCTGTTCCCGATGTGCCGCGGCCTAAGCGGGGCAAGACGCCGCCCTTGGAGGATAATCAGAGGGAGGCAGTTAATGAGGTCGTTGGTCGTCTTGTCGATCAAATTGGCCGCTCCCTCAGTGGAAGTGAAGCCAAGCCCACAGTGGAACTGGAGAGGGAAGCCCCGACCGCGAAAGAGGAGTCTACCGAAGCTGTTCTTTCGGGCATGGCCAGTCACTTGCGCGAGACTGCTGCCGAGGCCAAGGAGGAAGCCGGCTTGGAAACGCCTGCTGAGTCCGCCAAACATGTCGAGGCTGGCACTTCTTCTACCCCTGTTGGCCAGAGCGGGAATGAAAACACCGATGCTCTAGCTGATAGTTGGGAAAGTGCGGAAGATAGCGCTGAGAAGGAGGAGGAGCGTGTTGTCTCCGTCCACAACTTCCCCCTACGGCCGTTTATCTCCATCGCTGTGAAGCCGCAATCTGGAAAGCTTGTGACCTTCCGCGACGACGATGTTATGGATATTGCACGTCTCAAGAAGGAGTTTGATCAGCTTGACCGCTCCTTGACTGCTGCTACATCTGAGTATATTGTTTACGCCCTTGCGAAGACCGGCGGTATCAGAATTATTCGTCAAGACGACGGAACTGACCGACAGGTCTTCCGCTCTACTCGCGATCGCGTGTTCAACGTCGCATTGTGCACTTCTGCCTCCGCGAGTGGCCAGTCCGATGTGCAGGCCCTGCTTGGCATTGGTGTCAGCGGCGCTGTTTACTGGGCTTTGATCTCCAGCCACGGAAAGGATTTATTCGAGCTGGATGCTTTGGAGCGCGAGAGCCTCATCTTCCCACCTTTCCCCGCATCGGACGAGAACACCTCTGGTGGTCAGCTGAAAACGCGGGCCAAGCGGAGCACTCGCCACGCCGATCTGTTCGCCATTGGCCGTGGGAAGAATATCTATGTCGTTTCTCCATATGCGGCCATGAACCCAAGCTACGGCGTGTCCGGCGCCCAGCGCACGGTCAACACCGAGAAGTTCCTCAAGGAGCGCGCTCTGAAAATCTCCACTGGCAAAGCCGGAAAGGACTTTGCCTTTAGTGATGATGACACCGTTATCGCCTCTCTGGACAAGACTGGCCGCCTGCGTTTCTGGGACATTAGGGATGTTCTGGACAACCCTTCCTTTGTCGATGGACCTGTTGCGAATGAAGTCCGAGTTCCATTGAACACATTCGTGACCGGCTCACCCGCAGAGAAGTCCTGGCCCACTTCGGTGCTTTTCCTTGACAAGCTTCGGGCCTATTCAAAGTCCACGGCTCTTCGCTACGTGTTGGTTGGACTTAAACAGAACCACACCTTGCAGCTCTGGGATATTGGGCTGGGCAAGGCTGTAGAGGAAGTGAAGTTCCCCCACGAGAACGAGTCGGACGCGATTTGCAGCGTCGCTTATCACCCGTCTTCGGGTATCATTGTCGTTGGTCACCCCACGCGCAATTCGATCTACTTTGTTCATCTGTCTGCACCGAGGTACAATCTGCCGGTGATGTCGCAAGCAGACTTCATCAAGGCCACTACTGAGAAGGACAGCACCTTGCCCAAGCCTGAATCCACTGCCTGTCTGAGCGGAATCCGTGAAATTTCCCTTGGCCCCAAGGGTCAGTTGAGAAGCTTGGAACTTCTTCCTGCCTCCAAATCCGCTACAGACAAGCGCGGTGAGGAAACCAGTCTGTTCGAGTTGTATCTGATGCACTCACGCGGTGTTACCTGCTTGAACATCAAGAAGGAGGACTTGGGATGGACCTCCGACAACAAGGTCATTCGCCCTATTGACGGAATGGAGGAAGGCACGATCGAGATCAGTGACCTTCAGACTTTCCCTAGCTATGTCACTGATGAGCCGTCCGTAAATGGCGACACTGCATCTACCACTCCTTCCCGAGCTGCCACCGTGAAGGACGCGGTGAAGAAGGCTGACCGCGCGGAATCCACTGCTGGTATTATTCCTTCGCGCAACGCGTCTCCCACCAAGACTTCCAAGAAGAAGGCTGTGGACGAGCAGGCTGAGTCTGCTGCGCCTAGCAGTGCCGAGAAGCCCGAAAAGAAAAAGAAGAAGAAGGCTTCTGCCTCCGAGGCAACAGTTAAGGCCAAGGAGCCCACTGCGACCACGGGTGTCGAGCCTCTTCCCAGCAAGGAGACCGAATCACTTGCCACATCGACCGCTGCAATGGCTGCGACTCGGGCTGCGGAGGGTGCAGCTCCCGGTGGGCTTGATTCGAGCCTGTCCGGTGGTGGTCTCTCAGGTGAAGCTCTGAACAAGCACCTGGAAACTCTGCAGAGCACTGTCTCCGCCGAGTTGAACAAGACTCTCGGTCAAGAGTTTGAAGGCCTCTACCGCCGCTTCGACGATGACCGTCGCAGCTGGGATGCTGCTTCATCTGCCAAACAGGACCAAGTGCTCCGTCTGGTCTCCAGCACTCTGTCTGACAACGTTGAGAAGAACCTCACCCGTATCGTCTCGCAGAGCATTCAAGCTGAGGTTATCCCTGCCATCAGCCAGACCGCTGCTGTCGCGGTTGCCAAGCAGGTGAACAGCATTGTCACTCAGCAGCTTGGAAGCTTGTTCAAGGATGAACTGCGCCAGGCTCTTCCCAAGGCGGTCACCAATGCTATGCAGCAGCCGGCCGTGGTGAAGACTGTCTCAGACTCTGTTGCACAAAACTTGGCCTCCCGTCTCGAGACCGAGGTTTCGAAGGCCGTCCAAAGTTCGGTTGCTCCTTTGATCGAGAATCTGGCACTCAGCACAAAGAAGATCGAGACCGACATGGAGAGACAATTCCAGGCTCAGATCAGGCACTATGAGGCCCAGCGCCAGAGCGACAACGCTAAACTCGACGAGATGGCCGCCATGCTGCGCAGCTTGTCTACCACTGTGGCGTCGCTGGCCGCAAACCAGACTCGCCAGAGTGAATCGACCCACGACCAGCGGTCCTCGGTGGGACGCCCGACACCTGAGGACATTGTCAACGCCCCGCGGCCAATGCCTCAGCCTCAAGCTCAGTCTCGACCTCAGTCTAGACCTCAGAGTGGTCCGCCTCAGCCTCCTCCTGCTGCTGCTGCTGCTGCCCAGCCGGTTGCTCCCGCCTCCCTGACAGACGCGGCTGAAGCTGCCGAAATCTCGAGACTCATCAGTGCCGGTCGCCTGGAGGATGCTACTATGAAGTGGCTCCAGTCGAGCCAGCAGGCCGATCTCTTCGACCATGTCTTCATCCATTTGAGACCCGAGTATCTGACCCGTCTGTCTGGCATGCTCATGCTCTCCGTGAGTGTGGCTGTCTCCTCGTCTCTGCAGACGAGCGTTGCGCAGCGTCTCAACTGGATCAATGTGATCTTCAACAACATGAACCTTGCCGTATGTTCCTACTTTCTTTCCCAAGGTACCCTAACATCCCACTTACGCAATACCTTACAGGACCCCGAAATGCGCGACGTCACCCCTAGAATCATGCAGATCTTGAGCGAGCGCCTGAACGGCCTGTACATGGAAGTCGTCAACCGCAACCCGCAAGACCCGCTCCTCCGCATGATCATCCCCATGACCCGTCGTGCGCGCGGAATGAACTAAGCCGTTTTTCCTTTTGATTGCATATCTTACGATCTTATCATACGCGGAGTCAACGTTTTGTCTTTCTGCATGACATGTAACGATATCCGAAACATGACTGAAAGGTAAAAGCCGAAAAGATGGAGAGCCCATGGGGGTGGGAAACGAAATGCCTTTATGGAATATGCATTGCTATTTGTTTTTGACCTGGAATCCGGATTTCAAATTATCGTCTTCGTGATATCTATGACTGAGTAATGATTTGTTTCTTTGGGTGGGCAATGCCTAATTGCTAGCCCCGCTAGGCGAGTGCATTTGCTGGCACGTGTGTGTATGGATAGGTTATTCGGGTTTGAAGGGCTCTTGGGCCTTATAAGACCTTGGAAGGCTCGGTCTCTTTAGTTTTGTATCTTCAACCTTGCCGGTTGATATTTGTATCAATGCATGGCGTCTTGCTTTTTGGGGTTGTCCATGTAGATCTGTATATACTCTCCATCTACTTGCAGGCTTTGTGGACCGATATGCTGTCCTTTATATTCACGGAGATAAGAATGTACGTCTACCTAGTATGTGCTGAAAACCCATTCCTCAACTTCTCATATGCTACATGCTTCATATGCTTCATCCGCCTCAAATGCATACTTCATCGCCTCAAAATGCCACCATAAATGAATACTCGAGAGATAAAAACATAAACACGAAAAGATCAGATCCCCATTCGAGGACATAAATGATGTGAGATACCCCAAGGCCAGGTGTGTGCTTGGCTATTCCATCAAGAACCAGTCTTCTCAGACAGAGCCGTTAGAATCCTGGCGGTCTTCATGGGCACCGGCACCAACGACATGGTCATGAGTAACCACGTTGACCGGTCTCTCGGGTTCATCAGGCTGTCCCACGCCAGGCTGGTCTGAAGGTGAACGGGGACGAATCACGGTGCGGCCAATACGGAACAGCGGCGGGCGCGGAGATTCACGTGCACCGCGCTTGCGAGAGCGGTAGCTGGATGTTCCATTGTCTGAAGGCGTCGCGGTGCTGTGAGTTTGGCGGATGTTGGAGATGGGTACTGATTCCGGCTCGTTGGCGTTGCTGGTGCTGATGGCGCTGGAAATGGTGCGCGGGAGGTGATAGCCGGCTTTGCCGATGGGCACGGACATTCCGTGTACGATCTGGGTTGAATAGTTAAGAGTCGAGTTGGGCTGGTTGGGATGGTTGGGATCTACTAGGATACTCACAATGCTGCAGACCACGAGGAACCAGACCACGATGTTCACTGCGTCCATGACTTTCTGTGCGTCCTCGCGCACTTGGCCGTCGACTGTGATTTCCCGTAGGAATTCTCGGCTGATGGAGAGGTAGAATATGGCACCGACGCCAATGGGTCCGAAAAAGCCCACGAATGCAGCCTGTCGGAAATGTTCGATTTGATGGATATACTTGTGCATGGCGAAGATGATCGGCATGCGGCGAACCAACAGGATAAGAACACCGAGGAAGATGAGCCGGTAGATGGGAATGGTGTCGTTGTGAACGAAAGACGACCATGGGCAGACTGCACCAAACCACATGAATACTGCCAAGTTGAGAAGCATGTCGATGGTGGGTTGAAGCGAGTCATCCATTGTTTCGAGGCGGAACCAGTCGCTGCAATTGTCAGTTTTAGTGTCTCGAGGTTTGTATGGGTTGACTTACTCTTGGGTAAACACATTGCCTGCGATGAAGCATGCCAGGAGGTCATCAGTGCCGACAAGACCGCAGGAACCCACGATGAACAGCTATACTCCGATCAGTCAAGATCCCATGTCTGATCTTCTGCAGGAACTCACCGCAAGAGCAATGGCAAACACTAGGAAACTCTCCCGATCAACATAGCGTTTTTCCTCCGCCCAATGAAGCAGCTTCCTAGACAACCAACCGACCACCGCGCCGTAGACAACACTCAAAAGGATAGTATAAACCCAAGTCTCCACAAACCACATCGCCATCGCTTTGCCACCACCGCCACTGAATCCCTGGCCACCCATCCCAGTGTACTTGAGGATGTAAATACCAAAGAAAAGGAACGGATAGCCAAGGCCATCATTGGCGCCAGATTCCGCGATGATAATCCGCTGCAGCGGGCGCGGGACATGCTTGTCCGCAAACTTGCCCTTAACAATAGAGTTGGACAACACCGGATCGGTCGGGGTCACGCAGGCGCCGACAATCAGAGCGTGAAGGAACTTGAAGTTGGGAATCATAGCCCAGATAATCAGACTGCTGCACATCCACATGGCAGCCATGCCCGGTCCCAGCAGCAGCGACAGGCTCCGCCATTCGATATGGAGATACCGCTTGGGAAGCTGCACTCCGGCCAAGACCAGCTGCACACCCAGAACCAGGCGGGTGAAGTGCAAGGTAATGGCTTCGAGATTCAACTCGTTATGCAGAGCATAGTCCTCTGGCCTGATGAAATTGGCTGCATGAGGAGAGAATGCGACTCCAGCCAGGAGCGAGATCACTAAGTGGGTCAGAAGCAGGGCTTTGAGACAGGGTGGAAATCACTTACAAGCTTCGGAGAGATAGAATCGCTCCTTGCAGAGATAGGAGACTAGCCCGAAGAGTGATACAAAGCCTCCGAGCGTCGCACAGACGATGTTAAAGTTGATCAGCGCTAGCGTCGGCATCGTGGCGGTTGCCTCTGGGCGGGGCGCTAGCTTTGGTGGGTGACTCGGTCAAGTTGAATCAACCAAAGACTCGATGCGAGGGAAACCGGTGATGATCCGGAGAGCTCAAAAATGGTTCAAAGAGGATTTAAAATGAAAATAGCAAGCAAATGTTATCGAATCATAATATTGAGGACCTGGATGAAGTGCGAAACGACCATGGGTGAAGTTGGAAGAAACTGCCACAGGGACGAAGCCACGGTTGCTGTGGTACAGAGAAGAATAGAGGAGGGGAGTAGATCTCAGTAGACACCTAGATATCGTAGAGCAGTCGAGCGAGCAAGAGCAAGTTCTTGCGATGCAGCCGATTGCGGGTGATGACAAGAAGAGATCGATTTCCGCAGTTTGCGGTGAGTCGTCGCGTGGGTCTTGGCGTCAGGTACGGATTTTCCGACTACGGCAAAACGTCGTAAATGATATGGCAATGTCCATGCTTCGTGATTATCATAACCTCAAGATACTAGTATGCTTAGATATCATCCTGGAATAGTTCGGGCATCCGACTGGCTTCCAGTGCTTCGGCCTTCTCCTGCACGCCCCGCTCGGCTCCATGAACTGCCAGTTGGTCCGCAGCCTCGTTGCCCGGATCTTTGTTATGCCCCTTAATCCATTCAAATAGGGTCTTGACCTTGAGCTCGTTACGCTCCTCAATCTTAACTAGAATCGACTCGATGAGGTCGCGGTTTTCAACTGGTTTCTTGTCCTTGGTCATCCAGTTATTGCGGCGCCAGTTGATGAACCATACTGTAACGCAGTCGATGGAGTACCGGCTATCAGTGACGATTGTCACGTCACGATGGCGAGGCGCAATGTCAACGGCTCGGAGAATTGCAGTCAGTTCTGCCCGCTGGTTCGTTTGACGGGCGCCCTTCAATGGCTCCGAGACATTCCTGCTGGGATGACCGATGTCAGTCAGAGAAGATCTCCCTGGAATAAAGAATGAGCAGAAAACAAACCTTGAGTCCCCGGGCCCAAAGTATACACCCACCCCGGCAGACGCCAATTTGGTACCATTCCGCAGTGAACTCCCGTCCGTGTATATTCGCAACATTCCCGGAATTCCTGCGGTTTGAGTCTTTGTGACCGTCTTTTGCTGGGTCGTCTTGTACACCACCTTGGCGGTAGTCGGATCTAGCAGCAGATTGGGGTCAAAGCCATCCTCCGCTCCACGTGGTAAGGGACCGTCGCCTGCAACACACTCGACCCCATCTGTATCCTTTGCGTTCTCGCTCATCATGCCAGGCGTTACAACGGTTGTCTTGGCTTCGCCGAATCCGACCGGGGGTGGTAGCTTTTCTCCTGACTTCACGAAATCCTCTGCCTCTTCTCGAGTTGAGAACTTCCGATATCGCGGCCGTGTAAACCCACGGATCTGCTCCTGAGCCTTCGACCAGTCCGTATATACACCCGGGACCCGACCTCGTTGTATCCCGTAAAATCTAGTGTTCTCGGTTGCGGAAGCACTGCTCGACGGCAGCTTGACGCCGTTCAGGAACGCGTTCGCTTCTTCGTATGAAGGGAATGATTGGACTATGCGATGCGCTCAGATTAGTCTCAACGCAAAAAGAAAGCCATCGAGATGCGCCAAAATCCCGCAAGAGGAGACTCACAGATAGCTCCCTTGAATCCCGTTATTTGAGCCAAGCAGTCGGCCCACGAGTAGTAGAGACCCGGCTTGAACCCATTCTTGACGGCATAGTATTTGGCACCGGTGGTGCGCTTGCGCTTTGTACCGGCGCTCGGCGAGGGAGACGGTTGCGGGTGAGATGAAGCTTTCGGCACCGGCGCCGGGCTGGGCGAGGGAGTACTTTCGTTCATCGGCTCGGCTTGCTCCTCGGCAGTCACGTATGGTATGTTGGGGCGATCAGATTCCAGGAGAGAAGGGATGTAGGTTCGAACGGACGGGTTTGCGAGACCTGGTGTCTGTTGCAGGTGCGGACGGACAATCCAGCGTCGCGGGATGAAATGCGGCCGGGAGCTTGGAATGGAACACCAAGACCTCAGCTTGGGAGCTGAGGACCAGAAGTGCCGGTGAATTGCGAATACCCCGTGGAACGGGTGAGCAATATGTAATAAATGAAGGGCGCGGTGTTGAGGAGAAAAGCAGCTCCGAATGGAATGTGAAGTTCCGAAAATGGGGTAAAGAGGGAGCGAGGTGGGGAACCTTACTAAATGGGCGCGGTATTATTGGCCGGTATTGATCTAAACTCAACCTTCCGAGTTGATAGTACTTGCCTCACCAGGGATCAGTGATCCTACAGAATCAATGGTGCCTGCCTCGCCGGGGATCAGTGATTCTTAGGAGGTGATCTAGCAGCTCGGTTCCTACCTGCCATAATATATAAGTACCCCTCGTAGCTCGCCTCGCACGTACGTTCGTATTCTCCCATCACACTTAACACTCACACGCAAGACCGCTAGCTGTCTCTCCTTATTTTCTCTACTCATTCTCTCTTTATTCTCTCACTTTACTCTCACTTTCTTTCCTTCCCCCATAAAAATGGGCTGGAAGAAGATTCTTGCTGGCACCTTGCCGTTCGCTGGGGCGTTGGTGGTGTGGATTTTCCGGTTGGGTCCCCGTTCATCTACTCCCCCATCTGTCTTTTGGTCAGAAGAGGGATGACGATGTACACCAACCGAGGATTCATACTGACAAGATGTCTTCTAGCACCGAGGTCAAGGCACTTTTCACTCGCTCGCGGACCAGCTCCGCCCCCCAAGCTGCCCTCTTTGTTTGGTTCCTTGGTGTCGTCCGGGCTTGTACGCACTCTTTCCCCCCAGATATAGGATATGACAATGCTGACTCCTGGCTGAATCAGTCGTCTGCCCCTGGAACCCAATGCCGGAATTGACAATCTACCGGCAAACCGACCTGGAGAGTGCACCTTCGTCCGCCCCCGCCGAGCAACAGGCCGCCGATGTGACGCCTGAGCCGGCCATGACGACAAAGGTCACCCGTCTCCTTTCATCGCCTTTTCAGAGGCTTTCAAGCTTCTGGAAGGAAGGTCCACCGTCTGACACTACGACGACGGTGTCAGGTCACTCCCACCAGTCACCGCAGAGCCCTCAGGACGCAGCTGGCTCGACAACCGGTTCAACGCCGGATCCAGCTGTGGTCCACTCTGCTGGTGCTGAGTCTCAGGAGACACCTGTTTCTGCACAACCTTCGGCTGACGCTACGAAGCCGGATTCCACTCAAAGTCACTGAGTGGATCACTTGCCGAACGGAGAGCTTGAGCTTTTCTTCAACGCCTCCGCTTCAAAAACGCTCTCATACCCAATCCGTGTAATCACCTTGCCTCCAGGAGTCATCCTCGGACGCGACACGGCATATGTGGCACCCGCCTATCAGGCTCCCACTGGCAACGGGTATGAGAGTCAAGTGGGTCAGAAGACCTGGTGGAAGACGCTTCAGGTCGCGTTCGGGCATTTAGGATTGGGGAATTGAGCGCCCGTCTCTCTTTTGCCTTGTCTCTCCCTCTCTTTTGTCTTGTCTCTCTTTTGTCTTGTCCCTCTCTTTTGTATTCTCTCTCTCTCTCTGTGGTCTTGGTGTCATCTCTCTTTTTGTGTGATGGTCGTTCATTTACTCTTCCTTCCTTTTGTACATGCTCTTTCTCCTCCTTGTGTAAAACTTGGTATGCTCTTTCGTAGGCTAAATTGTAGTTGATAGGACTGCCGACTTCTTGGTAGTGAGATTTTCCAACTTGCTTGTCTAGATCGATTGTATACTGCCGATCAGAGCATCCCTTGCCGATTCGCAAGGATGAAGGCCTTCAGAAAGGCCAGTCGATGAGAGCGCGCAGAGGGTCCAGGATGATTTCTCCAGATCCACGAAGATCTGCCTGTCGAGATATGACAGACGAGGCTAAGGTAACTACATTGTAGGTCGATCTGTCTGAAGGATTAGCAGGCTGCGTTTACTAATGGTCGTAGATAGAGGGTAGACTGCGACGGAGCTAATCCTCATCCGATGAATCTTACCAAGGTACCGAAAATTGTACTTTGCCCTTTCTGGTTTGTAGACGACGCACGAATGGCTTTTAAAAGCGGTCAATTCATCGGGATGAGTGTTTCGTACCTATCAGATTTCTGGCCATCTTCGACCTTGAGGAATTTGTTAAAACTTCAACGCGCTGTCCAACATGCTTGTCTGGCTTATAATACCGGCCTGCTACCGAATCGACACTCTACTCGCACGGCACGGAAGCTTCAATGCGGTGCAGAAGTTTCGTCAAGCTGCCTTTCACCTCGATCTCGTCAAAGATAATATCAGTGGGAATCATGTGGAAAAGCTTTTCGCTGCAATTATGCGTATAGAAGCTGGTCTTCGGCAACTGGCGCAGCAAGAGGAAGACTTGAAGGAGCGGTGTCGGTCTCTTAAGCCGATAACAAGCAGTCAGGAAGACAAGAATCGTCGATGCATGTGGGCCAAGGAGTTAGAAGCCATACCTAAGAAATATTGGTTTCTTGAACGGCAACTTTATGCGCACGAGGCTTTACTTCCTGAGGGCTTTTTGCTCAGAGGCTATAATTTATGGAGATCAAACCCGAGATGGTATCTTCACCCTGATCTTATTAACGATTGCGCTGGAAATGGAGGGTGTTGTGGCCGTGACTGTGGATGTTGTGAAAAGCGTGTACCCACCTTAGGAAGACAGCGGGGTGTAGGCCACTGCACTGCAGAATGCGGGTGTTGCGCAATAAGTCGAGGGTTCGATATCCGCAACCCAAAGGATAGCGTGGAGCTTCACAAACTTTTCAGTTCTGCCCGGAATAATCAAGCCAATATCACCTACGGTCGTCGACTGTTAAGAGCTTACTTCTTCGGCACCAACTACGGCGCTGATGCTGCACCGCGGTGGAGATAACAATATGGAGTTGCAGATGCGATATGCTTGCTCGAGACTTGCTTTCCGTCAATGGATACCAATAAAGTACACAAGGTTCTCTACTCGAACTTTTAAATCCATTCCTTTCCTTCTTCTTTGTCTTCTTTTCCCCGCAAGAATCAGAATATAGTTTTCTTAGATGACTTTAGGTGTGGACCTCTAGTGATCCTCATGTTCCGATCTGGCACAGGGATCTCATCACTCGCAGATGGTAAAATTGAATTGAGTTAGCATACATAGAGCCTGAATATAATTTACTCCACAACAGCAACACAAAGAAAGGAGAGTGCCAGGGGCTACTCCAAGGAGAGGCGTACTGCGGAGGGACAGAGTCAAATGTGTGCGAATAAATGGCTAGCCATGAGATGCATAGACCAGCTATGTAGGCACATCAATTCAGTCATTCCTTATCGGAAGTAAAACTCGTAAACTTTCCGGTGCAACATTGACACTTTCCGTTCTGAGGGGGAATTTATCTGGCGTCTCCGGCTCCACGGATGCGAATGCTTTGTTCGACTCTCTTTGCGCCGCGTTCCAAAGATCATTCATCGACAGGTCACTTTGCCAGCGGCGGGCAACGTAGACGTTATCCACGAGTTGCTTGAGACCAACACGCACGTATCCTTGATAACCGTCTGTAGGATCATTCTCACACTCGTAGTCCGGGTCGACTGCCCAGATCCACATAGCATCGACATGCCCATGAGCATGGAAAAGTGAGGTCGCAGACTCATGATCCAGGTACAAGAAAACGTTCGGAAGAAGACAATCGGAAAGGCTGCCTCCATTTCGTCGATTCTTGAATTCCTGGCGCAACTTGTCGACAACCTCGGGGAATCGATGAGTGCTACCCACCTGAGATGGCCAGGATTGCGTCTCCATCTTGTAACGGCGAAAAATCTCAATACCCGAAACGATGCGACGCAGAGATTTTTCTATTGCCTTTTTTTGCTCTCCCTTATAAACATCGTATTTAGGATCAGTAACAAATTGTGGACTCTCGAAAACAGCGTATCCCCATGTTTTGGAGCCATCCTCTTGCCAAAGTCGCTGAAGCCAAGGTTTTCCCTCTGCAAACACTCTGGCCAGATCCTGCTGCAACTGCTGGTCATGCCCTGCATTCATTCTACGGATGCTCTCGGCCTCTGCATTCTCAATGGCTTTGCATTCATTCTCTTCGTAAAGCGGTTCTCGAAAGCGATCAAGACGGTCACAGACCTCAGTTGAGTAATCTTCCTTGATGTCTTCCAAGGTATCAAGAGCATTCATAAAGGCATCGTCGATGTGGCATTTCATACCATCAAGCCAGTATCGGGCCATGAGAAGTTTCATCTCATTTTCGCTCAGCGCAGCGGGAAACTCAGCACCGCGTTTGAGCAGTTCGTTCTTTGTAAGAGTAGTCACTGATGTAATTGATTCGTCTTGAACCGATGGAGGGGGAAAATCGAGAAGTCGAATTCGATCGTCAACACTGACTGCGGAAGGACCATTCAAGTTCTCATGTCTTTGGAATAACTCCAGAAGATCATCGGGATTGTCGAGTCCTTTTTGGACCCGGCCAAAGGCATGGAAAAGGTGTTCCATGTTTGTTGTGTTGAAGGCGTGTTGGAAAAGGGAAAGTAAAGCAAGTGGGCATCAAATTACAGGGCCGCCCCACTGCGCCCTGTAGTTCAATGACATTTCAAGGTCAAGTGGTGGAGATCGACGGCGCCTGAGTGGTATTACTGGGTACAACCGGAACGCCTTTCAGGTCTTTTTTAGTAATGAAGGCTAAAAAGGCAACGAGTCTGTATCGTCGGCCGGATGGTGTAGTTGGTTATCACGTATCGTTAACACCGATAAGGTCCTGGGATCGAACCCCAGTCTGGTCAACATTTTTGCCACTCCCCAGTGCGCTCTAATCTTTTTTTTCCTTCCTTTCTATATCAATCGCATTCGAAAGCAAATTGCAAATTCAGATTAATTTCTCAAGAATGACTATCCCTGTTTCACGAGTTTCAAGTGAATATTCAGCAGCCCTTCCTGCGACAGCAAATAGATCTTTTGCTTCTCCATACCCTATGCTTTCATCAGCAATCTTCATGTCGAAATTGGAGATTAGGCGTGAGCTAGGATCTGAAATACGAATTAGAATCCTTAGGAGTAGAGAAAGGTCAGTTATTTTCTAATAGGTCTTAGAATCACCGCGAGGGTAGCAACAACACTGGTAGAGTTGTCTTAAATGGACTGCAGAATACTATTTGGAGCCATGCTGCCTTTGGATACTTCGGGTTGAGCATTGGAATTGTATCCGCTCATCTCGCGGGCCACTACGTCAGTCTTAGTGTGGGACGCACGGCCCACGGCGTTGCAACATGAGGTTGTGGAGGGCATTTCAGTTTTGAAGACCGAGAGCATGATCTGCAATGCTGAAGTTCCTATTGGACATTGTTCGGAGACTGAGTGGATCACCTCGGCTTATGCGGTTCTGTCGATATGGGACAAAGCGTACACATATACACTTCCAATGCTGGTTAAGGGCAATCTATATCAGATGTAAGCAAGCGAGAAGGCCTTGGATGAGTTGGAACAAAACATCTTGTAAATGGTATTATAGACAGAAAAATCTCTACACATCCAGTATCTACAGTCGGGAAAATGCATCTAAAGCTTCGCTCGGAAAACACGCCGTAGAGAGTCCAGACCCGATGGTCCGTCATAGATCTGTTGCTCGACCATGCGAGTGTTGATCTGAAGAGAGTCAGTATGTGATCAAGAAGTGAAGAATGCAGTTTGCATACATGTTGTGGGCCCAGCTTATCAACCGTCTCCACACCTAGCAGCCGCATAGCAGTCTTGCTCTCGTCGACGAGAACTGTCGAGGAAAGTTAGCGTAGTTCACATGGATCCAAGATGAAACATACTCTGCAACGTTCTGCGGACACCATCCACACCACCGGCAGCCAGACCCCAGAGGGCTCCCCGGCCAATGCCTACAGCCTTGGCACCTAGACAGAGAGCCTTGACGACATCTGTACCACGTCTAATCCCGCCATCCACGTAGACCTCAAGTTTGTCAAAGACCTCAGGATAGTATTTGCGGATCTCCAGTAGAGTGTGCACGGCTGGTGGCGCGGTGTCTGAAGCGCGGCCACCGTGGTTAGACAGAATGATGCCCTTGACCTGTGGCGTGTGTAGCGAGGCGAGATACGCGTCCTCGTGGGTTTGCAGACCCTTCAGGACAATTGGGAGATCTGTGTGCTTGGCCAGCCATGGTAGGGTTTCCTGCCATGTCAAGGAAGGATCCGTGCCAGCGAAGAGCTGCTGGCCAACACCACCCGATCCCCCAGAAACATCGGGTGTGTCATCAGATGTGCGCTCCGCAGCCTTTACGCCACTCGTCACAGCTGTCGAAGCTCCCACCATACTGTTGCGCTCATCGTCCTCACGCTTACCTGGAACAGGAGCGTCAAGAGTGAGAACAATGAACTTGATATTCTTCAGCTTGTTGATACGTGCAAGCATTGTCTCACTCTTCTTCCGATCGACCTGAACATAGATCTGCCAGCCAAAGACCTGATCAGGAGCTGCATCCTTGACAATCTGTTCTGGAGTCATAGAAGCATTGTTCGAGATGATCTGCATTGCGCCGAAGCTACGGCACGCCTCGGCAATGCCAGCCTCACCGGAAGGATGCCCGAGACGGGCCATGGCTGCTGGGGAGACATAGATGGGCACACCCAACTTGTGGCCCAGAACAGATGTGTCCAGATCACATTTTGTGCAATCGACAAACACTCTCGGCCGCAGAAGAATGGACTTGTACACCTCGTTGTTGAAGCGTTTGGAGACCATGTCGTCGGATGCCGAATAATAGTATGCCCATGCTTTCTTGCTCACTTGTTTGCTAGCCACCTCCTCAATCTCGTCCAAGTTCAGAAGAGTCTCCACAGGAGGTGGGCCCTGCGCCGGCTCTTGGGGCTCTGCTGGAGCTTCTTCCTTTGGTAATGTGCTCACATCCACAGTTCCCAAACAGCATTCGGGTTTGAGTTCCTCCTCGAGAGTACCCGGAGGGTGAATAGGGTCGTATTCCTCAGTGGCATCCTTGCCCGAAAGCTTCAGGATGATCTTTGCACCACCGGGGTGTTCGGACAGGAAGT
This sequence comes from Penicillium silybi, assembly GCA_027569585.1. Taxonomy (NCBI): domain Eukaryota; kingdom Fungi; phylum Ascomycota; class Eurotiomycetes; order Eurotiales; family Aspergillaceae; genus Penicillium; species Penicillium silybi. The sequence goes on from JAPDFI010000025.1 coordinate 195,228, forward strand.
CGGTCACCTAATACACGTCATTGTCAATTTCCACGCCCGAAAGAGATTGGGACTAGAGGATCTCACATCGTAGACTTTTCCGTATAGAATGACCCAGCAGCTCTCGCGTGTGTTGTGCTTTGCGACTGCAGATTGGAGTCAGTCTCGAGTTGGTCAAGAACGCAGCCGGGATTGGACGTGCGGAGAACATACCTTCTGCCGCGTCGAATACCTTGGTCATTTTGGAACAGCACTGACGTCTAGATAGCGTATACGTATAGGAATCAATCGCACAGCGAGGAGAGGGATGAAGGAAGAATTGAAGATCTCGGAAAAGAAAGCGTCTTCGGAGAAGGCGCCGTCATATCGAAGTTCGAAGTGTGGGGAAGGCGGCGACTGAACGCTGCGTTGGGCAAATTCGATAGCCGACCGTCTGAACTATTAGAAACACCACCACGTCATTGGTGGGGAAATGGGCCGGTGTTTTTGCACGACTCAGGTCCCAAGTAACTATCGTTGCTCTGTAGACTTGACACAATATTCGGAAACCAATCTCCAATGCCCAAACTCTCCAAATGACCAAGTATCACAAAAAGCCGAAAGCAGTCAAAGCGAATGTTGCGGCCACGTGAGACCGGGTCACGCGCCTCGACTTGAAATGGTCGCATCGTCACATTGAACACCACCTTGGATTTCGACTCCTCTTGACCGAGATTTCCCTGTAGTCACAATGTTTGAGGTATGCTGCTCATTATCTTCTTTCTATGCTCCTGCTCCCGCTCCTGTTCCTCTCCATCATGACCCCTCACTAACTGATCCAGCGACGGGCGGCTGATCGCTATCGTCTGCGAATGCACCGAGCCCGCTCGGCAGTGCTGACAACAGACGAAATCGTTGAAGTGCGCGCTGCTCAGCGAACCTTCGAAGGTGCTTACGTCCGCACTGCCCTCTCTCAATTCTCCTTCGCCCTCGTCGTGCTCAAGATCTTCACCGCCGAGTTCTACAGTATCGGAGCCCTTTTCGCCATCTACGGCACCGGTGTCCTTATAATCGGTCTTTTCCGCCGCTCGCAAGGAAACCGACAGTTCTTCTCCGAGCTAGGAGAGGATGGTATTCATCGTCACAAGTTCCGGACTAGTGGGAATGCGGTGGTGGTTCTAACTGCGCTGAGTATCGCGGCATACGCGTGCTTGATCGGTCTGACTCTGAACCTGGGGTCTTGATAAGCCGGGATGCGACCGTCCACTCCGTGAATATTCTACACAGCCATTCCTCCCGGGCAATGTGTGCGACCCCCTGCGTTGTTGCCGCCAAGCGCCAAGGGTTCTGTACCACACCACCGGATTGATTATCGCCCTGGCGGCGGGCGGCAGCGGAGGATCACCGTGAGCCCGCGGAGGCCTAGGCCTACCGTTGGTCGGCGTCCGAGCTGTTGTGCTGAGGACCGAGACCCGCCAAGGATGGCCGAGTATGTCCCGCGGAAAGGGAGGACTGGCCCGAGCGGTGAAGCCCAGGTTGTACAAGGCGTCCCAAGAATCAGCTGTCCCTCTACCGGACGCGTCCGGATTTGAATCGGTTGATGGCCCAAGAATCTTGGGCATCCCAACGGACCGTGGCAGATCGGGATTAGCTGGCATCACAGGGCTTGGGATTCGCACAGGGATAGAGCTGTGACTGATCCACCGTGCCGATTCAGCCTGGGATATGTGTCGAGCCAAGCATTCTGGGCTGGAGATAAAGGCAGTATGCAATAATAGATTCGCCAGACGTTCCCTTGCAACCCCTAGCCAGACGTGTATATAGAGTTCCTCAATCCAGCTCAAGTGCTGCAATTTTCCAAGATCTACTTGCATAAGCTCGTTCATGTTGACATCATATGGTGATGGAAACACCCTAGGGATCCACCAAGTGGACTCGATGATCAAAAGAGAGCTGTGACTTCACCCAGCAAGGCTGTTCCTGTTCCTCTCAGGTCTTTAATCTTCTCTTCTCTTTCACTTCCTAGAAGGTTGAATAGCCGGCCGTCTACCTATCAAATAAGCACGTTCCGCTGTTCAGGTACCTTGTACTTTGGATTCGCCTCAACGCGCCGGGCCTGCCTACTCTCGAGTGAGGCCACAAATTTCGACAGGCCGTCGCGCACAATAAAAAGTACCGCGCGAGGCACCAGTCCCGAGAATCCCGGATCGACGAAACTCATTCGTGGTATCTCTACACTGCAAAAAGCGTTGAGCCAGGGCGTTCGCAGTGACGTTTTCTTCGGAGTTGAGTCATCCGTCCCGCTCGTTTTTCTCAAGCGGCTCCTCCCACTTTTGACCCCTTGAGAATCCCATCAGCCTGCCTCAGAACCCAACCCTCGAGGGGCTTTAAATTACCTTAAACGCTATCACAGACGCGAGGTCCACCCTGCTGGGGATGGCGCAGCATTCCAGTATTGCTCGGTCGGCGATGACGTCGAACACGTCTGATGCTGCAGCTCAGGGCGATCAGAGGAATATGCACCGCTTCAGTTCGAACGAAAATAATCCCGGCTCGGGCAAAGATGGAGGTCTGATGCCTCCTGCGAAAACCGTGGTCGGACGAGCGCTAGGAAATGACTTGCATTCCGATGGCCACACAACATCGCAAGCGCCCAAGGGCGGAGTCGGAACCGCCCTGACTGACACTCCGATTTCTACCGCACCCCCGTCTCCACAAATGTGAGTCCTTCCTTCTTAGTTGTCCGTTACCTAGTGCCTGGAACCTTTGTCAAGATGTCCATCTCTTCCGGACCTATGAGCGTGGGATGTGCTCCGGATCATGTCTGGCCCGCCTGTCGTGGGCGGAGAGGCGTAATCTAGATGGCGATTCCGGACCCTCCTGTATCCCCATATGCGGCTGAGCCGCGTCTCCTTGTCGCGTGTTTGCTCCTGTCTCTTTTTTTATTTATTTTTTCTCTTTTTTGATAAGCTTCCTTTGTCTAACCTGGTTTGTCCTCTGCAGAACTGGTTCATCCCCAACTCCTAGCCGAATTCGGGCAACCACTCTTGATATTCCTGGCCTGACCAAGTCCAAGGTCTCTCCGGATGGCCGTATCGCTCAACGTGATGTCGGTGCGAAGCTGGTGATCGTTATGGTTGGCCTCCCGGCTCGAGGCAAAAGTTATATCACCAAGAAACTGGCGCGCTACTTGAACTGGCTCCAGCACGACACCGAAATCTTCAACGTTGGCGAGCGCCGTCGTGTGGCAGCGGGCAAATCACCCTCGCCGGCTAAATTCAATGTTGGCCAGGAGAAGAGCCCGAACAATGTCCACAAGAACCTCGTAGACTCGGTGCGCCGGCTGAGTGTCAGCGTTGGAAACGCTGGGAATCAGAAAGAGTCCTCACCACCGGAGGAGCAAGACAACGTGCCTCTTCCGCCCCCGGTTGTTCCTGCCAAGATCCTCGTGAATGGCAAGGATCCTGAAAACCAAGTCTCGCAGAATGGAAGCACCGTGATACCATCCGTCGACGCAGGTCCCGGTCAGTCCCGAGGCGATGAAGCTATCAAGGAAGCTTCTCCAGAGCCAGAGTCCATGGACCAGACCGCCAATTTCTTCGATCCTCAAAACCAGCGCGCTGTCAAGCTCCGAGAGCAGGTGGCGCTGGACACCCTCGACGAGCTACTGGAATACATCCTGGAGCGAGGCGGCAGCGTTGGTATCCTCGATGCCACCAACAGCACTATGGAACGTCGCAAGGCAATCGTGGATCACATCCGCAAGCGTGCCGGCGAGGAGCTGGGAATTCTCTTCCTGGAGAGCAGCTGCGTGGACAAGGACTTGCTGGAGGCGAACATGCGTCTGAAACTTTCCGGTCCTGACTACAAGGGCCAGGACCCCGAGACCGCTCTGGAGGACTTCAAGAAGCGTGTCGCTCTTTACGAGAACTCGTATGTGCCCTTGGGCGAATATGAAGAGAAGCACAACATGGCCTATATTCAAATGATCGATGTCGGTCGCAAGATGGTCTCTCACCAGACACACGGTTTCCTGTCTTCGCAAGTTGTCTACTACCTACTCAACTTCAACTTGTCACCCCGCCAGATCTGGATCACACGGCATGGCGAAAGCCTGGACGACCAGGCTGGCCGCATCGGCGGAGATTCGGATCTGAGCGAGAACGGCAGACGATATGCCAAGGCTCTGGCTCGCTTTATCGATCACCAGCGACAGCAGTGGGAGATGTACCAGCGTCAAAAGGACTTGCTGAGGAATTTCCCCCCGAGACCTGGTGACAGCACCCCTCCCAACCCGTCGTACATCCCTCGTGACCGGCCGCGTAACTTCTGCGTGTGGTCTTCCATGATGAAACGGTCCATTCAGACCGTCGAATACTTCAACGAGGATGAATACGATATCAAGCAGATGCGCATGCTTGATGAGCTTCACTCCGGAAAGATGGAGAGTATGACCTACAAGGAGATCCAGGAGCAGTACCCGGAGGAATACGCCCACCGCAAGAAGGACAAGCTGTTCTACCGGTACCCCGGCCCTGGTGGCGAAGGTTACCTGGACATCATCAATCGTCTCCGTGCCGTCATCGTCGAGGTCGAGCGCACCACCGACCATGTTCTTCTGGTCAGCCACCGGTCTACGGCCCGAGTTCTGCTCGCTTACTTCCGTGGTCTGAAGCGCGACGAGGTCGCCCAGCTCGATGTCCCAATGGGAATGCTATACATGCTGGAGCCCAAGCCCTACGGGGTTGACTTCAAGGCCTACCGCTACAACCCGGAGACCGACTGGTTCGACTACCTTCCAAACTACGAGTTGCACCAGGTAGGCGCAGCCGACAACAACTGAGGCCCTCGTCTCTTTTTCCAAGCGATTTAACTTGCTTTTATGACTTGCTATGCAGCGTGACGAATTTTTCGCAATATCAGAATGACTGCGGCTCCTCATCGTGAATATCCATTGCTGCACATGATTATCTCTTCATTTCATATTTTCATTCTCGAGTGTTCCTGGGGCTTTGAATTCCAGCCTCAACCCGCATACAGTGTATTATCATGATGAACTTTGGCAACCGCTCTGGCTTTTTTTTTACTTTTTTACTTTTTTTGCTCTTTTTTGCTCTTTTTTGCTCTTTTCTTGTTGCTTTTTTGCGGCAATACAGCAGTCGAGGCATGATGGGAGTTCGTTCCGTTCTTGTATTTTCGTCGCCTCATGATACTCGCTGTCTTCTGTGAGGTTGGCGTTCGGAAGTGATGACCCCATAAACTCTACAGGCTTCACCATACGATTTCCCGACACCGATACACATGGACATTGATAGACGTGACGTGGGGTATTGCTTTATTGCTGGCAGTTCTTGCCAACCCTGGACGTTGAGGAGTTTAGAAATGCACAATATCACCATTGCAACGGCCTTCAAAGTAGAGTATAGAACTAGGGGAATCAAATCGCACTTTAGAGATAACCATCCTCTACTCCTCCTTCAACTTCTCAAAAATCTCCAAGAACGTCTCGGGCTCATCCGCCCCTTCAACCGAATACTGTCCCTGCACCATGAAATACGGCACACCTGTAACCAACCTCCTCGCCGCAGCCTTCGCCTCCGAATCAACCTCAGCACCACCCTCCTCAGAATCAAGCAACTGTTTAACACTCGCCCGATCCAACCCGGCCTCAACACCAGCCTCCAGCAAAACCCGAGGATCCGTAATATTCTTCTCCTCCTCAAAATAAGCCGCAAACAACTTCTCCACAACTCTCGTCTGCAGACCCCCAATTCCAGACCCCGGCCCCTGCTTCGCTTCTTCCTGGCCAGCGTACCACAGCAATCGGTGCGAGTTTCTGGTCGATCCCGTGTTCCCTCCAAACTTGAATGCTATCCCCTCGCTCTCGCCCACCGCAGACAGCCGCTTGAACATCGCTGCTGAGCGCTCGGCGCCGAATTTCACGCTGTACATCTCCTGCTTGTTCACGCCTGGGAACTGCGGTGAGGCGGGGTTCAGGTAGAAGGCTTTCCAGCTTAGGTTGAAGGTGTCGTTTGGATGGCTGGCCTGGTGGGCTAGTATGGCGCGCGATAGACGGCGGTAGCCGACATAGCACCACTTTTGGATTCGTTAGTTAGGATTTTGGTTTTTGTGGGATGGGGAGAACTTACGGGGCACACGCTGTCGGAGATGATTTGGATATTGAAGTTGGTCATGGTGGTGGTTGGTGAGGGGAAAGTCGGGGTCCGAGGTTGTACTTTTTGTACCTTTTTATGTAGATGCGGTAAATCGCGGATCCAAGTCTATTTGTCAGCACTTTGTGATCCACTCGTTTTGTTTAGTCCGGTTCCAGGGTTGTCATTTTCGGTTTTATGTTGAGCACAAATGCATTGGACAGGGAGAGGGGCCTTGATCTTAGAGGGTTATGCTTTCATAATTACGTTGGGGCTCATGGTGGTCTACATTCGCCGTGGTTAGTACCCTGAGTGCATTCTTTCTTATCTTGCCTGAGTTACTCACTGGCTACTTCCCGGGTTTGCTCTACTAGGCTTGAAAGAAACAATTTATATCTAGTCTCTATGTGGAATCTGAATTGAAGAGATCGAGGAAATCCCAGCTTCTGCAAGTATTCTCCTCTTTTTGGGCCATTGAACTGGGTCCATCCATCACTGAGGACATATCAACTGGGGTCGAATAAGTGTGTTTTAACGCTTATCACCACGCAGTAATGCAGGTCAGATCACGAAAATGACTCCAAGAAACGGTCCAGTCAATCAGACACCTGCCTCTCACAGCTGCATTTCTCCTACCATCTCATTGATGAGGAATTGGATATTTTTACTGAGCAGCGATTCGATTAGATTTCAAGGTAACTATCGGTGAGAGGGATGCGTGCTGAGTTCCTAGTTGATTCTAAAAGCTCCATCACCCAGATGGGCGAGGCTGAGGCTCAAATGGAAATCCACGACAAAATCTGGTGGAGTCGTAGTTAGCCTGTGGGGAAAAAAGGAAAATCCCGAGCTGCAAGGGTCTGGATCTGTCCGCCGACGGGCATAGCCGACTCCCCTGTGATCCCGAACGAGTTAGACTTCTTTCCTACTCGACATATTCGCTATTATCCAGCCAATAGAAGCTGAAACTAGCTGCTAGACCGAACTCTCAGGGCCTTGGCAGCTTATGTTCGGCCTGAATTTAAAGCGTCCCTGTTCTTCCCTGTTCTTTTAATGGGGGCCGTTTCTGCCCTTTTCTACAATCTTTTCCTTTGGTTCGTTGATCCCACACCTACGGTCTTTTCTTGGATCTTTCTGTATACTTCTTTAGTCGATCTTTAATTGAACCGAATTCGCTCAAAATGCGTTTCCAGTCCCTCGCTCTGCTGGCGGGCGCCACCATCGCCGTCGCCGACAGCACCGTCACTCTGTTCCTTCCGGGCTTCGACGTGCAGTCCATCGACGCCAAAGTGCTTGGCTCGGTACGGGCTTCTTCTATCCGAGCTAAAATGCAATGAACAATACTAACACGCTGTTTTATAGAGTGGCTCCGTGACCACCTATCTGCTGAATTGCCCTAGCGAGGAAGACTCCACTGAGTGCGGTATTCCCCCTGGTTTAACCCTCATCGAAGGTCCATCTTCTATGGCTTATGCCTACAGCTACGACAGCGAGTGAGTATTCCCACAATTCACTTCTTTAAATCATAGCTAACCCTTCCAGGACCATGTCCCAAGCCTGCGAGCTCCAGGGTACCACCCACGCCAGCTGCTTGGCGACGGTGGTTGTTGATGGCACTACTTCGTCCATGAGCACGGCTGTTGATATCTCTTCTATCCCATACGGTGGATTCATGCCCGTTCGCGTCACTGCAACCCAGACCGGCGGTGTTGCTGCGTCGACTGGTGCTTCGGCTTCTGCCTCCACGGCTGCTTCTACCGGCACTTCGACTGGATCTGCTACCATTATCACTGGTACTTCAGGAAGCAACACCGCCACCGCGGCTTCGAGTCAGACTGAGTCCACCAACGCTGCCATGCCCAAGATGACCGGCAACGCTCGCTGGGTTGCTAGCGGCGCTGCTGCTGCTCTGGCTCTGGCTGTCGTTTAATGGACTTTAGTCCGGAATGTAGGCCTTGTGTTGTATCACTTCAGAATTGTACGTTAAGCGAATACGACTATCCCCTTGAGAACCCATGGAAAATTAAATAAAAGCTTCTCAAGTTGAATTCTTATGTTCCACATGTTCGTCTTTAAACACGCAGAGAGCGACAAAGGCATCGATGAAATAACCAGATACCTATCCCAGCTATCCTGTTAGACTAAGAGGTCTAGGAGGCTGGCTCCTAACCCTATAATACAGCCCCCGGCACCAGAATCAACAGCGCCAGCACCAGCACCAGCGCGACGACGTTTACTGATATGTGAGAAGTGCAGGAGGTAGGGCCTAAGTCAAATGCATGTCCACAGAGATAATTCAGTCAATATATTGACGTTATGGTTGATAAAAATAGGCTTAATGTAGAGAGTAGGTGGGTCGCCGGGTGGCTTGTGGATTCCATTACTTTAACAGACTATCCTTTCCAAGTCCATAGGTGATCGGCGTTATATTGGCGGTACGGTTGATCAACGCTAAACACATAATATTGCTGGCGCATCACCACCGAAGTTGAACGTTGTTCCGTTCTTTAGATATCTAGCTATTAACCACCGCACAACAATAGCGCCCTGTTCAGCATTTCCTGGCTGCTTCTCACAATGTCTGTTCTAAGTCACTTATGATCCAGACTGCGACCAAAACTTTCCTCGTCTTTATCATGTCGGAGTACTAATTATATTGAGCAAGAAAGACTGAAGTGAAGAAACAGGAAAGAGATGAAATTGGCGACTCCTTGAATAACCATCGACGCAAAACATTCATGATACATACACCATAACTCCATAAATGCAAAGAAAGGAATGCCGTAACACCTATGTAACTGGAAGTCTAGACAGTGGCAACCACAAACAAGGGCTACCAAGACCTCCGCGAGCGAACCTGCCCGTGATAATATCCAAATTACAGAACTTGTTGGCCGTTAGCTGTACGCAAGAAGGCAGCGTTCAATGCAGTGGAGTTGGAGCCGATGGGGCCACTGGGGTGGTTGCCCCGAGACTGCTCTAGCATAGCGGTGTACTATCTCAATGTCAGCGGATACGGTTATTGAAAAGGTAGAGGGAAAGTGCTAACCCTGAAGCCAAAGTTGAGGACCAGAGCAATAGCCAGGCCAATGCACACGACAAGAGGACCAATCATGTTGTCCAGGTCCTTTCCGCTGCGCTGGCGGATGAGGCGAGCGCGCTTCTCGTACATGTACCAGCCCCAGGTGGCAGAGAAAAGAGCAAAGAATGTGTAGACGACGGCCAGAGCCTGGGCTATGCGGTTGTGCTTGCCAGCAGCGTTGTAGAGACCCAGAGACAGACTCGACAGCAAGACACTGATGTGCAGCCACTTGATGAAAGTACGCTGATTGGCAAGCCAGACCTTGCTCTCCACGCGCACCGGGCCGGTATCCTTGATCCAGACTCCTGGGTGCCGCACACCGGGTGGCAAGGAGACTGTCTCATGGCCCATCCATTTCGGCTTGGTGATACCCATAGACGACAGCATAGAGGTGAAGCGGGACGGTGCTGGTTGCGAAGTCTCGGTATCCTGCTCGGGTTCGGCTTGGAATGCGGTGTCGCGGCGCTGAGGCTCAAAGGAGATGATACGAGGGTTCGGGTGCGCATCGTGAACTGCAGAGGGTCTGCGAAGGTTGCCACGGGCAAGATCACCTTGGAAGACGTTCCATCTACTGAGAGGGGAGCCGACGAAGTGATGGGCGTTCGGACTGCCCGAGCCACCCAGGAAGCTGTCAACAGCGGAGTCTTCCTCTGCGCGCTTCGCCAATCGATCTTGTTCCTCGTGGAAGGCAGTTTCCGGGTCCCGACGAATGTCATTCTCCAGCTCGCCGAGCCAGAAGGGGAAACTGTTGACGTGATCCTCGAACAACTGGGCGACACCGTGGACGAACTTGGAGAAGCGGGGTGCCTCCTTGACCAAGTGGGAAGCCATGAGGTCATTCACCCACTCGGAATCGTGAGCCTTGCCGCGCAGCTTGATCTCCAATAGACAATGGGGGAAGCGAGCAATCTCTCCGGTGCGGATGTCGCTGTAGGGGTACGTCATGGCGGCATTGTCCAAGTCGGTGCGGTGCCAATCGGAGGGGTCGCGGCACGGCCGCTCAGGGTCAAGGGCGTCCTCACGAATAAGGGCAAGGTTGGTATCGAGAGAAATGCGGATGCGATCATCGCCGGGGATCTGGAAGGCGGTGCGAGTGTAGTTGGCACGGAGCATGGGTTGCAGATCGTTCTCCTTGATGAAGGACTGGAGCTCCTCCACATCCTTCTTGAGGACTTCGGCCTCGGCAGACTCGCCGTTGTTCATGTCTTCCATGCGGTGAACCTTCTTGTCCAGATGGTAATTGCCATCCAGGAACTCCTTGACGTGCTTCTCCTTGAGCTGCACCCGGACCTCGCGACTGCTGTTGTCCTCGCCCACGATCTTCTTCTCCAAGAAAATGGGCGGCTTGTCCTGCAGCTGGCCGGTCCAACGCAGCCTAAGAGATCCAGCTTCGGGGGCACGGGCAACCTTTTGGTTGTAGAGGTCGAAACGAGGGTTATCGAAATAGAGGGAGGTGATGGTGGGGTCGTCGGTCATGGTATCAATGTTCTTGGAGGTGCCGGGGTTGTAGATGAGCACAGGGAGGCGACGGAGAATGAGAGTCTTGACCTCCAAGACATTGTCCGAGTGGACCCAGAACTTGTAAGAGGCGTAGACGTCACGGCTATGGAGGCGGTCGGATTCCTTGGACTGCACGACGTTCTGGCTCAGGGCTTCGCGTACAAAGGCGTACATCACCGACAGACGATGAACCAGGGGCGAATAGTCCTCCGAGTTGAATGGCAATTGGGACAGGCGGACCTGCAGCAACGGCTTCACCTTGTAGCGGGCGCCCCGTTTACGGTCATGCTTCTTGGCGGCCTTCAGAAAGCCGGTGAAATTGATGCGACTGTACTTTTCCAGCTCGCTGACTTCCTTGGTGATGCTGTCCAGCTCTTGGAGCACCTCGGAGGCAATGGTTCGCCTCTCCTGGTCCGGCAGCGCGGTAGCGTCCTGCTCGGCGGTCGGAGCCAACCGGCGCAGCTTGGCTTCGCAGGCGGAAGTGCGATACCGGAGTTGCTGGGAGGTCTCGGCCTGGAAGGAGTTGACCTTGTCCAACTGCACATTCAGCAGTTCCTGGACGAAGGCCTCCTCGTCCTGTTCGGTCCATTGAGCGTCGTCGGAGTCACTGACGTCCTCGCCGTTGACGTCATCCTCCCGAAGAAGAGCCTTGAGCTTGCCATAGTCAATGTACTTGTCCTTCCAAGGCGGATATACGGCGTTGCGGAGGGTCTTGCCGAAACGCATGGTGGCTCAACCGCGGGGGGTGGGCCAGATGGAAATGAGGTTGTGTAGCGGTAGATGTAGCTCCGGTAGTACAGATGAGGGGAAGATAAGAGGTGAGAGAAAAAGCACCAAGGTCCAAATGTAAAAGACCTGCAGTGTGTAACACCTGAATAGACTTAACTTGAGCAACTGCAAAAGTCGTCATTTCGTTTCGAGCACGTGCGCCCAGTCTCCGGCTTAGCTGCACTGTTAACTTTCCGTTCGCAACCAATCAGCGAACATTGACGGCCGTTGATAACGTCCATAGCTGTGCGTATCATAGTTGTTCCGTTCCGTTGGAGTTGGTCTGTGCTGAGACCTGAGTGGATTCTCGATTCCAGGATCTTGTACTTTGATAAAGGAGTACTCCGTACGGATATACCTGTATTGAAAGATGGTCCCTCCCTCTCCGGGGCTGTCCCACCATCTGCATGATGTCCTATCAAATCTTCACCGTCATCCTTTTCCTCACGTCCCCAACCCTCCCGCTTGCAAGAAACGCGCCTCCGTTGCCCTGATCCTCCGCGTTCGCCCGATCTATGAACATTGGCCGACCTCCCATGAGACGCTGGACCACTCTTTACCGGTGGAAGATCGCTTGATTGAGTTCTTCGCACAACCCTGGGTGCAACATGGGGAACCGGAGGTTTTATTCATCAAGCGCGCGACGCGAGTCGGTGACCGGTGGACAGGGCATGTCGCGCTCCCGGGCGGGAAGCGAGATCCGGAGGACGAGGATGATAAAGCAGCGGCGATCAGAGAGGCGTCTGAAGAAATTGGGTTTGATCTGACTACAGAAGACTGTATCAGTGTTGGCAATCTCCCCGAGCGCGTGGTCACTGCCAGCTGGGGCGCTCTCCCGTACGTGGAACGGTCGGGATGTTATCTTTTCAACTAACACATGATGGATAGATTGATGGTCCTCTGCCCATTCGTCTTCCTTACTACACGAAGTGACTCCCCGACACTCAAACTACAGCCCACCGAGGTGGCTTCGACACATTGGATTCCTCTCCGAGCCCTCCTATCTCCGTCTCTCCGTACCGTGGAATATGTGGACATGTCGCAACGGTTTGCTCGACAGGGCGGCTTTCTGAGCCGTCTTGCGATTCGGTCTCTAATGGGGTGGATGCAGTTCTCGGCCGTTCGACTACTCCCATCAGAGAGCCAGCAGTGCACCTCGACTCCTGGATTTATCCCCGACCAGGTCGAGAAGCAAACATTGATACAACGGTTTAAATCATGGTGCTTGAGCAATCAGGCCGATTCTGGTGATAGGAATCGGCCACTGCTCCTTTGGGGGTTGACGCTCGGCATTCTGGCCGATTTCTTGGATATGCTTCCTCCTCATACTGCCGTACAATTATGGCAATACCCGACATTTACATCCCCTGACTTGCGCTTCCTTTGTGGAGTTTTAACATACCACTTGCGGAAGCGCAATATGCAGCAGGTGAAATTGGGACCCCGCCCTAATGATATCGCGACTGGTAATGAGACTGCTGCGGCTCCGGCCTCGATCAAATCAACCCATGAGCCCAATGAAGTTGGCATTGGCGGCCTCGGAGTTGGAACATACTATGGACCCACTGATCGGACATCCGATGGATCCTCGTACGCGGTGGGCATCTTGTTGCGGGGATACTATCAGCGCCTGCGGGTGGCGATCTACATCTTCCTTGCCTGGCGCTTGGCCATTGGCTCTGCAGCAGCCATCACAGCCTGGCGCATCCTCCGCCGGCGACTTCAATAGAGGAAAACAACTGTAATATAGCCCTAGAGATATCCACGAACATTCTATAATTGCCCTTTTGATCTGGAAATGTTGCGGAGATGGGGTTACATAAGCACGTTTGCACCCCACACCCGTTTCCCTGTCCCTCCGAGCTCAGAGGTAAACAACACTCTCAACTCTCGACACAACTACACAGCTCGCCATGGCTGCCACCCAGAAGCTGTACCCACGTGGTACCGTCAAGCGAATTGTCAAGGCTCACTCCAACAAGAGCGTGAGCAAGAATGCCGACATCTTGGTGCGTCCTCAGTCTTCCAGCACGCCCCCCGAAGCATATCGCTGACGTCTTTTGCCTGATCCTACAGATTTTCCTCGACTACATGCTATTCATGCAGGAGTATGACCCGAATCCCTCGACTCCCCTTCCCGCAGCCATTGCGCAGTCTCACCGAGCTCATCTGAGCTGGAACAGGATGCTAACCGGACTTCAGATTGATGCGCGAGGCATCGATTCGATCGCGGAAGTCGGGCGAGAAGAATATCTCTGCAAATGCCGTTCGCAAGGTCACCGAGGTACGTCTTTGATCTCGTGGCAGTTTCGATCCCATGGACTATACCTCTGATGTTGATTGTGCGCTGGCCTAGAAAACCCTGCGCAAGTTCCAGGGGTGATTGAAGCTGCGATGCTTTGCGTCTCAGTTGCGTGAAGCTGGGAATACAACTGGTCGCGTGTCGGGAGGTCTCTGGACCGGTCTACTTGGTTATGGCGTACAGGTGTACAGAATGATTATGATACCCAGGAAATGCACTACTGAAGATATTGTCCCAAATCCCGTAGTTTCGTATACATCACAGAGGATAGAGGTGCAAAGTGGTGCGTAGCCTTTGTGAATGCGATGTGGGCCACCAGGGTTCGGGCGACTTCCACCCGCATCGATTCTTCTACACCTCAGCTGTTTCTCCTTCTCCTTCTTCCTCCCCATCTCTTTCCTTTCCGAACCTGGCTTTTGTCCTGTGCTCTCCTTGTACAGCACCTCCCTCGCGTTCAACTAGACGCTGTGTCACCCACATTCCATTAACCATGGCCACCGCCTCCGCCACCTCTCAGAAACCCGACGTCAAAAGCAAGAAGCACCCGTCCCGAGCTTCTAGCACCTCCAAGACCGAGACTGAGAGCCCTGTGCTCGATGTGAACGGCACTGAGCCCGCTTACCTGAAGGAATTGCAAAAGTGCGTGTTGCGATCGCATTGTGTCCTGGGGAAAGCTAACTGATCGCGCTTCTAGGAGCCTCCGCAATGCGGTGAAGAAGCTGGTATGTGATCCGGTCTTGTACTTTTGGTCTTTGCAAGCTTGCTAACATCTGTCTCTTTATTTATAGAATGCCACTGCCAAGACCGACGCCATCATCGCTGAAAACCCTGGCAAATCCCTCGACGAGCTTGTGGCGGAGAAGAAGCTCAATGCCGACCAGAAGGCTCAGGCGTTGAAGAAGCCTGCCCTCCAGGCCCAAGTCGCACAGATCGAGGAGCAATTTTCCCACTACAAGCAATTTGCTGCCCAATACGAGGAGCGCCTGACTAGCCAGAAGGCTGCTCTGGAGAAGGCCCACCAGGAGGAGCTGGAGGCTGTGCGCGCAAACGCTGTCGCCGATACAACGGAGGCTTTTACAAGGGCTCAGCGCCAGCAATTGCTCACCCTCACCAAGTTCCTGTGTGCGGCGGCCAATTCCCGTCGCGCTGGTGAGACAGAGTCCGTTGAGAGTCGCGCTCTCGAGGGCGTGCTCTTCCAGGTGTACGCTGGAAACCAGGATGCGGTTTCGTCCATGATCAAGTTGATCAATGGTGCGGATGAGAAGGTGCCTTCGGTCGAGGGACCGGATCTGGAGTTCTCTTGTGAGTAACCTATCTTTGAAAGTCGGTTCGCGCGCTTATCCTCCTTCAGATGGAGACGTGAAGCAGGCATCCAACAAGTACTGCCCCGAGGAGCCCGAAGCCGCCGATGCTCCTGCCGAGAGTGCCCCCGTTTCCGACCCTACCATGACCAATGCTGGTCTCACCGAGCTTCAAGACACCTCCGTCAGCGCTGCGGCAGCCGCGTCCGACGCCAGTGCTCAGATTGATTCGAACGCACCTCCGCCTCAGACCTTGATCTCCGATGGCGGAAACCAGGTGGCCGAAAATACCTATGATCCTTCTGGCATGGCCTCGTCTTCCACCACGGACGGCTGGGTTGAGGTTCCTCGTGACCTTGCTGAGACCGACACTGGCCTCCAGGCCACCCTCGCAAACACCGATACCCACAACGCCACTACCGGCGATGATAGTGCGGGCAAGGGACAGCCTAACGGACGTGGTCGCGGACGCGGTGGTCGTGTTCGTGGAGACGCCTCTCGTGGACGCGGTCGAGGTGAGCGCGGCCGTGATAACCGAGGCCGGGGTGGACGTGGTCGTGGACGACGCGGCGGTGCCAATGGTTCTCCCTCAGTGACCCCGGCGCGGCAAGAGTGATTGATTAGAGCAATTGTCTTACATCTGCGCCATCGATCTATGCGGCTCATGTCTATGCTGGTGGTATGGATCACGAACGCAACGAATTTTCTTTTCCGGACTGCGAAAAGTGGCCATTGATCTTGTTTCGAGCGTGCATATTCTCAGACTTACAGAAACTTTCAATATCAATGTATTCTACTATTATTCCGGGGGGAGTTTGAATACTGAAACGAAATGCAGTAACGTCGTCCGAAGGGATCCACCCGAGGCTTATTTACTTCGTCATCGGGAATTTGGTGATTTATAATAAGACCACATTTCGCTTACTCCAACTACTCCCACTCATTTGCATCGCCCGGGGCCAGTAAAACAATATGGCCATCGCTGGCGTCCAACGTAAACAGGTGCTCAAGGTGTTGATGATCTCGCTGCTGCTGGACCTGGTGCGCAAAGCTGACCCTCATCCCGCTCCGCAACGCTAAACAGTCCAGATTTCTTTCACCTTCATCCTCCCACTCTTCCCCTCCCTTCTAGCCTTCTACCGCACTCAAGATCCCTCTCCGAACTCCCTCTTGAACCGTATTTTTCACTACCTAAACGCCTACAAGAACGCCTTCGCCCGCCCCATCGACTCCCGTTATGACATCGTTCTCCTCGGCGGTGCCCTAGGCTCCCTCTTCTCTCTGCTCCAAGCCTTCGCCGCGCCAGTCATTGGACACCTCTCCGATCGATATGGCCGCCGCCGCGCCCTGCTGACAGCAATGGTTGGGAACGTGGCCAGTGTTGCGCTCTGGGTGTCCGCGACAGACTTCCGCACTTTCCTAGCTAGCCGCGTCGTTGGAGGTCTCAGCGAGGCTAACGTGCAGCTCGCCAATGCCATAGTCGCGGATGTGACCGATGAAACTCATCGCGGCGCGTCGATGGCGCTCGTTGGAGCTTGTTTCAGCGTCGCTTTCACCTTCGGCCCATTGCTCGGCGCTGGTCTGAGTACCGTTGAGATCGTGGCGGCGAATCCGTTTATTACCGCTGCGCTGGTCTCGCTTGCGTTGATTCTGCTGGAGACTGGGTATCTGTGGGCTTGTTTGCCTGAGACGCATCCGCGTCTCACCACCCTGAGACAGGAGGAGAGCGATGCTTCAACGAGCAAGCCCAAAGACCAGGTCGAGTCTACGGCTCCGCGTGAACACACCAATAACCCGGCCATCCTCAATGCTATTCACTTCCTCTTCCTCCTCCCCTTCTCCGGCTTGGAGTTCTCCTTGCCTTTCTTGACAACCACTCTCTACGCCGGTTCCACCACCAGTCCCGCGGCGCTAAACGGCCGTCTACTGTCCCTGATGGGCCTGATTGCCTCTCTCCTCCAAGGAACAGTCGTCCGCCGTCTGCCTCCACTGATTACAATGCGCGCTGGCGTAGTCGCTTGCGCATTGTCATTCTTCTGCCTGGCCCACGTCTCCACCCCCAAGGGCCTATACGCCGCAGGCGGACTGCTGGCCGTGACAACCGCTACGGTTGTTACAAGTCTAAACAGTCTGGGCAGTTTCGAGGCCCGGGACGCTGATCGGGGCGCTGTGATGGGCCGTCTTCGTGGCTGGGGCCAGGCTGGACGCGCGGCTGGTCCGATCCTGTTCTGTACATTGTTCTGGTGGGCTGGTCGGGAGGCTGCATATACTGTTGGTGGCGTGGCGATGTGTGTTGTGGCGGTTGGCGTTTTCGGGTTCTTGAAGTCGCCTTCCGTTCATTTGAAAAAGGAGTGATTGAGTTGTATGGAGGGGCCGGTGCTGGTCACTGGTTGAGGCCATGACGCTCTGAAGTTGCAATTATTTTCGGGAATTGTACATTATGAAGAGTAGAGCTAGGAGTAACTCTAGAAAGACCGGAGGGAAAGCTGATACGTTACCGTGTCTGGTATAACGAAGGGTGGTGCCGGACCTAAAAAGCTTAGCCGGCAGTTTAAGCCCGAGGCTAAGCTCGTTCCGGCTCATTTGGCGGCTAGATTGCACTATATATGTTAGTGGAGAATATACGAGGAAATGTATGGTTTGAATAAGAAGAGAAAGAGTCTATTTTTCGAAAATTGTGGTTTACGACCTCGCTCAAGATTCATGGTTGGCGCCGATCATGGAACCTTACTTTGTTATCTCTGAATGTATGAAGCCCAGTTTCGCAGAATTACTACAAACCAGGACGCTGGAGCCTCTCCACGCTTTTGGTTTCACCCGTTTAGGGGCATTATTCGCTACCTACCTAAGAAACCTATTCTAGACGTGGTGCCGGAAAGTACTGCTAGCCCCGGAAACGCGTAATCTGCGATGTATAGGTGGAAACGAGTAAAAAGGTAGCTGTCCTGAAATTGTATTGTGGGTGCTGGTTTCATAATATTATGTTTATTGGATTAGCGATCGAGACGCTGCGCGAATTATGGGTTTATAATTCCTCTTGATTCTGGAAGAGAGTATTAGTTTTGCCTCCTCCATATGTACATTATAGATTGAAGAATCAATTGTCTATTTCTTTTGCTGCTGAAACTTGTAATCTAGCTGACGAAGCCGAATCGAGATGTCGACACCTGTATGAAGGAGATATCTCACTAAGCTCGTATGTCCTGGGTCATAATCATCGATGTAGTGGGGATAACGCGGTGTCGTCGCATTCATGTGAATTAGACAGTGCAGGACAGTTAATCCCCCGACGTTCGCGGCGCTAATGTCACATCCAAAGTCCACAAGCATCTTTATCATATCCACTTTATCCATAGATGACATTTTGACGATAGCATAGAAAGCAGCAAGTTGCAAGAGAGTGTTTTCGTCTTCGTCTCTCTCGTGGAGACTAGTGCCCTTCGGTGTCCCAGAATTAATCTCACCATGGCTATATCTAGATGCTCTGCTGCGAGCTAAAGCGCCCTCTGCACAGATCCTTCTGAGCAGAACGAGATATCATAGCCATTTTCGATAAACAGGGCCGCTAGCGGAACGTCTTTCCTCGTCATCGATATGTTGAGGTAGCGTAGGTTACCTGGCTCGCCCGGATTTCTCCATACTCCTCGTCATCTCCTAGATATGGACGATGCCGGGAAAGCTGCTTCTTTTCCTCTGGAAGAATGTGTCCGTACCAGGTCAATCCTTCTTCAGGCAGAGGGTGAAAATAGAACCGAACGCGATAACCACAACAAGGGTAGACCAGGTCGCCTATTCGTAAATAGTCTCCCTTCGGTTGAACTTTCACTTCGGTGTATGCCGGGCCATTAACAGCCTTTCCATCTTTCTCCACAAATCCAATACACGATCGAGGAGGTTGCTGAAATAACATTTGTTGACCAACTTGCCCCTTTTTGGAGAAAGCGTCCGTCGCGTTGAGGATCGACCTGAGGTATCTTCGCTCCTCCTTCTACTGGGGGTGGTCACCGTAAACGCGCTTGTCTTACGCAAAACGATGGCCAAATACATTCCTCTACTAACGGGATGCGAATGCCCGGCGTCCCGCGTGGTAGGGTATATCTGACGGGCTTGAACAACAGGGCGGCCTGTAAGTCGCTCGAATTCTTGATCACATTGTACCATTTGCGGCAGACCCTTTGAGCGGACGTGAGCAAAGTGCGTAAGTCTTTCGAGCAGGATCAGCTCCAGGAGTTCGGTTATCAGGAAAATGTTATGTGGCTCTGATGAAGCCATGATTCAAGGGGTAAAATTTGAGGACGGTTCTATTGAAGGACAGTTATGAGAAGGAGACGGTCCAGGAGACGGTTTCTAACGAACGGACCATCAGGGAGACGTTCGGTTCCCTCTATACTACGATGTTGGGCAAGTTCTTATCTAACAAGGCTTAGTCGCAGGTCTCAGGTCCGATGCGTGGCACCTAAGCGGGAATGGCGCTGATGCTAAGGCGGAAAGTGGAAAACGTACCAAAGTCCCTATTCCGGAATAGTAGTACTAGCTTCATATTATTTTCGTCCCTGAGGAAAGCATCCACTTTGGCGAGATTGAATGGAGTAAAGGGTTCCCAATGATTCATTCATCTCGGGTTCCAGCTGAGGGGGACTCAGAAAATTATGACTAGTCCTGAGTCCCAGTCAGCTCTAATAGCCAATTAAATTGCGTATTAGCGGGCTCCTTGAACTAATAGACCACTGTTGAGAGGGTCTAAAGTGGTGTTTGATAAGTATTTAACCTCGAGTACATCGGGATCCACTTTATTAGCAGTATCCTCAGCACGTAATAGGGAGTAACATCGAATCCTCGGTCCGCATCTTCTTGTTTTAGCTGATAACGCTAAAGTTGTTGAAAGAGAACACAGTCCAGCATGTTTGCACAGTGGAAGTGCGCCGGGCTCATAACCCGGAGGTACGAATCACACCGCCGTCAAAATATCCGAAACAATTATACTAATTATCACCATAGGACCCTGGATCGAAACCAGGACATGCTATCCTACATTTCTTTTTTTTTCTCTCTTCTCTTCTTTTGGGTCTATACCTGCCTTGCTACCCTGCTAAGGCTTGATATCGTATATGTCCTCCTTAACTGTTCTTGTCTTTTGATTCTACAATATCGTCCATTTTCTGTTTCAAACCGTCTAAAATCGCTTCACGAAAAGTTTCTGTCTACTCTGTCTTTCCCGCATGACGATACACTATTGCGCATATCAATCTGATTGTCGTCTATCAGATCCTCTAGCCTGAGTTGCTTAACTTGGTGGCTGGTCAGATCAAGTGTACCTGTTTCTTCCCGAAAGCCCGTCGTCCGGCTTTTGCGAGGACTTGCTGACGAACCAGCGTCTTTTGAATCCTTGGCTTTCCTCTAAGGAACAGCCTTCCAGAATGTCCACGAAGGAGTTCATTTTTCTTACATTGCGCTCCCCAGTTGCATGGAGCCAGCAATGAAAACTTCCGTGGCTGTTCTCACCACGAATAGAAACTCCCAACCGGCTGGCAGCGTGGGTTGTGAAGCCCGAACGTCTGCGAAACAGTGAATCTGAAGCTACCAGCCCTGACCTCGGTTTGATGATCTCCATGATTTCTGGGGTATAATATAACGGATACTTTTGCCCCTTCGAGGCGCTGCTTAGCCATCTCGGCCTTTTTGGCACCCCAGGTTTCCTGCGCCTTGAAGATGCGTTCTTTGTGGAGATCCCACCAGTACTTTCTTATCCCCGGGTCAGGCGAGTTACGTATGTCATTGAATGCATCTCTGGCATGTTCCGCCCATTTCCGAATGACTGGATCCTCAGATGCAAGATATTGTTGAAAGGTTACCCTGCCGCCAATTGCGTCCGCGATGGCTTGGTTCTCCTGGGTATTTGTGAATCCCTGCCATAACGGCAGGGCGACATTGAGATGATTTCCCGACCACATGGCGTTCGCCTGCTCTGGCAACCAGGAGCTCAAGTGAATGGAAGTTAATGTCTGGAATACCAGACACATCCACATTTTTGCCAGGTTGAGAACCAGTTGCGTTTGAGCGCACGATGGGGCAGCAAGGATAGCCAGGGTGACGAAAGTCGACTTCATATCTGGAGCAGACCCCCAAACTGCATAGTGTAGCCCCATATTCTTCCAGCGATGTCTCGGATCGTTGTGTTTTTGGATCCTCAAACGAAGCACACATGCTTGGCCGACATATAGCCAGAACCTGGTTGTCACGTCATCTTCTCTCCACAATATGTGAAGGTAGACACCAGCTTCTTTTTTCGATTCGGGATCTTGTCCAATTTCGAAGAGACTAGGTGGGCTTATTAGCAACGTATTTCTGGACTGCTGTGCTCAAATATACCTAGTCAGATCAAATTTGCCTTGTTCGCATATGTGCTTCACGACTGGGTTCAAGCTCTCTTCAAGAGTTCTGCCAATATCACATTCCCCGAGTACAGAAAATTATCTCTCGCTCATTTCGAGGCGCAGCTTTGAAATCAGATGCTCCAGAATGGGGGTTCGGTCGACGGGTCCTAGATTCAGCGTCTCAATCGGATGATCTGCAACTTTGCTCCAGCTTTGTCGTTTCACACTTGGGACTCTCTCGGTTGCTGCTTGCTTTGTTGGGCCTTCGCTATTCAGTGTACTTTCCACCTGTACAATGCCTAGGGCCTCTCTCTCGTGCGCTTCAGGTGAATCCTGAGGAGTCACTTCAGTCAACATAAGCGCCACGAATAGCGTTGGGACAATGGAACATACTTTGATATCGTCCTTAGTGCACTCAAGGTTCTCGATAAATGCCATTGTTGCGCGGTGTGCGCGACCCAAGTACTGTCTGTAAACTTGCCCGCAGGACTGCTTTCCGCAGTAAATCGCCGTATGGCCAAAGGCACCGCATCTGTTGCAAAATCTACAGAGGCATTCATGGTATCCCTCCAACAGGCATCTGCAGCCTCTGTTGCGCGTGGGCATTCTCAAGTCTGAAAAGTCGAGCAGGAAACAGACACGCCGGGGAACTAGAATGAGATTGTAAGATATGAGTCAAAGTCAGCGCAGCGGTGACCGACACAAGAAAGCTAGAATGAATGACCCTGGAAGGATGGCAAAGTGGAGGGGGTGATAATTAAGGTCAGTTAATAAAAGAAGTGAGGCTTGAGGGAAATCAGCCAACTTCCAATCTCAAAGAAAATAATTTCCGGTGATTTCTGAAACTGGTCTAATAAGCACCCTAATCCTCAAGACCTATCTGGGATGCCGCTTAGTTTTATCTAGCCTCCCCTAACCCGCCCCGGCGGCATATGTAATTCTAGTTTTTATAATAAGCGGACGATCGTCTGTCTTTCACTCAGTGTCGGGCTTCATCTAAAGCCGCAGGCCCTAGTGGCCGTATCAAAAGCCCACCATATGCGGCGACTGATGCTCTCAATTTCATGTGACGACTCGACGGGCGAGTGAGCCATCACTTATATGATCCCTAGAAGGGCTCACTATGCAGATAGTTACTTCGTACTCTTCACCTCTGTTATTTTCGTACAAATACACTCATTCTTCTGATCGCCCTGACGTCTAAACTAACACCCTAGTAACATCAACGCCACACTAGTCGGCTAACAGAATCAATGAGAGTAAGCATCAAATTACGGCACGGCCTAGGTAGTAGGTAACTAGGTATATAGCCTAGAATAGGAGACACAGTCCAAAAAATTATATAACCAAAGTTGGACGATGCTACCACCAGTCCAGCATGTTAGCTGCAGACGAGCTGTAAACGAGAGAAAGGAAGCACTAGCGAGGTGGCAGAAAGGGAGGCAGATTCCGCTGCGCAGGAGGCCAGAGATAGGCGTTGCGCAGTGTAGGAAGTTGTTGTTGTGGAAGCTGATATCAAGGAAGCTGTTATTATGGAGGCTTACCGCGCCCATCTAGTCTTACTATGAGTGGGCCGGTCCAGGGCTCTTCTAGATGTGATTGATCAATCTATTTATATAATAGATCCCCTCTCTCCCCCGTGAGCGTGAGCTCCAACTCATACTAAGTGGGAGTCCCAGCTCAGACACACTTAGTCCTGCATCACTATTACTTGACCTATGCGTCTGATCTGACTTTACACTAATCTAGCTCGCATTTGGATCTGATGTCTTATTTAAACTGGCACATTTCCTTTGATCTTACACTGCGATTGACTCAATTCTAAGGTTTCTGGTCAAGTCACTAGTCTGATCTGACTCTGATAAATGGTCACGTTTCTCTTGATTTTATGTTATAATTATCTCATTGTAATTACTATGTGTACTATCTTCATGGTACAGCTTCCAGGAACACTTTCTATATTATGTTGCTTTTTGAGTTGCCTGGAGCATACACGACATTAGCATGAATGGTATTGCCAGAATTGTCTCCTTCTATTATACAGTTCATTTGGTGCAAGGTACTGATTTCATAAAAGGAACTGCTGGTATGTTCCACACATCGTCGAGTGGTGTCAAGATACTTGATAGTATATTCATTCGATCCACGGGCTGAAGCCATTGTCACGGCTCATTCTAACATTAGTAGCGATATCTAAATCCAGGTGTCTTCCAATCAGTAATATCCTCATAGTCATTTGACACCAGCCGGACTTGGTTCACCATATCCACCACATTCTTTGAGTGGTCGACATCTAGCACCTTCCCATTACCAACAGCGCCAGCATTCCCGGCACTTCCCTCGAAGCCTTCCTCACGAACACGACGATCATTGGTCCATTGAAGGTAAAAGCGTAAAGCCAATGCGAACAATATGGCTAGCGCGTAGCAAATCATAATAGTGCGGAAAGCGGTGTTGTAGGTCGGTGCTTCACTACTGAGGAAAAACTGGGGCCCAGAGATGTTTCCTGCACAGTAACCTAAGAAGAGCATTGCTGTGACAGTCATCTTCTTGGTGACGCCGCGGTAGTTGGCCTGCACTAGCGACATGGCCAGAGGCATCGCCGCTGGTCCGGTTGATAAGAGGAAATACCCAAAGAGCTGGACACCCAAGAAAACGTGAGCATGGGAATAGATGATTGCACTCCCCACAACGCAAGGTAAAACAACGGCAACAATGAGCAGGCAGTTCAGCTGGCGGAAGCGACCAGCGAGCCACCCCGTCCCAGCAATCGTGGCAATAGTTATGACGGAGTAAGGGATATTGATCAGAGTCGACTGCAAACTCGTAAAGCCAAACGAGACAATGACGAGATTGGCAAAGTTCTGAGTACCTCCGTTTGGAATCTGCGTCAAAAGTTCCAGACCGAAGATCAGCCATGTCTTTGGGTCCATGAGACACTCAACGACCTGATCCCACTTCCAAGCCGTCTTTTCAGTTGTACCTGTGCCGGCAATAAGAACTCGATTGTTTGCGAATTGGCGCTCCTCTTCCGATAGGAACTTTGCTTTTGAAATCGAGTCCGGCAGGATGATCCAGACCGCGAAGCCCCAAACAAACGTTGCGACGCCGAGAACAATGTACATCCACCTCCACGAGCCAACATGGTCTTTCACATGGCCCAGTCCGTAGGCGATAAGGCTGGCAGCAATGCCTCCGACGCTCTACAGTGTAGTGAGCATCATCTCAGACTCGAATGCGATTATGTACGTACATTACCCGCAAACCAAATCCCCGTTCGAGTTGGAATCTCATCACGAGTATACCAGCTTGATGTGATGAACATAAAGGCCGGAGTAATAGTCGCTTCAGCCACCCCCAATAAGAAGCGGACGGTGATGAGACCACCAAAGTTGGTGCATGCCGCGGTGAGAGCTACCACAGCGCCCCAGAAGAGAGTGTTGACAGCTAAGTACTTGCCAGTCGGCAAACGAGCAATGAGCAAGGTGGTCGGATACGACCATCCCAGGTAGCCAAAGTAGAACACTGAAGAGACCCAGCTGTACTGCTGGCCAACTAGTCCCTGGCATTGACGTTAGCTCAGCCCTTCATGATCATTGCAAAGAAATTACCGTATCATCAGACAGTCCAAACACAGATGCGCTGGACAGGATGGTTTTATCCATAAAATTGAGCATGTAGGTGGTGAACATCAGCGGCACCAATCGCATGTCGATCTTCCTGAGTACTCTTCTCCCCACGATGTGATCCCCTGGCTCCAGGGTAGCTTGTTCGGGAGTTGAGCTAGTCTCAGCCATATTGCCAAAATGTTATTTGGACACAGCTATGAGGCTATGAGGAACTTCGACGGATACACGATGCACGAGTTATCGGAATTCCTCCCTTCTTATGTGCCATTCTTATCTTTCCCCGCACCTGCATTTGCTCGAGCGCCATCCCCTGCCTGTTATCGCCGAGATAGGATCGTTTCATTCTTCGTTATTGGAGATTGTGGCGCCGACTCTTAACTCGAGACTTTAAACGCTACTGCAACCGTCGCATCTAGTGAATCCGTCATTGGAGCTACTGCTCCCATAGAAGATTTGAAGAAGGTGCAAGCGAACGGTTCCTTGCCGATGCGGAACTTGCCGCCTTACATCGGGTTCGGGTGTTCCTGAACGTGTATTGAAACACCTCATTCAGCCGTCATCTTTCATTCGCTTAATCGTATTCTTTGTACAGGGCATAATAGACCACCGCTGATAATGAACGGCCTCACCATCTCCTCTTTCATAGCGCAGCTACCAAAGGTAGAACTCCATGTCCACATCGAAGGAACCCTCACACCAGCTCTGCGCTGGGAGCTAGCCCACCGCAACAACATCACTTTACCCTATGCCACATTTGAGGACCTCAAAGCATCATATGCCGTGACCTTAAACCACCGCCCCGAACTGAACGGCCGCCAGCCGGGCATCCCAACATTCCTCGAGGCGTATTTCGCGGGGTGTGAAGTTCTCCGCACCGAGAACGACTTCTACGATCTCGCCATGGCATATCTCCGCCGCTGCGAGGAAATGAACGTGCGCTACACCGAACCTTTCTTCGACATCCAAGCGCACACGCGTCGTGGTGTTCCTGGCTCCGCGGTTCTTGATGGCTACTTGCGCGCGCAACACGATGCAGCGAAGCAGTTTGGTGTTGGTTCGCGCTGGATTATGTGTTTTCTACGCGATGAGCCTGTGGAGCAGGGCCTAGCGGCGTACCGTGGGGCGAGACCATGGGCTGCGGGCACTGTTGAGGGGGGCAAGGGATTATTCCACGCTGTCGGTCTGGCAAGTAACGCATACGAGAGGCCACCGATGCTTTTCGAAGAAGGGTTTGCGCTTGCTCGAGTGGACGGCCTGCATGTCACTATGCACTGCGACTTTGGGCAGAAGGATACTCATGCGCATATGGCCCAGGCGATCTTTCAAGTCTGCGGTGGGCAGGGGTCGGAGCGGATCGATCACGGGCTGGATGCTGAGGATCGAGAGAGGCTTTGGCAAGGCCTTCTTGATAGAAATATTGGACTGACGCTGTGCCCTCATGCCTATCATCGGAGAACTGCGACTGAGGTTTTGTTTCCCAAGATTCGGAGGCTGTGGGAGAGAGGGGTTAAGATATGCATCAACAGTGATGATCCAACATTGATGCATGATGTTTGGATTGATGGGAATATGCAGAAGATTTATACATATTGCGAGTTCAGCAAGGCTGAGATGGTGCAGCTTGTCCGGAATGCAGTCGACATGTGCTGGGCAGAGGATGATGTCAAACGTGATATTTACAAAGAGCTTGATGGCATTGATATCCACGAATAGGGTACAGCATTTCACGCGCTCATTGAAATGTCTGGTTTTCACTGTTCCCGAGGTAATAATCATATTTACAAAGAATTAGCCTTGGAGACATCCCATGCCCCTTATATCCCCATGGCCCACTTCAGCCGCTCATAGACCAAAAAGCTGGTTGCGACCATCGGTACCACTTTGATGTACCCGATTGTCATTCCCACATAAAAGCCCCGGAAACCTTTCTCAAACCAGATTTTGCGGCATGTCCCGGCCATTCCAAGACGATTACCGCCGACTTGCATCCGACGACGAAGGACCTCCAGGGGGTATGAAGCAGTCTGAGCAACCACACCGGCAAGCCCACCAGCAAATAATTCCGCAACAGTGACAAGCTGCGGCCGCCCTGGGTGTTTAGAAGACCGGCTTTCTGATACTGTATACGGCGCAAATACAGGGCGGCGCAGCCAATCACCTATGATCTCATGGGTGAAAAACGACATCCCGGCGTAAGGAATCATTCCGAGGATTGTAGGGCCGAAGCCCCGATAAAAGTTGGTAAGACCTAGTTGCGGCAAGGAGTCCTTGAAGAGACGGGAATGGAGCGGCGCGTCGCGCTCGTGGTATATCTGAAGACAGACATCCTTTAAACTGGTTCGATGTGATCGAGTCTCGACGGCTAATCGAACCCGGATGAGGTCTAGCGGGTAGGTGAATAAAATTGATGCACTTCCTGCCAAGCTGCCGGAGATGAGTTGTCGTAATGGTGTCTTTTTGTCTGGTGTTGAGATAATTATTGCTCGGATCTGCTCGTATGCGAGGAAGTTGATAGCGGCGTATGGAAATTTCTGAAGTAACGTAGCCGAGTGGCCTTTGAAGAGTCCCCTCAAACCTTCATTATGTCTGATGGCCTTAATTGCAGACATAAAGCCTGCCCAGCTACCAATGTATCTGGCATATTCTGGAGTTGATGTTTGGAAAAGTATTTTGACGCGGTCAAGTGGCGCGACAAGTGATTTCGCCTGTCCCGAGTTATTATTTGTGTCAGAAGCCATAGAGCATCGCACTTACAGCACAGCCGGCCAGACCTCCGGCCAATCCACTCTTTAGTATGTAGTCAAAACTCCGCTTTTGTGCAGCTGGTTCATAGCTCTTCGGCGGTTCAGCTGTTGATTCTGTGTTGAGTGATTTGAGTCCGCCCGCATTACTTGGAGTAGTAGGAGACGGTGCCATGTTCTGTACCACCTCACAAGCGAGAATGATACTGCGGCTGTAAATCTGTGACAATAAAAGAAGGAGCGTGGACAAACCAAACGTGCTCTCGCTAGCCTTTCCACACCGCCTACTTAATTTGTATACAGATAGCATTAATGTGCTGGTTTACTGGACGCCAAGCCACACAACACCTCCTTCAAAACTGCAGTAGCCCCTAGAGCTTTGGTAAATGTAATTCAGCGTGGCCAGTCACCCGAGCAAAACGGTGATCTAGGATGAATACGGACGAAATCGTGTACATATGGCATACCGGCGAACTTGCCCGGCGAACAAGCTTCTCGATCGAGCGCGGAAACCCGCATCTACCCATTAAGTTTGTTTGCGACTCACTCCTTGAGGCATGGCCATTTCGAGTGTGGACAGCTCTCAAATGGGAATCCTGACCCGTTACAGCTTACTTTTGTTGTATATGACTCTCCGATTGCAATCCGCCGTACTTCCAGAGCCTTATTTGGGAACGAAGATCTTATGTCTCTATATCAAATATCATGCCATTCTACTGTATTCACATGATCCGGTCAGAGAAGCGTACTATCAGATCCCTCCAGCGCTCTAGCAATCTCTAGATCAGCTGCCAATCTAGCAACCTAGTTCTCAACTACTCGAGCAGCATCAGCGCCGATAGGGATTCGAAAAAGCTCCTTTCCGTGCAGCTTTCCGCCTCGTCCACCAAAGAGAAAACGTTTCACCTCTCTCGGTTATTCCGGCGCTTGCGGACCTCCTGGGGCTCTGGTAGGTACCTTGCAGTGACCGATAAACCAGAAGCAAGTACGAGCAGAAGTACCCAGATAGCATAGCCTCCCAACAACTGTGTCCTCGCGCCTATAGCGAAGAGCGTTGTGAAAAGTGCTGGGCAGAAAGCCCTGAGGCCGCTGATGCCGGTCAAGGCCAGTGCATTGAGTGTACCTAAGACCCGTGGCGAAGGGGCAATGTCGTTGATGGCAAGCTGGATAGCCGTGAAGCTCATGCTGACCCCACAGCCAATAGACAGTGCTGCAGGCGCGAGAACCCAGAAAGCTCTGACGGATGCCTCAGTGCCTACCCGTAGCAGGGCGCTGACTAGAGGGCAGCATAGGAAGAACCACGGATAGGCAAGGGCACAGACGCGTATGACCCCCTTTGTCCCGATTCTTCGCTGCAACACTGGGAAGATTAGGAGGAGCCATGCAGCTTGGGCGGCGCCATTCAGACCCATCATCAGTGAGATTTGCAGGGGAGTGAAGCCACACCCTCCTAGACGGACAGGGGTGAACCACCAGACAGGAACAATGGCTGTATAAGCAAAGGCGAGAACCATGATATGTGCATAGATGTAGAGGACCATACCAACCCCCGGCGCTTTGAGAAGCTCCCATGTCGAGAGCTGGGCGGGCGAGTCGGATGCCGCCTCTTCGCCGTCACCAGCCGGCTCTTTCGTCAACGTTTCTTGAACAAACAAAGCGGTAGATATGGCTGCAGTGACTCCAACCAGTGCTACCACCAGGCTAGAAAGCGCGTATGGATAGTCCTTGAGGAAGCGGACACCTCCGAAGGCCCCTGGGTACTGACCTACCGGGTCAGCGAGCGCACCTCCTAACAGAGGCCCCAGGAAGATCCCTAAGTTCCCACTGAAGGCGAACCAACTAAATGCCCGAGCCTGGGTCTTAGCCGTGCTGTGCTCGGCCACCATAGTTCGAATAGTGACAATAGACCCAGCAAAGACGCCAGCAAGGCACCTCAACAGAATCATCTGTGGAATAGTCGTTGCCATTCCGAAGAGACCTGTCGCGAAGGTAACCCCGATCAACGAGAAGACCAAGACAGGCTTGCGCCCCAGACGGTCGGCTGCTCGTCCCCAGAATATCATGACGATAGCCTGCGTCAGGGAGAATAATGATTCAATGATTCCGCTGTAGAAGCCAACATCCGAGTCCTCAATGCTCCCGTTATCCTGGATCATCTGGTTGACATAGGGGAAAATGGAGAAGAAAGCCAGAGGCTCTATCACTCGAGCGTAGCAGAGCAGGAGGATCTGGACCTTGGGAAGAGGCTTTTCTTCATCATCGCTGTCTGAGTCGGCCCCGTCCGGCGCCGATGAACCATGCTGAGGGTCTGATTTGCGCACGTCGCCATTTGTAGCCGTGCCGGGCCCCAGGAGAGCTGTAGTCTCATCTACGGGATCGATTTCCTCGTGTCGGGAAGCGGCGTCATCTCGTCCAAGGTGCTGTCTGTCTGCACCTGGCGTGATGGCGACCATGCTTGAACGTAGTGGCCTATGTTTTGGCCGTATGCAAGAGCAGAAGTGAGTTGACCTTCTATTTTGATTGACTGGGATATTTTCATGAGTCCAATGTCCCCGGCGCCACGAGGCTCTGGCCCAGGCGTGAGATAATTCGTGTTATGTAAGCCGGGCCATCTTACCATAGTTACAGTACCATGCAATATTTGGTAATTGTTGAAAAGGTCAGTTTTGTATATTCAGTAAACCCAGCCTCCTTTCTATATACTTCTCCGGCATGCCATTATGGTATTAAGCACAGGTTAAATGCCCTTTGACAAGAAATTGTACCATTGAGTCCGTATGTGTAGACCGATTGAGCCAATTACTACCCTTGAAACCCATAATATTCAAGCCCATGCACCAACAATACTCATGCAAAATGCTCCCAGAAACACCAGAATGCAAGCGTAAACCCTCCGTCTCCCATAAAGAATACGCCAGCTCTCATCGCTAAGGAAATCCTCGGACATAAGTTCCACAAGCGAAGCGAAAATCAGAAGGCCGGCAGAAATAGCATTCATAACGCCAACTAGGAGCAAGCCGACTTCGGAGTCGGGACTGTAAAGCTTGTGGGTTGCGAGGCCGATAGCTTGTCCGATGGGTGTTCTGAGCCAGTATCAGTATTTCATGTTCTCGATAAGCGGGTTCAAAGTGAGCGTACGTGCAACCGTATGCGAATGACATGATCCAGGGTTGGAGTTGTTTCTCGGACCATGGGAGTGAAGCAATTCGTGATCCTAGCGCTAGGCCTTCGAAGGTTTCTGTAGAGGTTGGTCAGTTCCCCTTGACAGGAACCTTAACCGAAGGTATCGAAAACTTACGATGAAAGACGATTGCAATCAAGAGTATCACGAACTCATTCCCCACTGACACACTGAGTGACATCCCGATGAACACACTGTGAAACAGGATGCCCATTTCGAGAAGATAGACTTGCATTGTTTCTTTGTTCTGCTTCTGCTCCGGAGTTAGGTTGAAATGGTCTTCGCGTCGCTCGAGATCTGGCTGGATCGCTCCGTTTTCCTTTTTGTGGTGTGTTTGGATCTCGGGGGCCGATGCAACACGAACGATTTCCTCTGAGTCTTCGCCCATGCGATTGATAGCTCTGCTGATGCTCGACGACCTTCCAATTAGTGGTCCCATATCTCGCATATGGGGACGCCCTTCTAGTCCAGGCCAGTTCGAAATTTGAGATCGAGGTTGAGGGTACCCTGATTCATTCGTTTTCTCCGTGGGACATTTTCTCTCGTCGTAGTGGAGTGAAGATGCTCTCTGATTTTTGTTTTGCTTTCCTCCGCGGCAAACGTGTTGAGCCGGACTAAACACCATCTCAATAATCGTCACAAGAAAGATGCCGCCTAGTGCAATAGCACCGGGCATAGCCGAATAGTCCTTTGTCCAGAAGTCAGAAAGACACGGGTCACCAAGAGAAGTGAATGCCGTTGGAAGTAGATGCACAAAAGCGGTAGCAATGAGGACCCCTGTTCCAAAATGACTGACGAAGAAGAGAAACGAGGCCGGGATACGCAGCCGAGGGAATCGAGTAGCGAGGACAGGGAAGGCACAAGCAACAGTCGATGTGCCCAGGATAATAAAGAGAGCTGCAACATGCAACGGGAGGTCGTAGTCGGCACCACCGACGCCTCCATTTGCACACTTTGATCGTTTCACTGGTCCTATGTACTGTTTCTCGATGGGTTCAACGAGAAGATGCTGCTTTGAGATGAAATATCCGCCCACTTTGCTGGATGAGATAATTACCGAGACACAGATCACAGAGCAGAGCCACAGGCCCCAATCTTTGATGCGCTGGTATGATGGATAAATGTTGTTTGATTTCGGGGCAACTTGGGTGCCGGTTTTTGTGGGTGCGAGGTGTCCTGCTCAACAATCAGAAATCTCCTTCCCACTGCATAGCCTTATTTTCCATACCTGACAAGGTCAGGGACACCCCGCGCCCCGCACCGCCGGGGTGTTTCCATTTCCCCGTATCAGATCCCTCTATGTGCGGATCATAGCCCGAATCCAAACCACCATCAGGCCCAGCGGGACCCTTTCCATCATTCTTGTTCTCACGAGAATTCACAGTCCCGTTGAGATCTTGGCGGGTGGTCAGATCAGGGGCGAGAAGCGGCGGGTTCTGGTTCCACTCATCGTGCAAAAGAGTATCGTCGGTCCGGGAAGGGCAGTTCATGGCGTCAAAGCGTTGTCGAAGGTTCTATAGCTGGATTCCTTCAGACTGTTTGAGAACCGTGACTATTTTGAGAGACCAAGGGGAACTTCTAGCCACAAATCCCAAGGCAGCATCGATTCCTCTGTCTTGGCATGAGGTGGACCGGGGCCAAGTTGCTTGGCAGCGGACCCTCAATTTCCGCCGTGATTCGCCATGGGGAATGAATCGGGTAAGTACTTGCATGACTCGATGCTTGTACAGTTTCACTACAAAATTTGATACCGTAGCCCTGCGGTAGTGGGACATGGGCGTTGAGGAGCGTCAGGCGTACTGCAAATCCCATGCAAATAGCCCGAGCAGTGAAATCGGTCAGAAAACCATCTCACAAAGACATCATTCTTTTGGAGGGAGATACTTTCTCCTCAGCTCCAGGATCGATAATGTCTTGCATAACCAGGTTGGCCAAGTAGGTCTAGATGGGAAATACTGGAGTCCGGGACTCGAAGGGGAGTAGCGCAAGCCCAAAGCAGAGGCATTTGATGCGCAATCTCGTCAATTCACGTCCGTGATTCATCGATCCTGGCATTCCAAAAGCTTGAATGTCGAGTTTCGGATCCACTGGCTTTTCCTTTCTATGTTCTTTTCCAGGTCCCCCACTCTTCCCAGCTACCTTTTGCTCTCTTCGCGCCCTTTATACCTAAGGAACGTATTGATATACTATTGTGATTTAGAATACCCTTCGTTACCATGGGAGTGTGGAAATCACGTTGGTCCCGAAATGAGCAGAACGAGACTTCGTCGAATTGAGGTCCTCAAAACGGTTCATCACGTTTGTCGTTTCCTTCGCCTCTGCAATGGATATCTTCATGTACGGCCTGATCGTTCCTGTCACACCTACTGCACTACGAGATAGAGTGGGCATTCCTCAAAAAAGTATATAAGCGTAGACGTCAATTCTTCTTGCTTTATTCTCGGCATCCATGTTGGCCTTCTCACCTATTATCGGATACATTACCGATCGCTCCGGGTCACGGCAATGGCTTTACCTATTCGGTCTAACTGCACTAGGCGCAGCAACAGCCTTTGGACTAACAAACATGGGATTCTCCGCTGGCAGCTTTATTGGACCTTTGTTTGCTGGCTTCATTCGTCAGGAGGCTGGCTGGAGTACCATGAGTTGGGCATTGGGATTGATGCCTGGGTTATCAGCTATCCCTATCTTGCTTTCTTGGGCAATTAGATTTTGAGTGAGCCTGTAAAGTTGAGAGATGAGCATCTAGATGCAAACATTGTCTGTGATCCTTAGGCTAGATTTGGAATGAGCTCTGTGTGCATTATCTGACTGGTTATATGGCAAAGTGATACCTGCATACATAAAAGCATGACGATACTCTCAATACACACATAAAAGCATGACCGATACTCTCAAATACCGCAAGTCAGATCAACCGATACATTTCCGCGCATCGATGTGGAAAATGCCCTGAGGATAAAATCAACTTCAACGTTTGAATTAGAAGCTATGTACACATTTTGCAGCCTATATCCGATGCCACATGTTTCAGCACAGAGCAAGGCAATTGAAAAAGCAAGCCCATCCATCCTCCATCTGATGCCGCCATTCCATATCTGCATACACTGAGGAGACTCATTGTTCTCTCCGCATTCGTGGGCTATCAGCATCCCCAGACCCCGTCAGCAATCGATAGCACAATCATCAAGTCTAGGATCAATCCAGACCCCAGATCCAATAGGAGGAAGAACATAAAAAGAAAAAAGCGGACCAAAAAAGATAACAAAGTAGCCATGGAAGGAATAAAGATCACCCCCGTGCCTCAAAAGCGAACCTAGTGCTCGCGTCAAGTTCAGGTGACGGCCTTGCAGATCGTCTCGTTTGGTAGAATGACTTTATTGCGGTGTTGAAAGGCGGAGTAGACGGGATTGGTCTATAGTATGCATGCATGAGGTGCATTCATGCATGTCACCCGAGAAAGACGCAGGGACATCCCGGAGAAGCAAGGAGAGGTGGGGAGATCGACACGGCAAGATCAACCAGAGGAATTAAGTGAGGCGAGAAGCACGAGGTTGAACGGTCCTCCCCGGAATGGAGCGTGAAAGGAAAAGGTAAATAAAGTCGTAATTTGTTTTAGGGGGTCCCGGCTGAGTTAATTCATCGGCGCTTGAGCTCAGCAGCAAGGCAGTCAAGGAGCTGTGAAGATTAGTGACTGATGAAGAGTTAATGAGTAATGTCAAGCCATACCGATTCCGCGGCAGCGCCTTGGTTGACCAGGTACTTGCTGAGGCCGCGCACAACGTCGATTTGCTCCTCGGGGTTCAGGCCTTGGATGGCGAGCTCGATCACGTCGCCCACGGTGGCCTTGGATACAGCAATGAAGCTGTGGTAGTACATGAAGGCGAAAAAGCCCATAATGAATTGGCAGTCCATGCGGTCGGTGATACCACCGTGGCCCGGGATCGACTCGCCGAAGTCCTTGATCTTGAAAGAACGCTTCAGACCGGAAGCAAAGAATCCACCAAATGGAGCGATAAGAGAGGCGAATGTAGCGAAACAGAGGATATGGAACTGGATAGGGGCGATGAAGAAAGTCTTGTCCAGGCCGATCACGTCAAGCGAGTAGGGCTGCGGGATGAACACCTTGTTGGGCACGCACTCTAGGCCAGTAAGAACGTTCGCTCCTAGGTCATTGACAGGGCAGATGAAATACTTGTACCGCATCAGCCAGTTAGTCATGGTATAACCGAAGATGATGGTGCAGATCCACGCGCCAAGGAAGCCCTCGACGGTCTTCTTGGGAGACAACTGGATCAGTTGAGTGCGTCCAAACGTAATACCACAGACATAGGCGAAGATATCGTTGGTGATGACTAGCGCAGCGGGGAGGAAGAACCAAATCATGCCCTCGAAAACGTTGTTCATCACAAAGTGAGCTTGAACCACAATCAGGTACAGCGCCATATGGGTCCAGGCGAACTGGGTGAACTGGAATCGGTAGTGTCCCTTTTGCAGCGATCCGACGAAGAACACGAAGCCTAAATGTCTCAGTACAGACTTTCAAAATTAAAATAGCCGGTGTTACTACTTACCCATGACGTAGAGAGTGAAGCTGATGAAGCGGTGATGAGTCGCCAGAGGAAGAAGGACTTTGTCGACGAGCAGAATGTGCTTGAAATAGTAGATGACGCTCTCTCCGTACAGGAAATACATGGTCGTCGCGAGGAAGTACCAGTTCAGGGACTTGGTGAAGCGGAGGTTCTTCTCCTTGCTGGGGACATTGGCGATGGCGATAACTTCCTTGAACGAGATAATCTGGATGGCAGTCACAATGCCGATGATGTAGATGTGGCCAGAGAACATGGCGATGAAAAAGCCGGCAATCATCACGAAGGTCCATATCGTCCGGGTAATGAAGGTCTGTTTTTTCTTCTCGTATTCGGATTGGGCGGGTTTCTGCGGAATTAACAGAAAGAGGTAATGATTAGTTACAGTTCACGAGTCCATCGAGAGTCAAGCTCACCTCCTCGGGGATTGTGGTCTGCTTAGAGACGCGGCCGTTGCTGGGGTTGGAGGGTTCCGAGGTTGCATCGCTGACGTCGGAGGACATGCTGGCTCGCCGCTCACCTTTTTGGTGAGGGAACCTGATATTGCGACGAGGCATGATGGGCGATTAGAGACTCGGAAGGGGTCGTTGGAAACTCTCAACAGAAGAGAAGGAGTGGAGTGGAGCGAGGTGAGCTCATGTGAATCCGAAAGCGGTCAGCTCCGTCAACACGATTTGTTGGATCGCGCGTCTCGAAAGCTGCGCCTCGTCTTTTCTCCACAAAATGGTCGCTGCGCTGAACTTGTCGCCTGCTCTCTAACTCCACTCGCGAAACTGTACTCCATTCATGGCGGGGGCATGGAAGACAACGACGATGACTACTTCTCCGACGACTTCGATTCCCTGCCTCCAGGTACATTGTATCAGCTGGAGCAGAACGCCTTTCAAGCCACCCAGGCTCCGGCAACGCAGCAACATGATCAGCCGATCTTAAATGAATCAGTTCGACCGCGTTCGTTTGCCCACGCATCTGCGACCTTGAAACCACCGCCCCGTCTACACACAGGCTTGACAAATGACTATGACACATTGGAGGTGGGAGAATTGGAGGCAGAGGTCCACGACAATGTGGATGGACAGTCGGTACTTCCACAGGACCACCATGTCCTGGTCGCGGACAATGGATGGTCCGTCAATGGCGGAATGGGCGACGTGATGGAGGTGGAGGACGACTATGGCCAGGCAAATATCTACGAGATGAACGCACGCCTGGAACAGGTAGGGAATGACTTGTAGGCCTTGTAATTGGATTCAATGGCTGATAATAGCTTTCTAGATGGAGCAAGAACGAGAACAAATGCGACGCGAGCTTGCCGAGGCCAAAATGCTGGCGGAAACGAAAGCTGGGGAAATCGCCATCATCCGGTCAAAACAGACAAGAATGGTCGAAGAGTACGATCGACAATTAGCGGCTCTACGGAAATCAATGACAGACGAGGCCACCAAACACAGGGAAGAGGTGGAGGCGGCAATGTCGGAGGGCAAAATGCTGGCGACAGAGAATATATTCCTCCAGCACGACCTGGCCGAGGAAGCTCATCAGCTTCGTAACTATAAAACCAAACACCGAGCTGAGGAGAAGGCTCCCCCCGTCACCCCCAGGAAGTCACGAGTACTGCCGTTTCGCGATGGATTCGACGATGACGAGATTGCCGCTGTGTCGCCCAGCAAGTCAGCGGCACGATCGAAGAGAGCCACACCCACAGTACCTGGTAAACGGAAGCGACAAGCCAGCGTGGATAGTCCGGTCCCTTTACAATTGAGCCCAGCGGCAGAAATGATGATGGTCGACGCACCTCCGGATACTTCAGGGTCTTCATTCGAAGCAGAGCGCAACTTACCGGGGTCAAATGGTCGTGATCATCAACTCATGAAACGACTTCTCAACCACCGCATGTTCCCTGGCCAGCCGACCGATCTCGAAGCGTTGACCAAATTTGCTTTCCCCTCGGAGCCGCACCGACCTCTATCTAGCATCGTCATGGACGAGTTAGCCAGGCTAGATCTCGGTAACTACGTGCTGGAATACATGTACATTATCGGGCCTCTCTGGCAGCGTGCATTAACGGAACGGTTTTACGAGCCGGTGTCCCGGTTTGCGTCAATTACCAGATACGTCTTTATGATGGATGATGTGCCGCTTCTGGATTTGATTGCCCCTTTGGCCGGTGTTCTTCAAGACTCTGTCGAGGTCAACGCTGTACCTCGGTTCCGCTACTCCCCGGCTGCACGAGAAAAAGCACGAGTGGTTCGGCAGACACCACAGGCCGATCTGCAGCCAGTTGATTCCACCGAAGCTCTACGCCTGCTCTACCATATGGCATGCGAACTGTTACATGTCAAAGGTGCACTCGAAAATCTCTGGGGGCATATAAGGCATACCTTCATCCTTGTGATGCTGCACGGCTCCCAGCCACTCAAGGACATCATGCTCATTCTGCAGCTACTATCAACCAGCATTCGTCCAGAATCATTCGGCCCCATCATGTCTTCCGAGCAAGAGCAGACGGATGTCCAACGGTATATTGTGGACCGTCTCACTCATATGTTGAGCGAATCTGCTCAGCCAGACGAAGGTATGGAGCCTTACACCCCCTACGACATCTGCGCCATGCGGTTGGAGGTCTTGCTGTTGCTGGAGTCGTTGTCATTCAACCCTGCCAGCCCAGGTCGAGAGCACGGCAGCAGCATCATCGCCGCCCATCCTAACGCTCTACCCCGATTGTTCCGGTCAATGCATGACGAGCTAGACGCACTGTACTCATCCCCGCCTGAGCGCGATTTGCGGGTGGCATTGGTGAACGGATTGATGCGACTAATCTTCGGTGTGATGCGACGCCACGGGCAATACATCAACATGCAGGAGAAGCTTGCCTGTGTACCGGGGTCTAAGCAGAAGCATCTTGTGGTGCTGACCCGCCTGGCTTTCTGTGACGGGTCTGTTCTCGAGGCTGGCATTGATGATGAGACTGTCGACATGGCACATGAATTACTAGAAGAATGGACAAATCCGCAAGAAGCGGAGTCGCTGGCAGAAGCGTTCCCGAGCTCGCGGCGGGACTGAGGAAGCATTTGTATGAATACTTGCATATTTGACAAGGCGCATTATGTGGACTTTGGAATTGATATAACATGTTTCTATGAAGCTTACGATTTGAGATACCATTATCAAATAATATTGCAGTCGTATCTTGAGTTGGAGATGGAAGTAATACAGAGAACATGATGAGGATATTGCGGTCATCTAGGATCGTAACTCGAGGGCCAGCCCATTCACAATATGGTTAGTCCATTGAAAATCGAGGAAGAGGCAGGCTTCACGCGCTTCCTCGCTTCCTCGCTTCCCGGCGCATGCACCAAGCAAAAACAAAGATTACCCCAGTTATCAATTCCCGGCAAATTGCGCAGAGT
Source organism: Penicillium silybi (assembly GCA_027569585.1). Lineage (NCBI taxonomy): Eukaryota > Fungi > Ascomycota > Eurotiomycetes > Eurotiales > Aspergillaceae > Penicillium > Penicillium silybi. The sequence continues at coordinate 234,212 of JAPDFI010000025.1, forward strand.
CGAAGTATTCACGCCACCGCTTGACTTTGCCATCATCACCAACTTCGATCACGCCGACAGTATCGACACTGACCGACTGTCAGTCAGTTCATCGTGAACTTATCCACGCATTCCATCATCATCAATCCACCATTTGACACTATCCTAGTGGTCTACAAGGCCATGTCTTTCGAGTTCTGCTGGTCCTCCTTGAACTGCGCCATCAGAGCATCGATGCCGTGGCGCTGAAAGCGAGGATCCTGATAAACGATGCCTGCGCTAAATAGGGTATGTAAGGCGTCAAATTTCCCATGTTCGACGGCATCTAGGACTTCAACTACCACGTCCTGAAATAAGGACTGGGTCGATGCTCCGGTTCGGGAACCGGCATACTGCATTGTACTCGAGGTAATGAAAACAGTGAAAAAAGAGAGAAATCAAAATAGTTGTTAAGGGGAAGCAAAGCAGACCAGGTAGTTGTGGTTAGGTACTGAGAGACAGAGTGGTGAAAATAGGTTGGTGCCCAAGGACACAGCCTTCGACGGCGCCTCCATAAAACATAAAATTCGCAGAACGCCGCTAAAGAATACGGGCTCGAGACACATACACATGATAGCACAGTTTTGTGAGCTATATGGCAAATTAACTGAGATTCAGAAATGAATCACACTGATGCAGACATCGCCCTGATAGTGATTGGTTTAAGAATCGTTATATGTCCACATGTCCACCGCATCTCTCCAGGTCATGAAGTAGGGGTTTTGGAACGAAGCAACGCCTTGTTCCCCCAATTCATGGATCCAGGGATGGCCGCCACGGGTCGAGGCGACGTGTTCTGAAGCGACGTTGTGGCCGTACCACCACCATCGGGCATGATCTTCAGGATCTGAGCTCAGAGGTGGGAGTCCGTATACCTCGATAACGCCAACGGAGAAGAAGCCCCGACAGTCGTCACACCAAAAGCTTTCCGAGAGGTGACCGGCGAGTGCTCGCGAGGCAGCAACGCGCTTAGGAGTCAGAGGATCTTGTTGGTTGTGCATCAGAAAGTGAACGAGCGACCACACTTGGTTAGGTTGCGAGGAAAGTGTGGCCGCGCTAGCGAGAGCCCTGTTGATGTCCGAGCCAGGAATGTCGGCTTGGGCGACGCAATCCGCGGGACTTCCGTAAATATTGGGATCCGGAATTAGTTGCATAAGTTCGTCGAAACTAGGGATTGGATCGAAGAGTTGGGTCGGCCACAGAGCAGCGGCTATGTTGTAGATCCTATGCTGCGTAGCGAGTACACTCACGCCGACGTTGCTGGTGCGGTTCCAATAGGCGCACTCTCCGGGAGAGGCAATCTCGCCCGGATACAACAGGATAGCCCTACGAAGAGCTTCCACCGTCTGGTTCATGGTTAGGCCGCCTTCTGGGGCACCGGATTCTGTTCTCGGACACTGGGTAGAATCCCACCACGGACCATAAAAGCATGTATTTTGGGGCCGTTGGACAACGCAGGTATTTGGGCGGACCTCAAACTCAGCACCCGTGCATGTAAGTCCGGGACCGCAAACGAGCGGGCGAGGGAACGGCCACCCATTTTCTTCCCGGGCATAGTTCAGACCAAAGTCGGGTTCAAAAGGACCAAACTCGAGCGGGTTGCCAATGCAGCTCTCCTCCACCTTTCGGAATGCAACGCACCTGCCCCTTATAGGTTTCCAGGCCTCCGTCTTGGGTCCAAGTTTGATGCCGTAGTCGCCGACAGTGCTGGCGACGCAATCAGCATAGTAGCTGGCGATCAACGCCTCGTCCGTAGAGTTCGCGACGAAATCGGCGACACTGAAGCAGTATTCCCATTGAGGAGTAGATCCATCACGGGCCATGGCCCACGGGCCCCATCTCTCGTGGATGTCGATCATGCACCACTCATCGGACGAGCAGATACCCGGCTGTTCATAACAGTCGAGGCGTGCTGGGATCGGACAATACACGTCGTCGCAAGTCAGTTTGATAAGTTCCCCCTTTGCGGCCGTGCGGATGACAGTGGTATTGCCGGTCGTGTCGACGTAGGTGAGGTCTTGGCTTGCAAGGCTACAACCACCCTGGGTGAACCACATTGGCTGGCTGTCGTCCGGCGTTCCGCAGTCAATGTCGCCGTCGCTGACGCGGTCCCATTTCTGGATGGTGGTGTCCATTGACACGCGCTCGTTGCGTAACATTGCCCAACGGTCCTGAACCGCGGCAGGCCAGGAAGCGCGGTAATGTCCTGGGTTCGCATGAACATTGCGACAGAATGTCGAAATGACGAGGGCGAGAAAGACATTTCGAGTGCGTGGCAAACGTATCGAGGCTGCCATAGTGGCGGGGACTTTTGCTAAGACTTGGACTCGCAAGTCAAAAGCGTCGCGTAATGAGTGTGTCCTTAGTGTTGGGAATTTGCACCAAAAGTCATCCCCCAGTCTATATATACACGACGTGGACACCAAGCACAGTTGCAAATCACTCCACGAAATTCACGCGTAGACCCCATGCCGTGCATACAAGCTCCATTCCCACGAGAGGTCCGCGATCCTAGTTAGCTGAGTGCAGAAGCCATCCATTGCATTAAGGGCTTCGTGGCGTCGACGGAATGGACTTGTGACATGGCCATAGCCCAAAGGGCGTCGATAAGGTCCAGATACACAAGGAAGACAAGGCAAAGCAGAGTAATTGGCAATGAAGTCTCGTATTTGTGGCGAGTAATCATGCACATAATGTAATCACGGCTAGTAATAATCACAGCAGCCGATCTTGTTACCAACTTCAAGGATCCCTCTGACCATCCGAGGCCAATCTCCATTTTCCGTGCCTGCTTTGTAGCTTCTTGCGCATGGGCGATGGTGGTGCCTGGCGAGAATGTGCCAAGTCGACAATGCAATTGGGTTCTTCCTCGAGCCACCATAACATTGCAACGTCGACTGAACTTTCTGGCCTATTAGTCTGCATCACAGACGGTTGATCACGCATCCTGCGCAGCTCGTTCGGCATCAACGATCATTTGCCATTGACGGGTTAGGCAGACTTTAGGAGAAGTGGGCTCAGAGGCATGAGACCGGTGAGGAGCGACGAAGCGACCAGACGCGGGGAATTACAGGGATATGTAAGGTATTAGGCGAATTCCTAGCTACTAAGTGAATTCCTAGCTGCTAAGTGAGTTCCTTGCTACTAGGCAAATTCCTGACCACTATGTTACAACTCAGAATGCCTGTAAACATTGTAATATTCAACAAGACTACAAAACTGAGGAAGAAGCTAAGTTCTGGGCACCGCGAGCTCGTAAACAACCCTTGCGACACTAGTCCCAATCGGGTTAGTTCCACCCCATTTCACTCTGAGTCCAGTCCTATGCGTCACATACTAGGCGAATTCCTGACTACTAGGAGAATTCCTAAACTACTAAATGAATTCCTAGCTATTTGTGAACGGGCAGCCAGATCAGAAGAGAAAACGATGGTATTCAATTTGAGTGCTATGGACGACGGGAGTTCGGAGCTGGTCTTCTATCAATCTGGAAGACCAGCCCCTGACCTGAAGATGGTTGAGTGGGAGCTCCTTCTGACTTTGATTCAAACTCAGAATTGGTGCTGTTGACTATTGAACGGAGATTGCAGTGATGATCAGTCGCACGCAATCTATTCCTCTATCACCTCCTCATACGATTAACATCCGGCTTCCCATACATACTCAGCCATTGTTGCTTGCTAATGAAGATAACTCTGGCATAATGTCAATATGACCATTAATGAGTTCTCCCGATGTTCGCCCCTCGATACATAGGTGCTATCATAGAAACTCAACACTCGTATTTTCAAGAACTGATTAAGAATGTAAAGACACAGTACCATTGAAAGAACGTGCAGTATTAGACGAAAGTAACAAAACTGAGGGGAGCAGAGGGGTACAGAACATGGCGTGTATCGTTACCAAGAAGAAGAGTCGAACATATCAAGATTGCACAGCAGGAAGAGAATCTGATAGCATAGCGGAATCAAAGGTGAAAAAGAGCACTCGCCCTGAAGAACAGCTAATGCACACTGTTGATTTTGAATAAACACCGCCACCCAGAGGAGCCAATCGGTACTCTGGTGGCAGCCATAACAGGCATTCAGCGTTCCGAGTGATGCATCTCCTATCTCTGCTGATGCCATAGACTTGGGGGCGGAGTAAAGCATTGTGTGTGAGACCATTGGGCCCGTAAGCAGAAAATGAAGTCAACCCGATAGTGCCATCAAATAGTTTAAGATCTGGGTTATGCAAAAAGAATTCTTTCACTTCCTGGTACGCGGTGAATGTCTGCCTGCATTTCGCGCTCTTGATATCCCACACCCGAACTGTATTATCATCTGAATGTTCTGCGAAAAGTTTAAGATCATTTGAGAACATTAAGGAGTGTGTTCTTCCATCCGAACCTTTTGCAGTCTGAATACACTGCCCATTTCGGGTATCCCATATCTTAATTTCGTACGGGCTCCCGTCTTCAATTTCTGCAACTGAGGCGAGGAGACTGGAATCGTGGGAAAAGTACAATTTGGATTCACAATCATGCTTGTCAAGTTGACGCAGTTGTTGCCGGCTCTTGGCATCCCATATCCTGATTGTGCGATCACTTGAAGCTGAAGCGAGGAACTGAGAATCATGTGAGAAAACAGCCGATTCGACAGGATATTGATGACCTTGAAAAGTCTGGAGGCACTGTCCGCTGTTAGTGTCCCATAATTTGATACTATGGTCATCTGAACCCGAGGCGAGAAGTTTCGAATCATGTGAAAATATGACTGAATGCACCCAGGATCCATGACCATGAAGTCTCATGAGGCAATTCCAGTTGCTAGTCTTCCATAGCCTTATAGTTTTATCCATGGAGCCTGAGGCAAGAAGCTGGGAATCATGGGAGAAGGCGACCGAGTAAACTATCTCTCCATGCTCATTAAGAGTGTGAATGCAATTGCCACTATTCGTATCCCATATCTTGATTGTTCGGTCGTGTGAAGCTGATGCAAGGAGCTGAAGATGTTGGGAGAAGGCGATTTCATAGACAGGCTTGCTGTGTCCTTCGAGATTCTTAAAGCATTTTCCGTTGCTAGTGTTCCATAGCTTGATATTTCCATTGCATGATCCGGACGCAATGAAATCAGGGTTTTGGAAGGTGACGCAAGAAAAACCTTTATCCCAATCATCCAGCCTCATCATGTCAGGATCTTCGAGCTTCATGACGCATTGCCCGCTGATAGTCTCCCACACTTTGATGCTAGAATCGGCTGAGGCTGATGCCAGAAGTTTCGAATCGTGGGAGAAGCTGATAGAAGTGACTCTGTCGCTATGCCCATGAAAAGTAGTTAGACATTGTCCACTACTGGCATCCCATATCTTAACAGTCTGATCGCGAGAAGACGAGGCAATGAGTTTAGAATCATGAGAGAAACAAGCCGAAAAGACTTCATCTCTGTGCCCCTCGAGAGTCTGTAAGCATGGACTCCAGTGGTCTTCCACGTCCGGTTTATTGATTATCCAACGAGGTTGCTGTGCTTGATATTGGAGCCTTGTTATGCTCTTCTCTGGGCTGAATATCAAAGCAGCCGCATATACTTGGAGTGGCCAATCTCTAATTCCCCCTTGATTGTATAAGATAAACCGACAGGCATCTTGTACCCTATCAATCAATTCGGTGCGCGGTATTTCTGCCTGAACATAGAGGGCATGATATTTTAGCAAGTCCATAATTTCAATATTGGTCTTCATGTTCTTCATGTTGATGGATATGTGTACATACCTTGATCCAGTCCGCAAGCTTTAGCATTGAAGCTACGCCCTCTGATAGGCTTCTCAATAAGACAATAGCTTCAAGCCAATGAAGGTAGCTGTTGCGGAAGAACGCATCGACTGGACCGCCTTCCTCAAAGTCACCTGGCACCTCCGCGCAGACGCGGCGAGAGCACATTTGGAGATGATCCACCCAATAAAGACACGCGTAGCGTATTGCGGCTAATGGGTCAGGCTCTGGTTGCTCGACTTGGACGATGGGATATCCAGGATGTACTAGATTTTAAATGTCACGTCGAAGCGTTCTGTTCATGGCGTCCAACGACTTCGAAAAAATGCCATGATGTACAATTTCCTCTCCACGGGGGAAGATCTCGTGGACTGCTTGTCGGCGAAGAAAGTCTTTGGCAGATTGATGAACAAGCAATACTGTAGATCCTCGAAGAGTGAGGAAGGAGCCGCAAAGACCTATAATTTCTTCAAGGTCTGACAGTTCGATGTCTTCAGGAAACTCGATGTAGGAGCCTAGCTCGTCCAATGTAATAGGACGATACACCACTGTGCTAATGCCAAGGATATACTTGCAGAGCTCAGCATCCTCAGCATCGCCTATCTGATCTAGCATTCGCTGATAGAGCTGATCAAGGCCAGCAGGAAACTCTTCCAGCTTCCTACGAATAGTCCTTCTTGAAACGTCGAATTTGGCAATTTCCTCGCAGACCAGGGCCACCCAGAGGAAGGTACCATGTGCATTTGCTAACAAATGCTGAGAAACAGCATCTCTGGTCTCATCCGAGTATTTCTTTTTGTCTTGCAAGGTCTGAACCTTGTAGTGGATAAAGGAAGCAACGGCCTGGGATACAGCCGCCTCGTTGATCTCAAGCCAGAGCCTTTCTGTTCGAGGTGCTGCTTCCATGGTTTGTTCAATTGATGGCCAGTTACGGCTTGAGACGAGCCACTTGACCTGTGGATACCAAGATGACTTTTCTAAGATGAAATCAAGAAGACGGCCCAATCCTGTGGTGCATTCATCAAGGGCGTCAATTATCAAATAAGTCTTATGCAACACTGGATCTCGGAGGATATTCGTCAAGATCGCTGACAGCGCCTCCCAAGCATTCGCGTCCTCGAAGGCCTTTACTCCAGCTTTATCATACTCGCGCCGCACATAAGAGATGAGGGCCGGATGCTGATCAACCAACATGAAGATCAAACCGCGAATGACAGCAGTAGCATGGTTTATACGAGCGTCTGCCGCCTGGCAGAAGAAGAAGGCAACGGTGGTCTCTGGAGCTGGGGCGGACTTGATCAGTTCGTTTATGATTCCACAAAGAAGCATTGTTTTGCCTTTCCCAGGGTCGCCTTTGATCCAAAGAATTTGACTTTCTTGATTATCGCACCATCGTTGGAAATCCGCATTGTCAAGGACCCAGTTATATGCGTCTTCAAGCAATCCACCCTTGACTCTCTCGATCCGGTCTTTATCGAGGCGAGGATTAGTCGCATGTAAAGCCCGAAGGCAGTTTCGATTTTCTGAGGCTTCAGAATTATCTGGAAAAGCTCTTAATACATATATGAAGCGATGGCTTGTCAAGGCTTACCGGCTTGTGAATAGAAATTGGATGTGATATTGGCATTGTTTTGCGCAATCTGAAGCCCCGAGTTGACCCCACCAAAAGATGAGACCAGTATCTGATCTACAGATTTGTCCTCAAAGGAACGAGCCTTGTGGCCTCGGTGCTTTCTTAGCAGCCGGTTGATTTTCTCCATCTGGTCATGTGTTTTGGCTGACGTCGAAGCCGCAAGCATGAGGTGGATGAGACAATGAGTGACACTCGTTCTATCTCAGTGTGGAAGTCTGATCGCCCTGCTCAGCCGCACCCCGCCATCGCCATCGGGTGATTGTTTATGCGAGGTTGATGAAAATGGAATAGTGTCTACATCTTAGGCCGCTCATTCACTCTGACCCAAATCACAATTGAGGGATCCATGAAACATCATGAAAGATCTATATTACTCTAGTTACAGTGTGTCCCGGAACTGATGCCACCACTTTTATTCGATAATTTCTTGTCAAGGAAAATGGAGCGGTTACTTACCGGTAAGAACCTCTTGAGTTGCGGCCAATCCGCTTGTACATGCATCTTTGTATGCGTTCTGATAAATCTCCAGGACTCGGTGATTCGCATCCTGGAGTCCTGCTTCCATAAGCAGGGACACCTCAACGTGCCCCTTTGTACAGAGAGATTTAGCTTCTTTTCTTAATCAACCTACTAATGACCCTCTACGCTTCCCGGCTGCGTCCAAGTCTTAGACTCTTTGAAGTTAACACAGATTGGGCTGATCGAGTATATGAGCGGAATACCAAGCTACTAAACCGCAGAAGGCGGACGAACTGCTATTTAGGAGCGACAAGAACACCTGATTGAGATATAAGCGTCAAATAAGAGAAGGCTGTGGCTGATGGGCTAAGAATGTTGATAATCAGGTTGCTGATGTGAGGATCTACATGTCAAAGCTCCAACCCCGCCCAGCGCGGTGAAAGCCTCCACTCCTCAGTCCCTTTGCAACCTACGCATTTCGAGCCCACAGACTTGTCGCCCCGCTAGTGTATTACCATCATGTCTGGCCTCGAGGCCCTCGGTGTCGCTGCCAGTATCATACAGGTCGCAGACCTAGGCACTAAGTTATCGGTCCAGCTCTTCTCCCTCTACCGGCGGGTTAAGGGTGCCAACGACTCGATGCAGCTCTTATCTAACGAGGTAGCACTTGTCAGTGCTATTTTGCGTGAGCTAGGTGACAACTTGAAAGAGGAGGAGTCGTCTAAACTCTGTTCAGATGAGGCATTTCGCACTCTAGGCCTTGTCCTAAATCGGTGTCGGGACGTACTTGGCCAGATCCAGAAAGTGGTTGATGACAACGACCTGCCTGGAAAAGGTCGCTTTCAGCAGATCACCGGAAAGTTTCGGATAGTACTACTTGAGCCAAGCCTAAATCAGCTGAAGTTTAACCTAGAAAGGCTGAAGTCGACGATGCTACTTCTACTTAACGTGATTATATACGCGGGCCAAAATCGAAGGTACCTATGGATTTATATCTCTTCCTAACTTTTGCATTGACTTATAAGTTCTATTAGCAACAATGTTCCAACCTTAGTCTAAGAGCAGCGTGACTTCATACAAAGTCTACTAAAAGACACACATATTGACAACCAAAAGCCACGGCAGTCAGACAAGGCCGCGGAGTCTTCTCGAGCTTTGGAAGAGACAATTCACAGCAGATTAGCTTTTGCTAGGGCTCATAAGACCTCTGATCAGACGCACAATACAGGAGCCCACCCATCGACATTAAAGAATAAACCTTCTCAGGGTTCAATTAAATACGCAAACAACAGCGAAGCCCGGACCGAAGCCTATATAGCTTCAGAAGGCAACGAGTCCACTGAGCTTGAGGAATACAATATACTAATACCACGCATACTTGATGAGATCGAATCGTGCAAAAGCAAGCTTGAGAAGAACAGACAGTCACGTATCAAGAACGGTGTCTTGAATATCCACTCCGGAGAAATCATGCGGTTCCAAATGGAATACGGGCGCTCAATTCACATTGATCACTCGCTTTTTGCGTACGTACGCGTCATTCCTTTGCTCTCGTCAAATTTTACTAACATTACTAGCGAGAAAATGCCCGAGAACACAATCAAGCCAAAAGTTACTAGTCCTTCCTTTCCCCAGACAGGTCCACACCAGCCATCACAATCCACAGAAATGTCCGTGGACAGCTATATTGACTCGGACGAATCGGACCTTTCTGAAAGCGACATATTCATCCACAACATGAAAGGCCGTACCTCCTTCCACCGTCGCCCAGAAACCAAAGAGACCAGCAGCAACGGCAAAAACAAGCCACAACAGGTGCAGCAGAAAGTGTACGATGAATCGGATGAGGAGGAAGCGCGGTCTTCACGTCGGCGTACCGCCAGCAGTATCTCCCATAAGGCCTCCCCTCACCACCACGACTACGAGCTTATAATGAGCCAGCGAATGCTCGAAAGGAGTGATCCTCGCCGGGACATGGAGATTTGGAAGCATCAACAAGAGATTGAGCGTCTGGAGTGTGAGCTCGCGAAGGCTCATCGGACGAGCTCCCCGCCCCAACCCCTACCCCGTGGGTCCCGCCTGCTCTGTGGCAAAGATGGGTGGTATGAGGATGATGAGGAGATCCAGGCATATGATGACAAAGCTTTAGAGATCAGTGGCTGTGAACAGGGTGACTCTCCCAGTACTGCTGCCAAAAGCAATGACGAGGAACGTGAGTCCGAGGATGGACCGCAAGAGAGACCATCCATCCTCAGCACTGCCCCGCAGGAGAGCGCGATGTTTTGGGGACGTGGTGTTGATGCTCGAAAGCAAACAATTTCTGAAGGGCTTTCGCTGCCAAGCAATCTGGAAGACTTGTTGGCGCAGTGGACTACCCTTAACAAAGAAGAGAGTCAGCGTGGCTACGTCTCGGCATTCTAGTTGGCTTGTGAAATATTATCCTTACATAGATTACCAGGGCTACAAATATTTGTACAGGGTCAATTCAAGTTATATCCTAATTACATGATCTGTTAATCAACACTCTACAGTGATATTCGAAATCAGATTTACCACCAAACTCTCGAGTTCATTCCCGAACCCTAATTTGAAACGCGCTAATCCAAATATGGGTTAGTTGCAGATCTCCCGTTTCCCAGAATAGAACTAGTATTTTACCTGACACCAAGAAACCAAGATAGATGTATATTACATGAAACTGCAATACTTATGTTACCACTCTGCCCCTCTTCGTGTGGCTGTCCACCCAAGTAACAGGCTTCTTCATTTATGCATTACTCTTGAGCGTCGCCCAAAGTTAGGCCTTGCAGTATGGCTCCGAGACTGAACCCTCAAAGCTACATCTCATCCGTGATATGTTAGAGAGCAAGTCACTAAGCACATCTCAAATAGCCGAAGAAGCTGAATGCAGCAAGGTCTCGATCATAAATATTCGCAGAATCTTGCGGCAATTCGGAAGTGTCCACGCACCCCTAACTCGGATAGGCCGGAGACGGACCGTAACACCACTGATGATCGAGGCGCTCTGCGACCATCGGTCTGAAAAACCCGATCTCTACCTAGATGAGATGGCAGTCTTCCTTTTGGATAAGTTCCACATCCCGGTCACAGAAGAGCCCTTGTCGCCAAATGTTAGTCTAAAAAGACTACTCGGCAGCAAGCTAGGGAGCGAAATGCCGACTTGCGAGATTTTATTTGCACAATTTATCGGACTTTAAGTCATATCACCTAGTGTATGTTGATGAATCTAGCTGTGATAAAAGTGTTGGGTTCAGGCGGACAGGATGGTCACCACTTAGCGTGGCCCCCATATAAGTATCACAGTTCCACCGCGACCAGCGATATCAAATAGTGCCTGCATATGCCTAGGACGGAATCGTTCTCTCGCGTGTCTTCCGTGGTTTAACGGATGCTACTATATTCGACGACTTTATAGCCCAGCTCCTTTAGCACTGCGGAAAATGGACCGAGCAAAAGTCCGTTGTGGTTGTGGACAATGCGTCGTTTCATCATTCAGAACGTATTGCACAGATGTGTGCGGACGCGGGGTGAAATTGGTTTATCTGCCACCCTAATCACCGGACTTGAATCCGATTGAGGAGTTTTTCGCTGAGCTAAAAAGCTTCATTAAATGTAACTGGAGTTACTATGTAGCAGATCCCGATCAAGGATTTGATGCCTTCCTCGCATGGTGTATTGATGTGGTCGGTGCAAAAGAGGAGAGTGCTCGAGGCCATTTCCGACACGCAGGCTTGAAGATTGAAGAACTCTCGGAAAGTTGCTAGGCGCAGTTTCAGACTACGAAGACAGTCGTAACCTTAGCGGCTGGAAGCTCTTGTAGCAAGAGTATCTTATGGTGAGGCACCAGTAGTGGCCTTCTAACGGTCGGATCGTTCGCTACGTTCATAGCGGGAGGGAGCGGCACATCTAGAGACTAGCGCGAGGTAACTAGCTGCGTGATGCATAGAAACACTTTTATTAATTGTTATGAGCGACTACACATCTCCAGCTCTAATGCCATGCTAGCTGCTCCCATCACCTCTCTCGCTATCGTGGCTCTTAACGGTGACCACCAACTCAGGTTCATTACATCTGAGTCTGACATGATCATATTCACTATAGACACTTCCTGAGTGGTGCAACGGCGTCTTCGCCCCGAGGACTGCACGGTGGGATGGGTTTGTACCCTACCGATTAAGCTCGCTGCCACAGTGGAGATGTTGGACGAAGAATATCAAGACCTTCCCCGGTTCTAGACATGGTCTTTATCACCGCCACGGCGGCCATAGCCTTGTGCTAAATATCCTCTAACTACTCACGAATGGAGCTGAATCTGCAGCGGAAAACACCAGAAAACCGACTATATCAACTCAGTTACAGAAGAGAAAACGGCTAACTACAAATGCGCACCAGCTGGGGAAGCTAAGCGAGCAGCCTAGCTCCGGAGCCACATATCCCCAGCTAGGAAATATCCTAAGGATGCTCTTAGTAATTCACGTCATTGTCGGGTCCAACTTATATCTAGATGCGGAAAGGGTTGGTGAAGTATGGCATTTAGTTGTCATTTCTTCTTCTGGACAAAACGGCCTGACACTCGGGCTGGTCCAAGTTGTAGAGCCATGCAGCGCTGTTGAACTCGACATAAATGGTCTCGATCTGGCCTTGTTTGTTGATGTAGAAGTTGTTGATGCCCTTGACCTCGTCAGCATCGTTACCGGCCCCTTGGACCGAGATCCAGCGCCAGCTGATGCGGTTACAGTCGTGGAAAATGTCCAGCGTCTTCAGGGTCAGCGGCGGCTGCGAGCCGGATCCGGAAATGAATTCCGCCTTTGATGTGAAGGTTGGTTGGCCGAGCTAGATGATATTTTGAACAGCAGTCAGAAGAAAATAGTTGTGCAGTTGGGCCCCCTCCAAAACGGAAAAAGAGGGTTTTTTTTTGGGTGGTTTTTGGGGGGGGTTAAAGAGGAGCGAATCGTAGAGCTTACTGGAATGCGTATGATGAAATTAATAGAGTCACTCCATTCGGAATAGTCGTCCGCGAGTAGAGCATTGACGGTTGAATTGAAGTCGCTTGCCTTGGGGTTGGCAAGGAGGTAATTGAAGGTGTCGACGATTTGTCGGGATTGGGAATCCGAGAGACAGCCTTGCTTCTGCAAGACGTGGGCGTTAATCTTCGTCACGGCTGTCGGGTCAGCGACAACGGCCGATGCCCCGAGTACCAGGAGCGGCAGAGAAGATAGGAATTTCATTGTTTGAAGAAGAATAACTGATATCTTGTTAGGGAATGGTGGTCCCAGAGGGCATAAATATGGCAGCTAGGGGGAAGGAAATATATTACTGAAGAGTGTCTAACCTAGTGGCCTTGTTGATACATAAAAGATATCAGAATCAGCGTCCCAGCCCTTACTTTATATTATCGGAGATCACACCTATTCGTGCATTCGCTGGCTGTACGCCACCAATATATTGTCAGCCCGCTACTATTCTAATCCCGACACTGGAATCTGATTGCAATCTCAACAGAGCTTTAGTATACCGAGGGTGATATTTTGTGTTGGTGATTCAGCGGCTTATCACGTCGGGAAAGGGGTCCGTGGGTTAAGCTACCGCGTGTCACCAAAGGGATCGAAGCCTAAACAAATATTAAGAGCAGCCCTCTATATTAGATGAAGAGATTAAACTACTATAGGGAAGGAAGGAGAGGTGGCGAGGGGTAAGCTGAGGTTTTGACTCGCCAGTGTACTAGCCCCTTACTAGTTAACGGCAAGATTTAAGGGTTAACGCCGTGACAATATCGGCGGTCACTCGGATATTTTATAATTTGTCATGGGCCGAATGCAATTGATCCAATTAAGCAGGCACTATTGTACATGAAGGATAAGCTGAGGAAAGAAAGAGAAAGAAAGAAAGTCAGTAAGAAGAAAAGGGGTTTTCATCTTGGCCAGCTGTTCAATAGGAATATGATATGATATATCATATCGGACGGTGACTGCGAATTACGCCATTAGGTTTATCCTTGTCCTTTTGGGTTTAGCGTCATGAATCCTTGCGCGTCGCCGTGCGTGGTTCTATAACTCCCTCCATCGCCCCCGTCCAACTTCTCGCTATTTTCGACCGCCCGCTGTTCCTGTCTCTGTGTATTCGACCCGTGCTCTGCAGGTGAGGCATTTCTGTCATTGATCCGGACCATCGAGCTCCGCCACCCCCTTTATCCCCGGCACGAACCGGCCAGTCCTTTGCAGCCTTCGAGCCCTCGAGCGCAATCTGCGCTGCTTTCCCTCGCCCTGCCCGTTTCCACTCAGCTCTCGCCATTATGCTCCAGATGAGGCATTTTTGCCCTTGTCCACGATGCCGACCTGCAGATCTGTCACCTCATATGTTAATCGGTCGGTCAATCGTCGTACGTCCCGCATGCAGGCCCATTCACCCTGCACTCTTTCTGAACAATCGCCCTGGTAATCGGGACGTCAAAGCTTGGGGACCCAAAGCCCCGGCGAGGGCCTTGGTCAACGTCGAACATACTAGTTGGGGAACTGGGCAACCGCGGGAGAGTGCATCTTGAGACACGTCGGTATAGCTCGTTCTTCCTAGTTTTTTGGCAGCGAGCACCTCGTGCGCCCTTGAAGCGCAGGAGGCCCTTGGCTGATGGCGTCCGCATCATTTCGGCACCGAGGAAGGATCGAACTGGTCGACTTCTTCGACAGACCAGACTGTTTCGCTCGTGATTCGTGTTGGCCTGCGGTTGACTATGGTGCAAGAGTCCACCAAAAAGCACATTGTGACACTCTGTCCTATCGCGATATCGCAAGATCCCTCCGGGACGGTCTCTGAACCTGGAAAGCCGCAACGCTACATCGTCAGTGCTCGTGTAAATATCCATTTCCCTCGACCTACACTGGTTTTCGTGTAGCCTTTCGAATTCCGGAGAACCACGCTCACCGAGTGCATCTTGTCACCGAACCGCTTGTTTGCTTCATGATCGATCGGCATAGAGGACGAGACGGACGGATAAGAAAACAGGGTTTACAGTACTCCCGGTTGTAGGCATGCGCTTACCACTCTCTGCGAGGTGAAGATTTGCCATATCTCTCTGGCCACATCTCTCATGTCTGATGACCCAGTATGGTAGCTTCAAAAGTATCACCGGTGTGAGCATGCAGACTAAGGTAGCTGAACTATACCAGGGGCATTACTAAGGAAAGGTCAAAGCCCAAGTAGCTTGGAGGTAGAAGTACAGCGAAAGTTCCCAGGAGTGGAGGCCTATTCAATGAATAGCAGCAAATTTTCCACGGTTACTGTAACACTAGATTACAGTAGAATCTTAATATTGGTTCCTGACAAAGCGATGAATGAAATTTCATTTCAAGTCCCTTTTGAGGTACACTGCAAAATCAGTTGAGCAAATTCTTTCGCGCAGCGGCGAACCTCTTCGTCTGCTTTCTCATAGTTTCGCTTTCGATCGCTGGCTTTCTTGCTTTCCTCGTCCCTCCAGTACTTTTTCATCGCAATAGGCACAGTCCATTCTTCCCAACCATATCCTACGTATCGCGCAAAATCGTCAAGTACGATAGTATCGAGGTGCTTGTATTCGAAGAAGTCATGTATCGCATGGCCGGTTTTCATACACACTGCGATATTGAAGTTTTCGTAGCCAATCACCTTCCAAGGTTTGTACTGGCGCGGAAGGAACTTAATACTCCCGCGGGAATAATCGTTAAGTGAATTGGCCAGCTCAATAGTATCTGACGTCGAAGCTCGTCTGACCGTCGAGCAATGCGTCACAATTGAGACAACTGTGTCATAACCCTCGACTATGTCGTTTTCAATGACATCCTTCAAAATAAATCTAAACATGAACCCGACATCTGCCTGATTATCCGTACCTGTGGGGAAGCCTTCAAAGTCACTTTCTACTTACGTCCGTAGTGGGATCCGTCACATACTAGTATACTCATTCTTTTCCTCTTCAACCTCGGCGGAAGTGCATTCAGGACTGGTTGACTTCGGTTGATCACGATCTCAGGTACGCCGGAAGATTTCAAGGATCGCCGAAGTTGCCCTCGTTTGAAGTCTGCCTCTTCGGGACCCGGATGCTGTTAGTTATTGGGTTACGTTCGGGTGACATCTACTAGTTATACTATTAACTAGGAGAGGTATACTAGATACGCTATATAAGAGGCAAGAAATAGGTAGTTAGCTCGGTAGAGATTAGTTCTTGCATTAGCTACGGAATACAATTGGAATAACTTCGAACCCCCTTCGCATATCCATCTCTCTCCATTGAGTTCCCCCAAGCGTAGCGTTTAACAAGGATGGTCGGACGCGGCTACCGTGGGCTGCGGGGAAACGGAAAGAAGGCGGTGGTGAAGCTGCTGCTCAAGAAGGGCGCTGAGCTGGTGTCCAAATACGGGGACGGCTGGACGCCACTGCTGGGCTACAGGAAAATGAAAAGAGTGCGGAAGGGTGATTGGGAGCTCTGGCGGGGGTCCCGGGTGGCCAAGTGCCAGGCTGGCCCGAATGGGACGTTATATTCTCCCTCAACTCTTGTATGAAGACTCTCCCAGTCTATCGCTTGCTGGCAATAAATCATCGGCCATCAATAACCAAGATGCGCTTCGTCGCCACTGCCATCGCCTTCATCTCCGTTATCCCTCTTATTTCAGCCCATAATCTTGGTCGCGGCGACTCTGACGAGTTCACCTCCCTTGGCTGCCCCAGGACGACCAAGCCCCACGCCTCCCACTTTGAACAACTTACTGCCTGGGATGACTTCACCGATCTCCTCTACAACCAAAAGCGCATTACAGACGCCTTTGCCAAATACGTCGCCACCGGGTACATCAACCATTCACCCCTCGTCACTATGAATGGGGCCAACGCAACGATCGCGGAGCTCGTCCAGATTGTGCCCAACGTCACGCCAGAGCTGCGCCACTCGTTTGTCGGCTGGGACAAGAACGGGACCGCATTTGGAACTGCGCATACGAAGGTCACAGGCGGTGAGAAATCGGGAATACCGGATTCGGCGCTAGTGGATATTATTAGGATGGATGGCACCTGCTTGGTTGAGCACTGGGATGCTCTGGAAGTGATTAATGCGAGTGCTCCCAACCCGATTCCGTATTTCTAAGTGATGCACAATTTTAAAGTCCAGGTCGGCGGCGCTGTTGTGGGGTTTTCCATGCCCAGGCATAGAAAATCCTGATTGATTAGATTGCTCAAGGCACTCACGATCCGTGCGCGAACATTATGGTAATATTTATGGTAGATGTTACAGTATATACGAAGTCTCTTTCTAAACGACGCGCTTACCTATAATAACTGGCAGGAGCTTAAGGATATCCATGAGTTCCTACAGCCATTCTTTCGCATCGTAAAGCGTCAAGACCGAGAAAGTACTCTTGATGAAGTGCTTTCGCATATGGACTTCCTAATCCATCATTTTAAACAAGCAAAGCGGAAGCACCGTCAATTCCCACACTTCACAGCACGACCACTAGCCTCATAGTATAAGTCTAATAAGTACTATAAGCTTACGGATGATACTCCACTATATGCTACTACAATTCTTCTCCATCCACCACTCCGAAGGCGATACCTTAATTAGCAGTGGAAGAGGCAGAGGGCATATATTAAGTCTGCAATTAAATTGTGACGGAGTTCCACACACTAGGTGGCCTTGGTTGGATTATTCTGAGTACCTAAGCTAAGAGCGTTGGGTCGCCACCATATATATCCGTGGATATATATACGGGTCAACTGGCGTCGGTATATCAACTGATATAGAGTAACAACGAGTGTACAGCTAGTAGTCAGGTTGAGCTGAACTATTTCTACGAGTCCTCAACAGCGAGGGAACTCGTTCTCCTTAAATACATATTCCCATCTGCGGTGATTCTAGATGATATGTGCAAATTATCTGTTATTTCAGCAAATTGTCTATCCGGTTTGAAAGGCTCTGTCCTTAACTGCTGTAATTCCTAGATTTCCCCGATCTAGTCATAGCCATCTGTGTTACTAAAGTATCAAGTATAATCCTCCACATCCGCCCTTAGGTTCTAGTTGTCCATTGATGCAACGAATAATGTTGTACTCTTCAATTTCTAGCTTTCGCAGGCCGTCAGACCAAATCGCACCGGCCTGTTCGCATCGTCTTAGACAGAAAATCCATTGTGGAAATCCGATTTCGTAGGAATCCCGTTCCACTTTTAGAATGAATGGAGACAACGATGGCTCCTCGTACATGTAACAGAAGCCATAGGTATAATGAACATGGTTGCCTACCATGGTTAGTTCTCTACGGCGTCACGGCAGCCTTCTTTTGAATGTCAAACGAGTGTAGGTGAAGGCTGCGCGTGACAAGGAGACCAAGACGTGAGAGAATGAAAGAAGAATATCGCCAGATTGTTAGGATTTTCCCTTTGTTTGGTCTGCTTGCACGAGTAATTCCATCGGTTTCCCCGAAGAATTACGGTACTATAACAATGACTCATTTGTAGTTACCAGTGAATACGACGCAGTTGTGCAGGGATTACCAGGGGAAGAGCTAAAATTAGATTAGCGTGTCTCGGGTTAGGGTTCGGGAATTAAGTCGCAAGAGTGTGGAGTAAAACTGATTTCGAATATGACTGTAGTGCACAATAAGACTAAGGTCGTTTGTACAGTAGCCAGACATGGATTCAATGAAGGGGGGGGCATTTGGATGTAGGGTCTTTTCAAAATACGAATGAATACCACCCAATACTCCATTGGTAACTTTTGTAAAGACACAAACCCCCTCCACTGACAGGGATATATGGAAGCTCCCAATATGTATTAGTTTCTTTTGGCAACTAAGGTTCGAGCAGCAATCAAAGAGTGTAGGTGGCGACCGACTGTATACGACGCGTAGAGGCGACTACAGTACTACGTGGCAGACGGATGCTCTTCTCCAAGCTCGGGTCACTGACCCAAGGCGTGATGAAAAGATAGGTCCACGGAGTGGAAGGTGCCAAAGAATACGCCTGTCAATGACCCGAAGGCCGTTGAACAGACTGTTCCGCCGCGATGTGCAATGCAGGGACCAATCTGTGGTGGACCGCCATGTTGATCGCAGCCACCCAAACAAGGTAAGTATGAAGAAGAAAAAAAAGAAGAGGAAGAGGCGCGGGAAGGCGAGAAATTTATACCCGAGGGGTGGCGCTAGTTCGACGCTAATGCTAAGCGAGAAACGTCATGGCCAATAACCGCTTCCCCTTTGCTCATGGCGGTGCGTGGCGGCAGAATAAATACAAAGTCATGTGATTTTTGTCGGGTTAGATCACGTGATATGCGGAAGTTTTGGGAGAGCAGCATCCACCAGCGACAGCTCAGACGAAGAACCACCAACACTTTCCCCAGCGTTGCGTCCATTTACTCGCCACAATGCGGAACAGAGCCAGCACTTCCTTAGCCAAGGCGGTATGTCCAATTGGCCCCAACCCTCTGACCCTGCCCACGAACTAATTGTTGCGTCGCGCAGAAAATCCGTCAATCATGGAGCAAGTACAATCTTTATAACTTGTCACGATTCCGCACACCCGCAACTGCCAACCGCACATTCTTCCAACAAAAATGGTCCGCCAAGGCCATTGCTCGCGCTTATCACGGTGAGCAGGTCCGCGAGGGTCAATGGAAGCGTATGTTCTCCAAGCGCATTCGCAGCGTCATCCCCATGAATACCACCGATCTGGCAGCCGATGATGGATCCAAGACGTCAGCCGGTCGGGGCTCTGGACTTGAGAAGCGTGCCAAGGACTCGGTGACTCCTCCGCGTCTCACTCCCTATACTCAGATGGCATTTGCTCCCCTCGAGCGCCGACTGGATGTTGCGATTTTCCGTTCCATGTTCGCCAGTAGCACTCGGCAAGCACGGCAGTTTGTGATTCACGGTGCAGTTACAGTTAATGGACACAAGGTATGAATCTGGCGATTGCCACGGATCTCGGATTGCATTTGTTAACGTGCTCGATCTTTTTAGATGAGACATCCCAGCTACCTCCTCAACCCTGGTGACCTCTTCCAAGTCGACCCGGAGCGTGTGATGTTTGCCACCGGTGCCCCCAAGACCAAGTTCGAGCGACGTGAGGCCCGCCAACTCAAGCAGAAGGACGAGGCCGAGGCCGAGGCCGAGAAGGACGAGGCCAAATCGGAGGTTGCTGAGGTGAAGCAGGATAAGCCGGAGAATGCCAAAGAGACCCTCAAGGCATTGATGGCTCAGGCCAAGACCATCATGTCGAAGGACAAGGATGTGCTCCCGGCTAAGCGCAAGCAGGAGCTGCGAGGGTTCCAGAAGGCTGTGCGCCGTGTTCTGTCCCGCTCCGAAACCAGCACCGTCCTCACCGACAGCTTGGAATCCCAATTCTCAGAGTTAACTTTGCTGCTGAAGGCCAAGCGTGCCGAGAAAGCCCCCAGCGAATCAAAGAAGGATAAGAAGGAGTCGACCGAGGAGACAGCTTTGGCCGAGGAATCAGAAGGTGCCAGCGATAAGCTCTCCGAGGCATTCAAGTCTGCTGCCGAGGGCGGCGAGGTCGATGCCTCCGAGCTCTCCGACGAAGAATTCGAAGTCCTCAAGCGCGCCCTCACTCAGATGCGCGACAACCCCATCGACAACACCAAGCCCTACGCCACGCCCTGGCGCCCGCGCGACTACATGTCCGCCTTCTCCTTCATCCCGCGCTACCTCGAAGTCAACCAGAACATTTGTGCCGCCGTGTACCTGCGCCACCCCGTGGCCCGGCCCGGGTCCGCCGAAGTGCCCACTCCCTTCGGTGAGGCAGTGAGCACCCCGGCCTACGGCTGGTATCTGAAGAGACGCTGGTAGAGAAGACGATCTTCTTTATCCAATGTCGATTCTCCCTTGTTTCCATTACCGCTTCGCCATTCCAACGAGTGTATTACTGGGTTTCTATCTTTACTCTCTGCGTGCATTTTCTCTCTGGTGCTCATAAGGGACCCCTTGACGGGATCATGTTGACCATGGTGTTGGTGCCTTTTCTTGTTTCTTGTTGGGCTTGTGCCCCTCTGTATCACCATAGCCCATGATCTGTAAATGGATATATCAATGCCTAAAAATTCATTCTACTCGTAACCCCAGTGGCCCTGCCGGCGCAGACGCTGGAATTTGTACCTTCGGGCAGCTGCTCAGCCCCATGCAGACATCTTTAATTAGCCCTCACTTCGCCCGTATTATATCTACAGGACTTATTGGGGCACAAGTTGCGCATACCACGACAATACGAACTTCGGTCCTTTGTTTACCGCAAGCCGAGTCCGAAGCAACGCATTAAAGACGAACTTACTAAAGCAGCCAGCGGGATGTGCGTGCAATTGACCTCACCTTGGAAAACTATACTAACATGGTACATACATGGAACAAATAACATCGTTTCGTTGTGGGTTGGTGGTTGGGGTTGAAACGACGCATCACATCGAACTAGTTCACTACAGCACTCAGAAATAATTCGGGGGCAAGGGAGATGCACAGCTTTCTCATATGGGAATTTTTCTGATGAATGGCTGTCTGGCCTACATATCCTACGACGTGTTCGAAGAGAGAACCTACGAGTCCGAAGCAATCTCGAGTCATTGCGTTTGGATTATCCACTCTACGATTCCTCGGTCAAGTTTCTTTCAAAATCGAGTCAAGGTTTCCATGTCTGGGTATCGTGGATTCCCCTCTAGCATGCCCAAGTGGGTTTTGGCACTCGACATAGGCACAGGCAGAGGAGAGCATATCGCTGCTTTCTTTGGATTGGAGGCTCTTCTTCAAAAGCGCCTTGATTGCCAGAAGCTGTGCTGGCTGAAGGAATTGAAGGCCACCATAAAGCCCCTGAACGATCATTTCCTCTCTCTGATAGCTTTGCATTCTTTGCTCAAAGTCTCATGTACATGGCTGCCATGGGACAAAATGAACCAATGGCGAAACTTATACATGAACTCGGAGCGAACCCGGATAACCCGGATGAATTTGGAGGAACGCCACTATTCCATGCTGTTTAAACATGCCGACTGGGGTTAATTGGTACTCCCTCTTACAGGCAACTTTGCAAGGCTTCCTGAAGACTTCGAAAACTTTCACACTGCCTAAATACTGGCAGCAAGTAAAAATCAAGGAGATATACATAGTCCATTCTAGTTCTTTTTCAAACATGTAAATCAGAAATTCTAATTGGACAAACTTGCATAGAAGATAGTTGAAGGTCGAAAGTACATAGACCCGCGCGCGTGAAAATTACCGCCCGCTCAAAATTGCAGACGCGAACCCGGATTTGCACTTCTCCTCTCCCCGCGATCGACAATATCACGCTCGTGACATTGTACAACGTATTGTCCATCCCATTTCCCTAGCAAGCTCCTCATTATCAGCTGGAATCCAGCCTTCACAACCAGTCAGCTTCACGTTTGCCCTTGCGCGAGCTGCGGCACCTCCGTCGTATCAACCAGTCCCACCGGACTGGATACCGTCGCCGATGGTACGCGCCCACCAGGAGTATTCGCAATCCCGGTCCCAGTCTCCTCTATCTGAGCAGCCCGGTCTTTCAACGGCATCAAGGGTTGAGCCCAACTCCGCAGTCTGTTGCAGTGGTGCTAAAGAACCCGGGGAATAATACCGTTTCGGAAGGCAGCGGGGCATCGATCGAGAACGGGAGACAAAACAGTGTTGATGGCGTGCTCGCTGAAAGAGATCTTTATTACGTGACGATGATCGCGGCAGGAACTCGGGGCGAAGGAAACGGGTCCGGCATGTCAACATCTACGAATGCGCGAGGTACTAAACGGGGCCGTGAAGGCGACGTCGAGAACGAAGATATACAACGGAAACATGGCAAGCGACTTACAACCAAAGAAGAAGTTTCACTTTTCGAGCTTTGCAACCGACATGCGGGCTCGTTCGGCAAGCGCAGTGATATCTGTAACTGGTGGAAAACCGTCGCCGCGGAGTTTACAAGGACCCATGGACGTCCGTACTCGTGGCACTCGGTACGGCGCAAAGTGGAAGTCGTCACAAAGCAGCGCATCAAATTTCTTGAGGACCAGCGGCAGCGTCAACGAGACCTGTCCGGTCCCAGTCCAGTCCAAGACCTGATGAACCCGCAGTGGTGCGCTGTTCTCGATTCCTGGATCCCGACCTGGCAGCGCTGGGAAGAAGCCGAGGCGCAGCGTATCTCGAAACGCGATGAGACGATCCGGAGGCGCTCACATAGCAAGCCCAAGCCAGAGCTCGGAGAGGATGTAGGACAACCTTTCCACGATGATGGCATGACCTCGCCTGGCGATACTATCCCTCTCACCAACCACACCCCAACACCGGCGCCACCTCTAGCCGCGCCTTCATGGGAAGTTCCTTCGAACTCCATCTCTGCATCTGTCAAACTACCACCAGGTTTCGAGAACATGTTTTCCATCACTCAGCCCACGATACCCACAGCACCCGCGCCTGCACCCGTGCCCACATCACCATCTACAGGCTCCGACCAAACAAGCAATCGCATGGTCAGCGCCGTGATCGAGACCCTCGGTAAACTGAACAAGCACCTCGACGCTGCCTCGGGAGACGCAAGTACTGATGCGCGTTCTTCGCCTGTGATCTCAGCATTGGTTCAAGCCGCGACCGAGTCACAGGCTCAGAACAGCTCACAAATAACAACAGACATTGATCGCATCAAAGAGCAACTTCGACAGGAAATGCAAGCTGAGATGCGCCGGGAACGTGCTGCTCTAGAAGAGAGATTGGACTCTGTGCAAAGGACGCAGGAGATGATTCTTGAGATGTTGAGGCAGAGATCTGCATGAGGCTCTCTGGGAGCTGCTGATACCTCTGCTTACTTACTTTTTGCTTTGGAAGGTACTGCTGTTGCGGTAGCCGTCTGTTTTCTCGTTTCTACATGATACCCAGAATACGCAAGCGTTCAGATGAGATTTACACCTGGAGTTTCTGGATGGATCGTTGATTTATACGAATGATATCTATCTCAACTTTTTGTGGACATAACCAAACGTGGAGGTACCATCGACCAAGGACCATCCAACTCATCAAGGTCGAACAACACATCCCTGAATTGTATTTCCAATTTTCCCCCTAGTCCAGCCCGAATCTTTAAGACGTCACATCACTTCGCTTCTCGCTCCAACCTCTTCACAACTAAACACCGCACCGGCATCAGCATCACTTCCATCTAAATTGTTCGTACAGATATACACACCTTCCGGATAACTAATCCACTTCTTAATAGTACCCTGCAGGACATCATCAAAACGACCCAATGCCTCACGATACCTATCCGCATGACTAGAAAGATTCATCTTCTCCCTCACATGCGCACCATCCGGAGCCCTACCAAGTATCAGCAAACAAGACACAGGCGCAACAAACCCGGGACCAATGCAAATAAGATAAGCAAAGTAGAAAAAATCAAACCCACCAAAGAATAAACAACAACTTCCTCTTCGTCGCCTTCTCCCCATCCTGAATCCCCACGTAAACAAAATCATATACGATATACCGACACTCGTCATTCTTCAAACGATCGAGAAACCTCTCCCAAGCGACCTCGTCGGGTACGTCCGGGTCGTGGAGTTCGGTCTCTCTGACAGCGATTGTGTCGGATTCGGGGCGGTAGCTGTACATGGCGTATTGGAGGGAGCCGTTGCGGACCGCGTTGCATGCTTCGATGGGGTCGTTTGGTATGGGGCCTTCTGCTGCCATTGTAGTTCGGATAAAATGGTGAATTGTGAATTTGGGGGGAGGAATGAGTGTTGGGGATGGAGGGTTGTGTTGCGGGATTGTCGGTTATGGGGGACGTGATTACCAGTGTGTTCGTCATATCTGCTCGCATTGAGGATTGGGTGTTCCATGGTTGCCACTATTGAGTTGTTTTCTTTTTATTTGAACATGCGAGGGTTGGAAAAGTATTGTTTTGTTTTACTAGTACACGGGTAGAAGTAGACTTTGGGATGAGTTGAAGAGATAAAAAGCGAAGATCAGTGGGCCAGATATAAAGGTTAAACGCGCAAGCTACTCGACGAGACGCGACTACTTCCAGAGGTACATTCAATCCCATACAATCCTTACAACAAATAATCCGAGATGATGACAATTGCTCTACTCTAGATCAAAAAACAAAACATAAGGAGTAGTCATCGGCTAAATTACAGGTAATGGTAGATAGGAACATGGATGCACTGCTCGAGCTCCAAAGGGCCTCGAGTCCATTCAAACAAACAAGCCTTTTAAGGAAAAGAAGCCGGACTTTAGCCCGTACCGTGATGCAAACTCAACCCAATCTAGTAGTAGAAGGTCTCATCGACGGTACGGCCACGCATCCAGCGGGGCTCGGAGCCACGGACGTAGATGTCCTCGAAGAGGATGCGGGAGGTGTTGTCGGGAACAGCCATGTTCTCAGCCTCGGCGACCTCGGCGTCGACGTGGGCGCGGGCGGACTTGTCGATACCCTTGAGCTCCTCCTCGGAGGTGACGCCCCACTCGAGCATCTTCTGCTTGAGGCCGGCGATGGGGTCGTGGGTGGAACGCATGCGCTGAATCTCCTCACGGGAGCGGTAGGTGGTGCCGGGGTCGGACATGGAGTGACCACCATAGCGGTAGGTGACGTACTCGAAGACGAGAGGACCCTTACCGGAGATGGCGTACTGCTTACCGTACTCGACGGCGGCCTTGGTGGCCAGGACGTCCATGCCGTTGACCTTCAGGCCGGGGATGTACTGGCCGCGCTTGTAGTACTCGGTCAGGGCGGAGGAGCGGGCGGCGGAGGTACCCATACCGTACTTGTTGTCTAGAAAAGGGGTTAGCTGAGCTTCAATTGCGCACGGGGAGTTCCGGTCAAGAAGGGCGACGTACTCTCACAGCCGAACAGGGCGGGGAGATTCCACAGCTTGGCCATGTTGAAAGCCTCGAAGACCTGACCCTGGTTGGAGGCACCGTCACCGTACAGGACGATGGAGGTGTTGGGCTGCTCGTTGTACTGCTGGGCGAAGGCCAGACCAGCACCGACGGGGACCTGGGCACCGACGATACCGTTACCACCGTAGAAGTTCTCGGCGAACATGTGCATGGAGCCACCCTTGCCGTAGGCGATACCCTCACGGCGACCCAGCAGCTCACCGATGATCGACTTGACGGTACCACCGCGCATCAAGGCGAAACCGTGGCAACGGTACGCGGTGATGACCTTGTCCATGCGGTTGATAGCGTGCTCGATACCGACAGCGACGGCTTCCTGGCCGGTCGACAGATGGCAGAAACCACGGATCTTCTTCTCCTTGTACAGGCGGTCGGCGGCCATCTCCATGCGACTGATAAAGAAAAACAACGGTTAGTAAGAAGCGCAAGACATGGAGAGCAAAGCTGGCGCATACCGGATGGAGACCATGTCGTAGTACATCTGCTTCAGCTCCTTCTTGGTGGTATCCAGAGTGTACGGAGGAGGGTCGAGCTCGTAGGTCTCGAAGCTCTCGTCGGAGAGGCGAACGGTGAAGGGCTTGTCATCCTCCTATACAGCGCGATCGCCAGTATCAGCATTAAGAATTCTTGGGTATTCCGGCGACTTTTTCCAGTTTTCCGGACGGGTCTCAACAAACCTGCGGAATGTTTTCGGCGTGCGCAGAGGCGGCGTCGGTGGTGACGGAGCGACGAGCAAGAGGAGCGAACTGACGCCGAAGGGGCGCAGCCTGGCGGGCCGCAGTACGGAAGAGCATGGTGCAGCAAGTGAGCCCAATTGAAGATGGAGAGGGATGGGGAGATAGCGATACTTTTCCGTCAGATGTTGGGAACGCAAACTTTCCGATTACTTAAGCGCTTCCCGTTCGGGGGGCGCCGGTGTGTCAACCGCTGCAAACAGATGCAAAACTCGGAGCTTCCCTAGTCGCTAGATACCTTATCGCCCCCAGCATTTGTGCAGTACTGACTATGTAAGCTTTAATTGCGAGATTTCATTTCGACACTGAGGAATACTGGCAGTTCATCCCGACCTATTACAATACAATTTCGTGCATCTTAGCGGTTCGCTTCTTGATAGTACTTGGGTAATGTCTGTGTCGTATGTTGAAAATCAATTTCACAAAACGTAAGCGTTCAAATTCTGTAAAGCTTAAGAAAAACGGTGATTTAGGAAAGATCTTAGAAAGAAAGACGCAAGTTTATTTTCTTAATTTGGGAGTCACTAGCGTTTGGCTCAGGAATTATAGGCCTTACTTAATAACTCGACGAACTAAACGCCTTTCCACTCCAAGGGAGATGTCTACTAGTACAAGCCACGGCAGGCATAATTCCGCTGAAGAAAAGCTAGTTGACAGCGAATTTAATGTACGTTTTCCGCATTTTCCTTTTCCTTCCTTTTTTTTTCTCTAAAGTTAGGCCCTAATAAAGTGTTAATTCTATGGAAATTGGCTTTGAACTGCGATTACTTTAACCTTAGAACCATCTAAGCCGGGTCACCTGAAGAAACATCTCCGAAGGACCGAATAATTAAGCTTATCTGCATGATCTCGCTTACAGTGATGGCTACCTAGGAATGCCGGATTTCGAATGTCACAGTATGCCTACTCACCGGATCGGGCCGCAATATCCCTTGCAGTAGTCCGCCGAGCCTCGTTTCTGAGCCTAGGTAGTGGTCTTGCTCCCGATGCAATTGGAGCTCACAAAGTTAGCCGAGGGGACGCCGATAATATATGGATATCATAGGACGTAAGTAGTCGGTAAAATCAAGAGGTAAGGTTTGGATGCCTGACAATGCAAGCGATATCTAGTGCAGCAAAATCTATTGGTATGACAGATGTGATATGGGGTGCAAGATGTAGATTAGGAAGCTTCGGATTCGGCCTGTTGCATGTTGCAGAACTATGTGGAGATCTGTAGATGCGATATAATGACAGACATTATTGGCCCAGAAGAAAGGTGCAGTTAATGAAGCATGGACGAGGGCAACTCAGCGAAAGCGGCAGGAGAAGCAGATGATAGGTACCTAGGAAAAATGATCGAGATCAAGACCGGAGTGAACGAGCAGCGGATGCAGACTTTTCAAGAAATGATGGAAGCAAGACAGGAGGAATTCAAGGATCATTTCTACATGAAGGCAGAGCGGTCTGTGGCTGCTTTCCTTGTTGAAAACATCCCATCAGATTCAGAAAAGCAAAAGGAAGTCCACGAGGAAAGTCCTTTCCCGCATAGCTAAGGAGCTTGGGAATACTTTGATTATTTACTGCCAGTGCATGGTTGATCCGAGTTTCATCAGTTTGCACTTTTCTGTGGAGAATGATTTAATGATCCACACAGAAATCTCCTAGAATGCTTTCCTGACCCTAGCCTTTGGCGGACTATCAGCTGCCATGGTTGACAGTGAAGGCTTCACGGGTACAAAGAGCTCAAGTGTAAAAGCCTGAGAAATGTCGTATTTTGATGGAGGCCATTATGACACGCGATCACGGTGATCGTTGGACCATTCCCTTAGTGATATGAAACTTGATCCGTTCCCCGAACACCCCTTATCCATTCGGCATGTCAACAAGTTTCCTTATTCGCTCCTTCTCTTTGTCGTCAACTTCGGAGTCTGTTACATTGTCTCCTTATCAATACACCTCACGAAGTTCACAAGATTCTCAGGCGCGTCTCTGAACTATACCTAGGGATCGAGCGATTTCTCTTCGAAGACATTTGAACACATAGATTCGAATTTGATTTAAGAGTAAAACCGGACAATAGCGGTCATTGTTTCGAGGTCGACTATTGTTTTCTTGTTTTTCCGGAACAAGCTTGTCAAGTCACTTGTGCAGGTTGGACTGCGAAATAATTGTGCCACGAGCACCCACCCACCGCCTTTGCGGCTGTGATATATCGAACACACACCGCCAGCACACACCTGATCCCCCAAGACCAGTCAGATCTCCTCCATTCGTTGCGACGCCTCACCCAAGTTGAGTGGCACCAATCACCTGGGCCTTACTCGATCTCACCAGTCGGGGCTTTATATCATATCTAGGCAGCAAAAGTACGACATGATGTTGACATGTCGAGTCAGTACCCCGGATCGTGAGTATAAATGAAATACCAACCAGTACAGCAAGTAGCATTTGCGATGCGTCGCATCATATCCTTGGAGGTGATCTATCGGATTTCCCGAGTCTGCATTTTCCAATCCTACTACGTTTCCTCCCATCACATGCAATGAATCCAAGTCACCCCGCCTCGAATCGACAGATCATTTCTTGGACGTCTGTCGCGTACTGCAGACCCAATTAGGAAACAGGCAGGAAAGCCAAAACTCAACATTCTACTCTGGTCCAGATTCAGCCGGGTTCGTACAGTGGTGTTTCATAAGTCTGAATCCAACTCATGTACCTATTGTCACCGCCTACTGTTCTCAGATGTACCCCCTCTATGAAGGACATAGGAGTGGAGGTAATACTAATTGCCGGCAGAATTATTAGCGTGGTACTTAATTAGGACTCAGACTTTTGCAACACCACTGTACTATCGATACCGTACAACGCCGCCCGCCTCAGACCCGGAGGAAATACGACCCGTGACGAGTGTCATACCGATCCACCAGAACCGCACAAGTTGAACTGGTCTGGGCTTCTGCCAATGCCGTGGATCTCATGTCTTTCCACACAGGATATGAGCGGCATTTCCAAGCGACAGCGGGACGGGACGATCGCGGCATTGAGCAAGTGTTTCAGGACTGATCCGGCCGTTTCACCAGTGACAGTTCCTTTGAAGCGAGATCACGATGCGACACTGGCCCGCCCAGAATTTCAACGCCCGCAGAATGCATGTGGACGCATGTCGAAACGCATATCGGGCGTACCTACGTCTTCATGCAACGGGACAACAGCGTGGATCCCGTCGCGTCTACAAGCCCAAAGTAGCCCCCCAGTCATGCAGACGCAGCGTTGCCCTTGCCAGGGATGTCAGTGGACCCGGTTTAGGTCCTGCAACTGTCCAATAAAGACCCGCATACTGCACGCGCAAGGCGTTTCACTTCCGAACCTTAATCACTGCAAACAAATGCCTGATTTCAAGGTTTGTTTCTACATACATTCCACAGTAAGAGTGAACTTTTGGCAAGCAGAGTCCGGGTACGAGGGGGGATAGGCCGATCAGTAGACTGAAACACCGGCCCGCTACGATCACCCCTGAGCACGGATGGATGGAATTGTTACCCACAGCACTGGATACAGACGTACAGAATACAGCATAGATACTCACAGATACTCACAGATACACCGGTGGAGTTCCGAGAGGATATGCCAATGTCCCCGCTTCGCAAGCTTTCAACGGTGATGATCATAATGCATCTTGTACTGAAAATTGGGCACAGGCGCCGAGATAAGGATCATCGCGATTACAGGTTTTCTCTTACCATGTTACGCATGAATGCACTCGTTCTCGCATAATTCAGGAGGTGGCTGGCTGGGTATGGAGACACTGAAATGAGTTTCGGGGTCGTGACGGGGCCTTCAATGTTGACAGCTCTTCAGGGGGGAACCACATGGTTGACATCGACAATTGCTTTGAATTGGATACATCGGCCAGAACGAGCACGAGTGGACGCTGTGACCAGTAGCTACACGTGCAGGACCGATATTATTCTCCGACTTGTCATCGACAGATCTGCACTGGACAGGTTGACTACAGAAGCATACCAGACCACGCAGCGATATCCAAAGCCGGTTAGCTCTACCAGGTCTAGAATATGATAACGGAGGCCATGCCGATCCATCCCAGCTCTGAAATTCCGGCCCGGTGCAGGCGCTAAAGAAGCTCCCAAAAGCAGGGCCGAGACGATCACCTTGCACGCGATATTGCCCTAGTCCACCCTGAACGGCGCAGTGGACAGGAGGAATTGAGCCCATGATGTGCGAAGAATTTCAATTAGCCGGTTTTTCGGCTCCTATTTTCCGCGCCAGTACCAAATGGTGGAGAGGTGGAGAAGGGATTGGCACGCCTTAGCGCGGCGAAAAACAAGACCACAAGCCCGCAACGATGGACGCTGCGTAGAAAGGGGGCTCGGTGATGATCTGGGCCTCTTGCCGGTCCAGGTCCCGGTGCTCCATTGCGGAGAAGGAGATGCGCCACACGCGCGAAACCAGTGAGACCCGCGAGGATCACCGTCTTTCGCCTCCCCTCCCTGGGATTGTCGGCTGACTCCCAAGGAGGGTGCTATGACGTCCGGAAACAAGAGTGAAAAGCTTAAACGGTGAACCTGAAAATGAACCAAGCTTCTGCGCTGGTGACAGGAAACGCTCGGAGAAAGATCGACGGTTTGCCGATAGACCCAATGTATGCAGGACGGTGAGGCCAATGACAGTGTACAGATGTAACGGGCAATTCAGCCGGGTTATGTCAGCAGATCACAGGTGGCGGATTTCCATGCAAAATGGGTGATTTGGGGTTCGGTGGCCAACTTACCGCTCTGCTGGGCTCTCTTGGAGACTGGCGACCGTGGGTTCATCAACTGTGAGCTACCAGATTCATAGATCCAAAGGCTCGTCGGCAGGGGAGAATTGGAGATCCCGGAGACCCAGAGATCTTAGGAGATCCCAGACTTTTGGGGAGCTCCTGCAGTAAACTAGCGAAGGCTTGAAAATCATCGAAAATCAGAAAATCACAAAATCACAAAATCAAGGGAGATCCAGGTACTTGAATCAAGGGTAGTCTGACAGTGATAGTCTGATCGCACGGATGTCCGGATAATAACCCGTGTATAACCCGGAGGGTTGCACGTTCGCTCCCAGTCCGATTAGCATTGCCGCCCATGGTTACGAACCATGGACGAGGTAGTCAGCCGAGATGGGTCCCGAGGCAGGAAAGGAGGGATGGACTATCTCGTATTGACATCGAACGGGTACGCCTACACTGACAACAGCCTCGTAGGAATGGACATGTTTCTCACATTCAGCTCAATTCAGCTCGGGCGAGTCGCAGATGGGATCCACGTAGGAGGCAGAGTTCAACACCTTCCCGTTCCAGGGCAGTGTCCACTTCTCTACCTACATACAACCTTGTAGTCCACTTTTACCCTCGTACATAGCTAGACATGTAGCTAGCATTTCGTGCCCGACTTAGTTACGGCACTACTGCACCACAGCAGCAAGGGGGACGAACCTGTCTGTCATCCAACCACGTTTTCTTCAATAGAACATTCTCTCTTTTTTCGACAGAGGAGACCCACGCAAATCTAATTAATAGCAGGCGCATCCATGGCTCGTCCATTCGCTAGTGCTCCATGTTCGCAAGCCCAGTGGATCCCACGGATCGGACTCCTCCCTTCTCCAGACGCGGTGTCTGTCTACGATCTTCCCTTTTTTTTGCTAAAATCAATTTTCCGCCCCCCCCCCCGAAAGCCCTAGGAGACTAGCAGTGCTTAGGACTAGTAAAACCGCCGGCGTAATTATCCCCCCCCTCCTCCTCATCCAATCCTCTCTGTCTTTTCCAATTCCCCCTAAGCCGTTCACTCCCTAACCCCTGTCGCTCCTTGATTCTTACATTTACACGTTTACACATCCTTACACACTTTACATTGCAATTGTACTCTGTATACCACTAGTCCACTTTGCGATAGTGTACGATCTTCCGTTTTGCGCCCCTCTCTCCTTTCGCTCCCTTACCCGGGTCCTTGGACCTTCGCTTTATTACACATTTACACGTTTTTTTGTTTTCTTTATTTTTTTAGGTTTCGGGGCGTCTCGTTTTTTCCCTCTCGCCTTTTTTCTCGTCCCAGAAGCCCCCCACTCCCTATTCACTCTCTGGCCTGGTTCTGGTTTCTGGGAGAACCGCCCATGTGGAAACCTCGACTCTCGCCCAGATCGGATTCCAAGTCTGGGAGCGATTCTAATCATCTTCATCTACCTGACATCGGCTTCCTGGGGCGATCCAGGAAGAAGAACCTCGGTGAGTAGCATATCAATCCGGTCTGGTCTCCCAATCTGAGACCTCACTGTGACGTTCTAGATGCTCTTTCTAAAACCCGCCCCTGAAGACGTTCTTTCCTTTGCCCTTTAGCTTTTCTTCTGATCAATTTGTATCCAACGCCAGCGTTGCTTTTTGGCACCCTCATTGCTAACGGAACTCCTGGTGACACACAGGATTACAATCGCGGCCGGATTCGCCGTCCCGCTCCACGCTGCGGTCCTTGCGTTCATTTACTCGAGGCAGAGACCGCCCCGAGAGTTCTCTGTCAAACTACACCGACGTCACTGTCTCTCGCCCACGAGCACCTTCCACCGTTGCGAGCTCCATTCATTCCGGATACCCTGACTCTATCCGACAGCCCGCTCATTCGAACCGCTCGCGCGTGTCCTTCAATTCGAGAACGGGAGGTTATATGACCGGCCCAATGGAGGTCGACCGCACACGTACCCGGAGGGAAAGAACCTTCATTGGCGTTGAATGCGCCGTCTGTGAGGAGCCGCTGGAACATACTCTGCAGGGTGAGCGCGTCCTCCAGTTCTCATGCAGCCATGTGTCCCACGAAGCGTGCTTCTACGAGTATATTCGCGAATTCGAATCGCAATATTGTCCCATCTGCAA
This sequence comes from Penicillium silybi, assembly GCA_027569585.1. Taxonomy (NCBI): domain Eukaryota; kingdom Fungi; phylum Ascomycota; class Eurotiomycetes; order Eurotiales; family Aspergillaceae; genus Penicillium; species Penicillium silybi. The sequence continues at coordinate 267,635 of JAPDFI010000025.1, forward strand.
CCAGCCCCTAGGGCTTGATACGAGCCGCGGTGGAAATGTTTTGGATATTGGTTTGTTCCGCCGCCCGGCGCATTTCGTTGTCAACCACTGACCGGCTATATCTAGAGAAAATTAGCAACATTGTTCGCTCCGTGACTATGAGCGATACCGCTACGACACGCAGCGGCTTGACGACACCGACCCCGTGGGAACAGCCGTCCAGTCGCCGGCCACCAAGTGATAATGGCAACCGGTTCAACCCCCCACAGTCAACTTATAGCCGACAGGACAGTCGACGAGATAGTCGCGATACCACCAACCAGCGTGAGCGCGTGGAGCGCTTGACGGTGGGCTCTCATCACCGCCAACCGCATTCTCGGAACGGCAGTGCGGCCGGTTCTTCTGGCGAGTATAATGAGGGCCAGCATACGAGCAGTGGACGACGCCACGACTACGACGTTCAGGCAATGGAGTCCGACTTGAGCCCCCGCTCGGGCGTGACGAAAAACCCCATCCCAGCCCCGATCGTGACTGTGCGAAGCGAATTCCCCACCATGAACCGATCCCGCCAGCAACAATCCCTCACCTGCTTGATCACCGTGGAAGTGCCCGAGGGCAATTGGCGTCCCGATGCGGAGGACCTCCGAGCACCCGGCGGCCAGCAGCTGCTTGATGAGCCGTTCTCCGCGCGCTTTGGCGGCTCCCAAGATGCCCGGTCTCTTCAATACGAGTCGGGCGAGAACTTGGATGAGATTGCCGAGGAGTTGCGGAACCGGGTTGATAACTGGCACGGTCTCGAGTTTAACCGGTTTGGCAAGCTGCGCTTGCATGGACACATGCGTGTTGGCAAGGACCGGGAATCGTGGCAGGAGTTGGAATGTTATCTGTTCGGGGAGATGCTTATTTGCGTTAAGGAGAAGAAGGGCGCCGACCATCACCAATACGACGATCAGATGGGCAAGCGCAAGGCAACACGATGCACCCTCAAGGGCTCCATTCTGATCAAGAAGCACTTGAAGGCCATTGAGACTTCCTCCGATGAGCCAGTTCTTACTCTGAACCTGTCGGTCAGCGAGCTCCCCTGCTTCTTCCTCCGCTTCAAGAGCCGAAAGGAGCTTGAAATGTGGCGCCGGTCTTTGATGGATCTGCACCCAGTCGAGACTCTGACTCGCCAGAGCGACTACGACTTGGACAACTCGGGTGCTGAGGAGGATGATTACCGGACCAGCCGCATCCAACGACAGGCGTCTATCAACTCGTCTTACGGTGCGGGCAAGTCGAACAATACCGCTATCACCGACTACACCAACCCTGATATCGAGGCTCCTTCGATCGATTCGTTCCACATTCCTCTCGATATCGTCGTTGTCATCCCGGTTTCCTCATCGATGCAGGGTCTTAAGATCACTCTCCTTCGAGATGCCCTCAAGTTCCTCGTTCAGAACCTCGGTCCCCGGGATCGAATGGGTCTGGTAACATTCGGCTCAAGTGGCGGCGGCGTGCCTCTCGTGGGCATGACCACCAAGTCATGGAATGGATGGAACAAGATTCTTGACTCCATCCGCCCTGTTGGCCAGAAGAGTCTCCGTGCTGATGTGGTGGAAGGCGCCAATGTGGCCATGGATCTCCTGATGCAGCGCAAGTTCAACAACCCGGTCTCGACCATTCTCTTGATCAGCGATTCGTCTACCTCCGACCCCGAAAGTGTCGATTTCGTCGTCTCCCGCGCCGAGGCCGCCAAGGTCAGCATTCACTCTTTCGGACTTGGTTTGACGCACAAGCCCGACACCATGATAGAGCTGTCGACTCGCACCAAGGGCTCGTACCTTTACGTCAAGGATTGGATGATGTTGCGCGAATGCGTTGCCGGCTGCCTGGGTGCCTTGCAAACTACTTCCCACCAGAATGTCAAGCTGAAAATCCGATTGCCGGAGGGGTCGCCGGCCAAGTTTGTTAAGATCAGTGGCGCCCTTCACACGACCAAGCGTGCTACTGGTCGTGATGCCGAGGCCGCTCTTGGAGATCTTCGATTTGGCGATAAGCGCGATGTCTTGGTGCAGCTTGTCATCCAGCCGGATAATGCTACTCAGGACAACATGCCCCAGGACCCGTGGGAGAGCTTGGTCTCAGGACTAGAGGCTCTTGGTGGCGGACTTGATGGAGACGAGCAGCGGGTTCTGAGCGTCGAGGAGGTTCCGTTGATCCAGGCCGACTTGACGTACGGTGATCTCCTTCGTGACGGCCACTTGACTCACTCGCCTCGCCCGTCCCTTCTTGCAATTACCATGCTCCCGCCCAACCCCAAGGCCAGAGGCCAACGCCCTGCCACTCCCCCCATTCCCCCTCATCCGTCGATCGTGCAGCGCCGCATGGAACTGCTTACATCCGACATGCTTACCCGAGCACTCACACTCGTTTCTCGCGGTCAGCACGACCGTGGCCAGCATCTGCTGAACGAGACCCGCGGTATCCTCAAGGGTCTCGGCAAAGGGGGCTTGCCACCTCTCCCTCCGACTGCCCGGCCCTCGGGTACCAGCGACTCAGGCAGCCGAGGCGATACACCGAACTCCGGATCACCCAACGCGTCAACCTTTGGAGACCACGCTTCCTCGGCCTCCGACACAGCAACCATCACGCCCACATCCGCCGTCGATGCTCAGACCATGATCGCCCTGAATGCAGATCTGGACTCCGCCCTGGAGTGGATCAACCATCCCGCCGTATTCGGCCGCGACTCCCGGAAAGCCGTCCTCCAAAGCATCGGGGTGATCTCCTCGCAGCGCGCCTATACCTACCGCACACCATCCGAGGCCCACTGGGCGCAACGAATCTCCGGAGTCCGCCGGCTTACCGACCGGTCCAAAGACTGGCGCGAGATGGGCGACGACGCATTGACCGAAGAGTAAACTCAAACTCTCTCCATTTCATTTTTTCGGTTATTTCATATACTTTCGCGGAGTCGGCCCATGACTTGATTTTCTGGATGGGAAGTATTTCCCATGTTTCCCCATATTTCCATATTTCCACCTCATTTCCCTCATGTTCATATTTTTGCCCTATGATACCACTTTGTTCCCACGACTGTGCAGCATGATACCGGGGGCTTCGTCTTTGATGTGTTTCCAATGCTCCTTGGATTGGTGCCGTGTTGATACATCTGTTTCTCTGCAATTGCTCGGTCTCGGGGATGGTGCGCGGATGGGATGGGTTCCTTTTGATTATTTTTTGACTCCTTGGATGCTTGTTATTAAAAATAGCTTTGACGATCTACTGCACTTGTTATATAGCCCTTGCATAATTGATTTACCTTGATAATGAACATGCACTTTGACTTGACTTCGCTCGAGCCTGTAGTTGTGTAGTGTACCTTGAGTCGCGGGCGGCTGCTAAATGCCGGAAGTGGCTGCTTATCGCCGTGTGGCTCACCCGCGGAAGAAGGAATGCACCTTCAACTTTGACTCACCCAGCTCTAGCTTCCACCTCTCAGCCTTCAAAACCTCTGCACATACCATAGGAGACTTCTGCTGAGATGCTCACCCGATACGCTCTCCGCGCTCTTCGCGCGCCTGCGCTCTCATCGGCGTGGGCGCAACAATCATTCGCACAGGCCTCTGCCACTCTGAAACCGCAAGTCTCACGCGCAGCCCAAAGAGCCTCTCCCCAGTCCCCAAAATGGATATCAAATCGACCGCTCCGACGACCTCAACCTCCAGCTTCTCACCTCGCGCCAGCACCCTCCCACACCCGGCGCGCATTCACCTCCAGCCCACGCTCCAACTCCCAATACAACCGCTACAACCAATACAACCGCTTCGGCAATAACCGCGGCTCTCTGTTTTTCACGTTAATTCAAAATGCAAAGCCCCACCACTTCGTCATCCTGGGCGTGGGAATCTCAGGCGTATACCTATACAACACGGATGTGGTTGCGGTAAGCACCAGCGCAAATGCAGGGTTTAGAACAGACGGATTCTGATACAGGGTTACAGGAAACCGGTCGCCGCCGCTTCATCTGCGTCTCACCCGCACAGGAACTCAAATTCGGTGAGGAGGGATACCGCGAAGCGCTCAACCAGGCGCGAGGCAGGATCCTGCCTGACTCTCACCCGCTCACGAGGACCGTGGATCGTGTGTTGCAGCGGTTGATTCCCCTTGCGCCGATTGAGGGGGCGAATTGGAAGGTTCATGTTATCAAGGATGATAGGAATGCTAATGCATTCGTTTTGCCTGGGTGAGATTTTCCCTTCTTCTCATTTAGATGAGTACTTGCTGGGTTGCTGACTGGGTGCGGTGCAGAGGGAAGGTATTTGTCTATACTGGAATCCTGCCAATCTGCCAAGACGAGGATGGTCTGGCTGCTGTCCTGGGACATGAGATTGCGCACGTTGTTGCGCGGCATCCGGCCGAGCGGATGAGCAATAGTTTCCTTACTCTCGGTGCTGTGTTTGCGGTTTCGCTTTTGTTTGATGTCTCGGGGCAGCTTTCTTCGTTTGTGGTCAATTTGATGTATAACTTGCCGAACTCGCGGTCGCAGGAGGTGAGTTTCTCCCCGTGATGGAAGGTGTTTGGAGCGTTGGCTAATTGTTGCTCTAGGCTGAGGCGGATAACATTGGGCTGAGTATGTAGGGAGCTACACCGCTGACTGTGACTTGCTGACAGTTTGTGCTAGTGATGATGTCCAAGGCCTGCTTTAACCCAGAAGCTGCTGTTCGACTGTGAGCTTGCCTGATTGAATCTGTCGGACAATCCAGACTAATGGCGTACTTAGATGGACTCGCATGCAAAAGCAGGAGAAGGGCTCTCCTCCGCAATTCATGTCCACACATCCCTCGGTAAGGAATTTTCTTTTTGATCGGGGTATACAGTGGCTGATGGTTGCACTAGAGCTACAACAGAGAGGAAGCTATTCGTGGATGGTAAGAATGCTCAACTCCATGGGTCATTGTTTTTCAATCCCTGACTTCTATAGGCTCGAGAAAGCCGAAACCGTCTACCAGGACAATGGATGCGGTTCCATTGGAGGATATAGTAAGATCCCGATCATCGAGTAGTACTGAGCATGAACTGACTGTCTGATAGTGCCGGGTTTCCACAATGCGGCCAAGACGTATAGACCTTCTTATGGATGGTGAGGCGATACAACAAGAGGCTCCTGTATGATAGAATTAGCGAAATATTAAATACCCATCTCTCAAATGCACCTGAAAATACAACCAGGCCAGGATGGAAGGGCATATCGAAGTAGATAGAAAGCGGGCGGAGATCAACTGGCGCCCCTCGTGCAAACACCGCAAACGCACCCAACTCCCCGAGCTCCCCAAAAATTCCCGGGCACAACAGAGGTCATCAACTCTCCCCCTCCACCCCGTCAAATCTAGTCGTATCCTTCGGACACGACCTTTGACAATGTCACTTTCCCTGCCCGGGCCCTCCCAGGCGGGTCTCTTCAAGGCCGGCTACCAGAGGTAAGAAAGCAGCAACGCCCATCCCACACCTCCTTATCTGGCCCAACAAGACCAACCCGCTAACCCAATTGCCAGCCACGACGCCGAAGATGGAGCCGTTATCCGTAACATCGAAGCCTGCCAGGCTATCTCGCAGACCGTGCAGACCTCTCTGGGCCCCTACGGCCGCAACAAGATCGTCATCAATCATCTGCAGAAGATGATCCTGACCTCCGACGCTGCTACCATCCTCCGCGAGCTCGATGTCGTTCACCCCGCTGCTAAGCTGCTCGTTATGGCTAGCCAGCAGCAAGATGCCGAGATGGGCGATGGTACCAACATGGTCATTGTCCTTGCGGGCGAGTTGCTCAAGAAGGCGGAGGAGCTTATTCGGATGGGATTGAAGACCAGTGATATTGTTTCTGGTTATGAGAAGGCACAGAACTTTGCCTTGAAGGTTCTAGAGGGTATGTCTATTCCACGAACTGGGATTTGGGATTTCTTTTGGGAATGAGGGGGTTGCGGCGGATAGCAAGTGTGGCTTCCCTGGAACGAGTGCTAATTCTGGATTTCTACAGATCTCGAGGTCGATCGGCTCAAGGAGATGCGCTCGGTGACGGAACTCAGCAAAGCGCTTCGGACGGTCGTTGCGAGCAAGCAATCTGGTACGGAGGACATCCTGGCTGGATTGGTTGCAGAGGCCGTACTGGCCGTTCTGCCCAAGAACCCCCTCAACTTCAACGTGGACAACGTGCGGGTCGTCAAGATCATGGGTGGCAGCTTGGAACAGTCTCGTGTGGTGAAGGGTATGGTGTTTGGTCGGGAGCCCGATGGGATTGTCAAGCAGGCTCGCAAGGCCAAGGTCGGCGTGTTTAGCTGCCCCATTGACACCTCGCAGACCGAGACCAAGGGAACCGTTCTGCTGAAGAATGCCAAGGAGATGGTTGACTACACCAAGGGTGAGGAGGACCGCTTGGAGACTGCCATCAAGGAACTGTACGACTCCGGCCTTCGCGTGGTCGTTGCTGGTTCCACCGTCGGCGACCTTGCCATGCACTACCTTAACCGCTTCAACATCCTGGTCATCAAGATCCTGTCCAAATTCGAGCTCCGTCGCTTGTGCCGCGTTGTCGGTGCTACCCCCTTGGCCCGCCTGGGCGCCCCCATGCCCGACGAGATGGGTCAAATCGACGTGGTTGAGACTACCGAGATCGGTGGTGACCGTGTCACCGTTTTCCGTCAAGAAGATGCCAACGCTGTGACGCGTACCGCCACAATTGTGCTGCGTGGCGCCACCCAGAATCACCTGGAGGATGTCGAGCGTGCCATCGATGATGGCGTGAACGTCGTCAAGGCCATCACCAAGGACCCGCGCCTTGTGCCCGGTGCCGGCGCTACCGAGATCCAGCTCGTGGAGCGTATCTCTGCTTTCGCCGACAAGACCCCCGGTCTTCCCCAGTACGCCATCCGCAAGTACGCCGAGGCATTCGAAGTGATCCCCCGCACTCTCGCCGAGTCCGCCGGTCTCGACGCCACTGAGGTTCTCTCTCGCCTGTACACCGCACACCACCGCAGCGCAAGTGAGGAGTCTTCCGGAGGGGAAGAAGAGGGTAGCTCATCCGAGGAGGAGGAGCCCTACTGGACCACCGGTGTTGACCTGGAGGCCGGCACCTCTTCTGGCACTTTGGATACCGTTGAGGAGGGTATTCTCGACCTGATGGCCTCGAAGAGCTGGGCCATTCGTCTCGCTAGCGAGTCTGCTCGGACTGTGCTCAGCGTAGACCAGATCATTGTGGCTCGGCAAGCCGGTGGCCCTAAGCCCCCCGGGCCGAACCCCAACTGGGATGAGGATTAAATGATTGAAGATGGCTTCGAGACCGTTGGGACGGGGATAGATCTCCGTACGATATCACGAAAAAAAAAGGTCGCCTGGTGTGTATAGCAGAGTATGATAATACATCCATACATTTGGTCAATGACTCTTTCCAATTGAATCTGTAACTGGTATTTTTAGAGTAATTTATTCCAATCAAATCGCCATCTGGATGTTCATTAGATCGCAATACTGGATGGGCAGCCATTGTATATGCTTATATAATCCTCACGTGACACCGAGATTTTCCCCGAAACTCTCCTCGTTCTTTTTGCTCCCAATCGCGGCCGAGCTATCTCTTCCATTCCCCCCGTGTATTGATTCTATTTCTTCCGAGCTCCTCGTTTTCACCTCCGCCATGTCCTTCCCCACCCAGGCCGCAGCCCGCTGCTGCAGACAACTCTCCGGCTCCGTCCGCCCATCCTCCCTGCGCATCGCGACTTCATACACAGCCCGCCGCACACCTATCAGCCGGCGATGGGAATCCACCGAGGCCGCAGCTGCTGCTCCTTCCAACCCCAAGATCGCACAGATTGTCGACCAGATCAGCACATTGACTCTCCTCGAGACCGCCGACCTGGTGTCTAGCCTGAAGGTTTGTTGGCCCGATCCATTGATTCGCAAACACACGTCCGCACTTTGTCAATTGAGTCGTTTCCCTCGAATTTCACCACTAGACACGCTCTTAATTACACCGGGACTAACATTGCTGCTCTCAGACCCGCCTGAACATCCCCGATCTCCCCGTCGGTGGTTTCGCCATGGCCCCCGGCGCCGGTGCTGCCCCCGGAGCCGCCGCACCCGCTGAGGAGGAAGAGGCCGCGCCCGCCGCCGCCGAGAAGACGCTGTTCAACCTGAAGCTCGAGTCCTTCGAGGCGGCCTCCAAGCCCAAGGTGATCAAGGAGATTAAGAACATGTTGGGACTTTCGCTGGTGGACAGCAAGAAGTTCGTCGAGGGTGCGCCGAAAGTGATGAAGGAGTCTGTGCCGAAGGAGGAGGCCGAGAAGATCATCGAGACCCTCAAGGCCGTCGGTGCGAAGGTCATCATGGAGTAAAAAGCCGGAGCTTGCTGAAAATTGACTTGGGTGGACTTGGATAGAGCTGTTTTCTTTCGAAATTGCTCTTCTCCTCTCCTTTTTTCTCCTTGTCTTCTTGCGCGGCTTCAACACGGAATTGCTGAGACTCGGCTTCGAGGATTTGACCGTTGTGGTCTGGTCGTGTGAGGGCAAATGTACATTATACGCATTGTGTTATGGACCCCTGGTACAGAGGGCTCGTTTGGTTAATTGATGCATTGAGCTTGTTCAGATATTCAATTCTAGATTGTAAGGTAGCATTTTGTAGATGATGCTGTTAAACGTGTCGTGTTGTGCAGCTCGAGTTCCCTGCCGCGTCAAAGCGGAACCAACGTCGACGACCGCGATTTTCCACTTTCCACCAACCTCAACCACAACCTCAACTTGTCACCCCCCACCTCCACCCCTCGCATTGCGTCCGCAATGACGAGGCCAGTGATGGCCCTACGGCAATGGATTAACCTCCGCCAGTCATTATCTCCGATTGCCGGCGCACCACTGAACGCGCATGTGGACTTCCTCGCTCCGTCCGCGCACCCTCTCGCCCTCGCAAAACGCACCCGCGGCTCTAAAAGGCCTTTCCACAACACACGAGTTCAAAATGCACAGAAAACAGCCGATCCTGCGCCAGCGGCAAGGCGGAAGCGACAACGTGAGCAGTACATCCAACAGTACCAGATGCCGGACATACCGCTGGGAGTGGGAGGTGCTATGAACAGAGATGGATTCTTCATGCACTGCATTGGGGACATCATGAAGGAAGAATATAAGGCCTTGTGGCACAAGAAGATGGTAGACTCAACTGGGTACGAGTATGATAAAGCCATTCGAGATGGGGTTTTGCCCAGTGCGATCAGCTTCAAGACGTTCAAAAGCGTGAAGATGAAGCTGATCGATGCGTCATTCGCTGCTCGACCTAATGCACAAGCGATTCAGGCAATTTCCGTTGGTGAGTGCTTTCATTCCTTCAGTCACGAATTTACACAGTGCTGGTTAGGTTCTGGGTTTTGCTGACTCGTGCTAGACGTCAACGCGGTTTTTCGCATCGGGTATTGCGCGACGCCGTTTGAGAAGCACCTTCGAGAATGGATCGTTTCATCATGTGCGCTGGCGAAGGCACGCATTCCTTTGATTCTGGTTACGAAGAGGGCTATGGACTGGTCGAAAGTGCCTTCGCGTACCGAGTGGACAAATGAGATAGAAAAACTCGCGACTCAGAAATATCCTCCTGCTGTCGTGTTGCATGCAAAGATGCTTGGTCTGCGCGGGGAATACGAGGAAGCCTTTACGCTTCTCGAGAAGGAGGTGCTACCGTTCTTGAAACCTTCTCCGAAACCGCCTGTGTTTTTCGATGACATTATGTTGAGTGGGCAACTTGAGTCACCGTGGAGATTGTATGCGCTGCTTCAGGCGCGGTACGACGCCCTTCACGACTCACCGGAGGCTCGCATGAAATCGGACCGGGCGACCAAAATCGCTGCGACGAGGTACCAGGATCCCGATGCATTGGTTGAGTACGCCTCCATGATGATGAACGAGGACAACCTGGACCTGTACGAGGAGTACATGTCGAAAGCTGCGACTGCCGGAAAGAAGGATGCCTGCATGTTCCTGGCCAACTTCTACTATCTTACCCACCATGGTAAATACCCAACCCGCGGCGAGAGACTCAAAAAGTTTGGTAGCCAAGCGGTGGGAACTTCAAAGCCCAAGGCGTCAGATACTTCTGCTGCCGCCAAAGGATCATCGTCAGTGTGGAAGTGGATAACTTCATTTTTCGGACAGTCTATGAGCCGTGAGGAGTACCGCGCTCTTGCCAAAGATTGGTACTATCTTGCCTACCAGCACGGAAACCAAAAGGCATCGCTGATGATGGCCCTACTGGCCCGCGAAGATGGCGATACCATAAACGGGCGAGTCTTCCTCGAGCAGGCGGAGATGGAGAAGGATAAAATCTTGACTGGTAGACTGGAAACGTGGAAGAAAAACTGGGATAACAAGGACTACGACCCGCAGGTGCCGAAAAAGCTTCTGGACGTGCAGTAGCTGCAGCAACTGTGTTGATGGTATATGTATTCCTATTTCCGTGTATATCTAGTATATTATAGAAAACTGAACATTTCATTTACAAGTAGAATAAACTGGGATCGGGCGTACGGTTATGTACTAATGTGTTGGCCGGGACGGGACACGGTCCGGACCCACACGTCAAAATGACTCTTTGCAGCTATACAGCTCTTACTTGTAGCGGCCTATGGCCGCACGACTTTCTCTCTTATCCCTCTCTTTCCTCTCTCTTTTGTCTCTCATTTTGCTCACTCTCAAATTCTTTCTCTCTTTTCCCTTTATTTTACGCCGACCACGGCGATGACACCGGTGCCCCTCTGGGCCTACTGAACATTGACCTACTTCGACGATGCTGTGAAACTCAAGGCATCTGACGGACACTCGGCCATTAGGCCATCATCCTATAACTGCTCACTTTTCTACATGTCGAGGATCAGGGCATCCAACTAGCACACCCACTAACATTCTGTATAACCTGCTTTCTAGGCAGTATCTTGTACTTTAAATCACCTAGCTTAGCACGTCCTCATACCCCAAGGGAGGTCTCTGACTACAGGCATCGGCTGCATCCATAGGACTAACAAAGAACAACACCAACAACAACAACAACAACAACAACAACAACAACTCCTACCTTCTCTACGCAATGTCGCTTTCAACATCGCCTCCACAATCCTGGTTTTGTCAGAAGAGCTCCGGCCTAGATCTCAAGCCCGGCAGCATACTACATTCGGTCCCTCATGGCGAGAAGAGCTGGCAGATCATTGAAATCCTGGAGGAGCAAGTCTGCCAAGGAGCCGAAAACCACTCCCGCCCCTCTTATGCATCCATTAAGATGCGATGCATAGACACCAGCGATTCTTCAAAGCAAGCCCTGGTCAAGTTCTTCATTCAAATTCCCTGGGTCAATACAGAGCTCCAAGATTCTACAACTCGCGCCAACCAGGCCACGGTATTCGTTCCAAGAGAGTACGTTGCATTAAAGACACTGTCAGAGAACCCAGAAACCTCGGAAACTGTACCAAAGATCATAGAGTACACCAAAATCCAGCAGCGTATCCATCCAGATTCACCTGTACCCGGCGGCTTCCTAGACTGCTTGGTATGGGAGGTTGTCCCTGGGGTACGGCTGGGCGATTCCTCTGGGAAGGCCCATGCCTTCTGGAAATTGAAGCGGGATGAAAGACAACTCATCCGAGAAGTTTTCAAACAGAACTTCGAGTGAGTCATCGTCATCCCGCTCTCTGCTTTAATTTCGTGGACCAGACCAAGGACTAACTAGAAGTGCGCGCAGGAAAATGACTAATACTGGTATCCGGCCGGACTTTGCCTCACCCGCCAACCTAGTCTGGCATCTCGAGACAAAGACTCTGTAAGTCAACCTTGCCTTACATTCGGAATGAGCGACTTGACTAACAGATGGTTGGTAGTTTCTGGGTGGGGTTTGGCGAAGACTGGCACGAGGCCCCGCCACGCCGCTGGAACAAATACCGGCTGCCGTATTTTGATCTGATCAGACCGGTTGAACGGGTTCAATGGGCATCGCCCACCTGGGACGGCGATACGTCCGAGAATAAGTGGTATTGGTAGGGAGGCCACCTCAATATGTAGCTGTCAAGACTGCTCAGCAGCACAAGACATATTCTTTGTTTCGCTCTTAGCTGAATTAAACGCATCCCTGGAGGTGTCGACGACCTCTTTAACGCCCTCCAGCCAACATGAAGGATGGAGAAATGTATATCGAATAGTGCGGGGCTAGGTCTTTATAGCAAGGCGACAGCGGGGACATTACGTTACGGCGTATCGGGGCTCAAACCCCTAGAAGCAAAACTAACCGGGAAATAAAATCAATTATGTATTCGTACATGATCTCGGAACAAATTCAACTCGAGCCTCCTGGGGCATCACTCCCCAACTGATCCTTCTTCATAATATCCAACAACTGACCCGCCGTAAGATGATCATTCACGGCCTGCATACGATGCGCATACTTCAACCTCCCTCTCTGGAAAATCCACTCCCCACCCTGCTGATCCATAGGGCCACCCTTCAGCGCGCCCCACCCACGCTTCCACCTATGCTTCAGATCCTTAAAGAGAGCACCAGTAAAAGACTCATACGAGTACGACGGGGGCTCGGTAAACCCATTCCAAGTCCTCTTCATCTGCAATTTCTCGTAAATCCTCGCCGAGGGGTCAGAGTATATAGGGAAAGTGTCGGATGTTTCTTGGATATACGGCCCGATGAGGGCGTGGTCGCCACAGCCGATGATAATGACTTGAGCAGGCTGAGCGTGGGGTGGGATTGTGTCGAGGAGGGTTCGTGTGATTTGGCTGGATAGGGTGCGGACGTAGTCTTGGTCGTAGGCGCAGAAGAAGTGGCGGACTGAGTAGTGAGTTTAGTTTAGGCTTCCGACATAGTTGAAGTCGAACGAACTCACCAAATATGACTATAGTGGTTACGGAGTCCCCTTTCCCAGCGACGAGCTCACCGAATCGCACCATTTCGCCATTTCTGCTTGCTATTTCGAGCTCGTAGGCTTCGTGCAATGTCTCGTCCGTTAGGAATGCGGGATCTGTTGAGATGTTCGCGGTGGTCATTTCTCACAATGGCATGCCCCCAGATAAGAAGAGATTATTGGATCGAGAGTTGAGAGTAAAGTATCTGCAGGGATGACCTATGCTTGGAGACTTAGAAAAGCGTGACGACCACATGGTTGTGAAGTCTATCTGCTGGCGATGACATCATGACCTTTTCTGGGGTTGGAGATGAACTTTCGGGTAATTTGTGTTTATCGGATAAGAAACGACAGATATAGATTATCTTGGACTCATTTCAATTATAGACTGTTTAGCGCGCTCTACTTTGAGCATGGGTCGATCACTTCAAGATCTAGTCCGATGTGACAACTATTCGTGGAAGTCTAGAATTATCAAGCATTTGAGTCGGTATGTCCAACTGAGTGATATTCTCAGTGACCGTTGAAGATTTAACATTTTAATATGGAAGAATAAAGTAGAAAATGCCAATCCAAGCCTCATAACACTAGCTAGGATAAGCTAGTTTGTGACGAACCTGCCACGACCTAACATAGAGTAACGCAAGTAATGCGGGATAGGCCAACGTAGACTGGTCCACACAGGGCGATCGATAGACCTAAAGACCCTTAACTTCATAGCTTTTGCAGTTGATCTGGCCGATATCAACATTCTCTGGATTGAATCTAGAATAAGTGGTGTGTTCTCCATGCTATCAATTGTATCATATTCAACGTATAATTCAAACCAATTCTTAACTCCGCTGACTCGCCTTCATCTCCCCAACCTAATGCACAGACTGATTCCCGCTATCTGTGGTCATTAATGATGAGGAATATTGCAAGACCACCCGCTCACGTGTCCGGAGACCGAACCGCCAGCCCGTAATCAACGTGCGAGCTATAACGGTAGGGTTTTCCGTTAGTATGTATAGTATTGTTCATAACAGCAGTATCAAGTTCAGGTTTTAGCAAGCTCCAATATTTTGAGAATAATAGATTAGGTGAAGGTTGTGTTAGTAATTGCAATAGCAACGTACCTTACGGTAGCGTAGGCGTGGGGTAAGTGGGTAGGTACCTTGTTCAGCTAGGGGATACCATGTCCGACTTGGGGTAAGCCATCCAAAAAAGCCCAGCCGGACGTGAATTCCCGGTATTTCTACAACTCTGGAGCTTCCTTGCAGCTGACGATCTCCCCACCATCCACGTGAGCGGGCCGTATCCCGCAAAGCTATCATGAAAGCTGCTATCGCAACGAACCTCATAAACCGGCGCTCGCCCCATGCGGGGTCACCCAAAAATGGACCTCGCATTCCACGATCCTAGCTCCTTGAGCTCGTTCAGAACCGAAAGCACAAACAATCAATATGACGTCGCGGTTGTAGGACTCGGTGTCCTGGGAAGTGCAGCAAGCTACCAAGCCGCTCTCAAAGGCGCCATAGTACTCGGTCTTGAGCAATTCGAATTCGGACACGTACAAGGCGCATCTCATGACACATCGCGAATTGTCAGGAAATCGAACTCGGAGCCGGAGAATGTGAAACTCGTCAAATCTGCCTATACGGATTGGGCTGAGCTGGAGAAGCTCACTGGTCAAAAGCTGTTGACCACGACCGGGGGTCTTTTCTTTCTTCCTAAGGATGCACCGTATCCTATCGACCTCTATACGAAGGCTTTGAGTGAGAATGATGTTCCGCATGAGGTGCTGGATCACAAGGAGGTGAACAGGCGATGGCCTCAATTCAACGTCCCGGAGGCAGTCGACACGGTATATGACCCAGATAGCGGTATCGTCCATGCCGCGAAGACCGTTATGGCAATGCAGTACCTAGCACGCTCCAAGGGTGCTATCTTGAAGGATAATACTCGAGTCGACCGGGTGACCCCTAAAAGCTCGGGAGGAGTTTTGGTCCAGACATCAAATGGAACCTTCCACGCGAAAAAGGTGATCCTCACAACCGACGCATGGACGAACAAGCTTCTCGCGCCACTTGGAGTCCATATCCCTCTACGCGTGATGCAGGAGCAAGTCACATACTTCAAGCCATCAGACGCGTCCGCCTTTGGACAGGACAAGTTCCCTGTCTGGATCTGGGGCGGTCCGCAGAACTACTACGGATTCCCGACGTACGGCGAACCCACCATAAAAGCAGCGCACGATCAGGCGATGAACCTCATGACGCCTGAGGAGAGAACCTTTGTTCATTCGCCGAAGTTGTTGGAGGAGCTGTGCACGTTCCTTCAGGGTCTGATGCCTGATAAGGGTCGTCAGCCTCTGCGCACTATTACTTGCCAGTATACTATCACGCCGGAGCGTCGTTTTATTATCAGTCCCTTGGAGAAGAACCAGGATGTGATAGTGGGACTTGGCGCTGCGCATGCGTTCAAGTTCGCCCCTGCGTTTGGTCGTGCTCTAGCGGAGCTGGCTGTTGATGGGAAGACGAAGGAGGATATCTCGAAGTTTGGTCTACCGAAGAACTCGAGTGGGATGAGCAAGATCTGATGTTTTGGTGAGTATTTATGAACTGTTGATAATTGATTTGCTTGGATGAATACAAATATATGGGATACATTGAGCTGCTTTAATTCATGCCCTCAGTAAGGTTGATGATCTGGCAAGAACCACTCCCAGAGCATCACTGTGTAGATCAAGGTATCAAGACTGCCGTGGAAGGTGACACGAGACTGTCGCGTACAGGTGCCCAGATCTGTAGGCTGAAGATGCCAACTGCGGTGCGGCATTAGACAGCCCCAGCCTGGCGAATCGAATAGTCTCATCATCACTCACCATGAGCTGAAAGGCAGTACTGGGTTTGGATGGAATAACTCAAAAAACGAAGTGGGCCTCTAGGTGGTACTCTCTGTCTCCAAAAGGGTCTATCTCAAACATGAACCGGGCCCTTAGAGTTATGCACGGAGCGTACTCCGAATACAAATTTCCAAGACTTGACCTCACCGTCTCCCTCCAGTTGTCAGCCATCGAATGCCGATCCAACTGCTCACTAAATCTTCAATCCTTCCTTGTTGACAGAGCCACATAACTACACCCAAACTCCAGTCCTAGAGCATTAAAAATATGGACAGAATTCTATTTCCTATTACTACTCGTTAAATCATATCATCAATCGCAGATCTATCATCCAGCAATCGCAATCCCAATCCACTCTATTTACTCAACAAGACACTCCGCTGGCCTTCAACCACAGCCTTGGTGACCTCATCCAAGCAGCCAGCAGCTGCAGCGAAGAAACCAAGGAAAGCCTTACTAGGAGCCAAGACACGACTCAGATATTCGGGGTGGAACTGGACACCCACGAACCAGGGGTGATCCTGGATCTCGATAATTTCCATGCGTTCGCCCTTCTCGTCCTTGCCGATGAAAGACAAACCGGCCTTCTCGAGGCTCTCCACCATCTCCGGGTTGACCTCGTAGCGGTGACGGTGGCGTTCAGAAATCTGGGAGACTTCGGGGCCGTACAGTGCGCGCAGACGGGACCATTCGGTGCCCTTTTGGAAGATGGAGAGGTGCTTACCCAGGCGCATGGTGCCGCCCATTTGATCCTTGTTAACCTAGGGAAATAATTAGTATCAAGGTGTTCACTGAGGAAGTGGGAGGCATACCTCGGGCATGTAGATAATAACGTGTTCCTCAGCATGGGGATGCAGCTCCTCGCTTCCAGCATCCTCAATGCCAGCCACGTTGCGGGCATATTCGATGACAGCAAGCTGCATACCGAGACAAACACCCAGGAAAGGAACCTTCTTGGTACGAGCCCACTCGATAGCCTTGATCATTCCGGTGGTAGCTCTGGTACCGAAAGCACCGGGGACGAGGACACCGGCCGCAGTGCAAACAGCATGCCAAGCCTTGTGGAAGTTGGCCGGGTTAGACTGGAGGACCTCCTCCTCGAGATGCGACGAGTCGACCCAGATGACCTCGACCTTCTTGTGGCAGAACATAGACGCGTGTTCCAGCGCCTTCGACACACTAATATAAGCGTCCTTCAGGGCGGTGTATTTGCCGACGAGCGCGATCGAGACAGTGTCGTGGAGATGGTCTTGGCCACGGGCAAGTTCGACCCAGTCCTTCCACATGCGGCCACCCTGCTCGATCAGCTTGGGTGGTCTATGGACAGATGAAAGACCAAGGTGATCGCCGATCGTGGTGATAAGCTTCTGTTTCTCGAGAAGAATTGGGACGTGGTATGTAGTTGTGACATCGTGGACGGCAACCACTTGCGCAGGCTCCATAGAGCACATGTTCGCAATCTTCTGGATAGTACCGTCCTCGAGCGGCCTCTCGCAGCGACATGCGATAAGGTCGGGGTTAAGGCCAGCGCTTCGAACGTCGCTAATAGCTCTTTGCGTCGGCTTGGTCTTTTGCTCGCCATGGATCACGGGCACATAGGACACATGAATCTGGACGAAGTTTCCCTTGCCGGCGCGTCGCTGCAGCTGGCTGATAGCGTGGATGAACGGCGCGCTTTCGATATCTCCCACAGTACCGCCCAACTCAATGATACACACGTCGGGTTCGGCGCCGGTCTCGTCAACAGGGATCTTGGCAACACGCTCGATCCACTCCTGAATGGCGTTGGTGATGTGCGGTACGACCTGAACCGTTTTGCCAAGGTAGTGGCCGATACGCTCCCTCTCAATAACCGACTTGTAAATCTTGCCCGTTGTGATGTTGTGATCGCGAGTTAGGGTTGTGAGGAGGTAGCGCTCGTAGTTGCCGAGATCGAGATCCATTTCGCCGCCGTCGTCCGTCACGTAGACCTCGCCGTGTCTGAAGGACCACGCGTTAACATGCGACAGATGCGCAAGCTCAGAGTCCAACACACTCACTCAATTGGCGACATAGTACCAGCATCGATATTGATGTAAGGGTCGATCTTGATACTGCTGACGGTCAGACCGGTGGTCTTGAGGAGCAGACCAGTGCTGGAGGCGATAATGCCCTTGCCAACACCGGAAATGACACCTGCGCATAGTCAGAAATTCCATTCATGTCTAGGCGACACGTTCAAGCTTACCTCCAGAGACCAAGACGTACTTCATTTTGGCGCGATTGATCTGCGAACTGCAGGAAATCGGGGCAGAAAAAAAGAAAATGCGGCGGATAAAAAGTCGCGCCCACGCTAAGCCCGATTCGGCGACCCCAGAGTTTTGAAGATTTGGAGACCTTTGAAATGAGTCCAAATAAGGTGGTTGGGAGTTATGCAGCTAGCTATTTGACCAAATTGATTTTCATAGTTTTGATTTCTCTGCTCGTAAGAAACAGAACGTCGAAATGGGCGAGACTTTCCTCAGCGCGTCTGCGCGTAGATTGAAGTCCACTGATAACACGGCGATAACGGACTGCCCCGCCATACTTTCATACTATACCAGGTTGGATCCTAGTTGTCTTCACAAGTTCAGTATCAGGTCTTAGTCCCAAAAGCACCACTGAAAGTACAGAGCTAAATCAGAATTGAGCCGACCTTGGTAATATAAGATATTTACTACTCCTGATTTGAATTGATCAAAGGAAGATTATTTTTCTTTGTATGTCGTTTCTTCCCCCCGACAATAGAGTGACGAGTCATTGGAAGAAGCCAACAAAGGTGCCTTTGAGTTTATAGAATGGATATTGTCGCAGATGCAGCCCAAGGCCAAGCAGACTTTGAGACCGGACAAAGAACAGTGCTCTATAATTGAATTGGGACTTCTTTGACGTTATTATGTGACTCGATGTTTGTCAAGTATAAGTACCGACCCCTTCCATCACCTCGATTCTGCAATTCCAGCAGACCAAACAGTATTCTGAGACGGTTGTCTGCCAAACTTCATTTTAGGGATACCATCTGCTCTTAAGAAATTAAGCATCAAAGTTACGGTGAAGTCGACAATTTCTCTCTTGTCACCAAAATGCCCTCCTAAACTAGCATCCACAGGGTCAACATCTCACAGGTCAACACATGACCTCAACTTCGGTGCAGAAAAACAGACTATGGTTGCAAACTTGAACAAGATAAGTCAAAAGCCCATTCCTGCATCTCTATTCAACCCGGCTCTACGCGATCTCACCAAGATAGTACAAAAAATATCAGTTTTTGAAGCAAGGGCAATTTCCAGAGAAGACTCGTTCGTCACTGACGTGTGCTTTGTTCATAGGTGCCGAGTTATAAAAAGCGAACTGGACTCGCTACTTCTCCGACTACCGAATCGGATGGAATTCAAGCCCGAAGACCAGGAAATCATCAAGATGCTTGCTTTGCAGATTGGTAGGCTTAGGTTCTGGACCTCTGTTGAGTCTAGAGACAATACGTCTCGCGGGCCTCCGAACTTTACGGTAGGAAGTGAGGAAGCAGAAGCGTCGATGGCGCATTTTGCTGCGACGGCCTATGATCGGAACTTGAGAACGAGCTCCACAGTTCCAAAGTCCGCGAGGGCTCGGCTACAGGAAACTTGGGAACGCATGCACTTCAAGTACCCCGGCTGTACGTGCTTGCAGTGTGGGGAATTTCAGGTGAGCCCGGTTACGCAGGCCAGAAACAGGGCCAGAACAGTGCGAAGTGGATTCTTAGCCCTAGGAGCAGCTGCAATGACATTGTCGGAGCGGGAAAGAAAGGAAGGAGGGGCTGAGTGAGAGATGGATATCGCAGCCTGGAGATGTAGGCGGTCCGCATAAAGGGATTTGTTTCTTTTTCTCTCCCCGTCGCCGTGCTCCAGTTTGATCCGTTTGTTTTCTTTCGGTTCCCTGGAGATTGTGATTATAACAGAAAAGACGAGTTTTGATTAGAGCCAAAGACACCGTAGGCAAGTATATGCGAACCCTATAACACAGTGCCGACCGTAATTTCCATGCCTTCCTTCGACGGTGCGTACATGAGGTTGGTGTAAAACAGCAGAGCACCGAATGCCACTTTCGACATGCAGGGATAACGATAGAGAAGATATGAGTGGTCGCCATCGACCCCGGGGGAAGGAAGAGCCGGCATTTCCTTGTCATGTGCGCTAGAGTATAAGAGTATTCAAACCCCATATCAGAACGGGACGAATTACGACGTGACCATAAAGGATATCTGCTTCAGTATTTAAAAGAGCTAAAACCACTTGTAACAGTAGACCTAAACTTCAGACATCCACCTAACTTCCTCGCAGAACTAACTAATCGTCGGGCCATCGTTCTCGCATACCTGGCTTTATCCTTGGGACCGTATGCGCAAATTCGGCTTCGAGCCAGGGATCCCAATCCCAATCAATCCATTCTGAAAAAGAATCTCCTTTGCCTCTGATTTCCTTCCACCGAAGGATAGGTGGAACGTACTCTCCCAAAAAATGATCCAACTGTAACGAAGGGGGATCGTCTCGCCTGCGATTGAAAAGAGCATGGGCGAAATCAATGAATACGACACCGGGCCTGTCGCTATCTGGAGAACCTATCATCACATTTCGCGGTTCGAGATCGGTGAGCCAAATGTCCTTCTCAAAGATCCGGCTCTCAAGGTCCACAATCGACTTCAAAATGCTTTTACGGACTGATTTTGCGAAATTTACCGGCTTCGCATCTGCCATAGTAATACCTTCAATATGATCGACCAAAATCATTCGAACTGTCCGTGTATGTTCTGAATTCACAGATAGGCTCAAGGAATATGAGCCGTAGTATCTCGGAATCCCTTCACATTGAAGTTTGCTTAGGGCCATGTATGCATTGGCCTCATGAGTGTAGTATTTATCCACGCAGAGGAATGGGTTGAGGTGCCCTTCGTCGTCATCGAAGCAAAATGGGTCGTATATTTTTGCAACAAGCGTTGTCCCATTCCGAGGAAGCAATTGTGATGATGACTCAAAGTCTAGTATTCGGACCGTAAATACCTGAGAATTATGGCCATCGCCTCCTTTCAAGAGGTCCACGACCTCTAAGCTGACAGTGTCATATCCTTCTTTGCCGGGTAAAGGGGGATGCTTTAAGCATCGGTCGATTGGACGTAGTTTCCTTCTCTCTGCCCTATCACTTTCACTGTTGATACAGCAGCCTCGCACTACCGGTGTTGGGCTCGAAACAGTGAGATTTTGCGGTGAATCTCCACTTGGCAGAATATGGGAATTCCGTCGATAGAGGCCCGAACGAAGACGTGAGCGCTTCAGAGATAGACATAATAGTATTCGCTGTCACTGTAATGAACCAGTCGAGTTGAAGGCTTCTGCAACATGTGAGCTCATTTCGAAGTTGGCGCTGGAGTTCTGAAAGGGGGAGCGGGAAAACTTCGCCCATTTATCGGAACATCAATTCTTCGAGCGCCATGACACATGACTCTACCTGTTACCCTGTTCATTCGACGCGTTAAGCGCCGCAAGTTGTTTTAGTATTGTTGATCGTAATAATAGTGACTATCTCGCCTCAGAATGGGGTTGTTTATAAATGCGCTGGCCAATTAACAGTGACGACTAACCGCCATACGAGCTCCTGCAGCCTGTGGGCGTCCCATAATAGGTGTACTAATAATAGGCACCAATGCACACATGACGAAGGCCGAGACAGACACGATAAGAGGGGAATACAAATTGCCGTCGCCTGGACGATGCTAACTATGCTCACTTTTGACGCCATTTCTGTGACTGTTACGATTTCGGCCACTATGAACCCATTATCGCCAGCAATCGTTAGGGCCTTTGATGAAAAATTACCCGACGAACCCCTTGTGGTAATTCCCTCCAATGAGACGTACCGTCATATTCGGAGTATAGCTTCATCTACCTCGAGGCAGACCTAGCTGTCTACTTAAGACAACAAGGCAATCAATCTAGGCGGACGATATATTTCGAATGCAATACTATATTGTTTTTCCTCTATATCGTATAGAATAGTTCCGGAAATCGGTGTCACCACCTTCACTCTTTCATTGTTCCTCGAACTCACAATGCCAAGAAGCGCTAAACTACTTTTAGAATAGTAAATGACATCTCCGGTCAAGGCCTTGGACTGTAAAAGACGGGATTATTGTATTAGCCTGGTCTGTGTTTACTACCCGTCAGAGCTTGACAGCTGCTCCCTTAGTGCCCCACGTCAAACATTCTCGAAATACCGAAGTTGTCTTCGTTGACGACTCGCCATTCTCACCGGTGGTGCAATGACTTGTTGCTACTGCTACGTGCGCTGAGCGACGATCATCGGGTTGACCCATACAGAGCCAGGCTATTCTAAGTTTGCACTGGCCACTATACACTGTGTCCCGTAACGGATACCAGATAGCACTACCCGATCGCTGCCTGCGGTTTTCCAGAATGTTGCAGGGTCTCAAAGTGGAGCCCGAGCCCAGACATTCGGGATTCCTGACGTGAAGCCGCCCCACGTGGGCCGAAGCAATGGCTGAGAAACTCTGCGATCGCGATCATGTCAAAATGCCAGGGCTCGGGTCGCTTCATAATGCCTAAACGAAACATGGAGTCAAGCTTCCGGTCACATCCCCGAGTGTCATTGCGGGGAGCACATTGACAAAGCAACTTGCCCGAGGAACGTCCATGGGCATGAGGACAAGAAGACAAGCCACTTTCATGACCGTTTATGTGCCTTCCTGTTTGGGACCGGTAGACATCGGATACCAGAATCAGTTCGCAATGGGCTTGGTTCTCTTCCTAGGGGTAGTCATCAACGACCGCATCATCTAATTCTTGCTGTTATCGCCTTAAACAATAACGAGGTCATTGTTGGGAGCATCCAACTTCGAGTCCGAACAATTCTATTATCACTGTTCAACGATCTCGATCATCTTTGATATTTTTGACACCTTTAAAGCTTGGTCCCAGATAAACTTATAATTGCGATCGGCAAGTTATATCTCGGCAATCCATCAATGGACTACCCACGTGGGATACGACAGGGTAACATCAACTTGAACAATTAATTGACAGGTATAGTTACAGTCGTCCATTTATACATACATATAAGAAAGGGCGAGTTCTCTCTCCACAGATAGTGACGTCTCAACTTCAGCAATTTCCGTCTTGCCTCTCTGGGGTGAAGTCATCAAACATGAAAGCTACTACGATTCTTCCCTTGTTGGCCGCCCTCGTGGCTGGTGTCTCTGCTCGGGCTCCCGTCACTCTCAACTTGACGGGCCATATTGATGCTTCCCAGATCATGTCCTTTGTCTACGTTCCGTTCGAAGTTGAGCCCGAAACCACCTCGGTCTATGTCCTGCAGAACTACTCCCTCAAGGGCAATGGTAACGCCCTGGACCTGGGCGTTTTCGACCAGCGTGGATATCAGCTGATGAATGGTGTCAACGACACCTTCGGATCTCGCGGATGGTCCGGCGGTTTCCGCAATAACTTCACCATCACTCCCTCCTGGGCAACCCCTGGCTACAACCCTGGCGCTGTGGAGCCCGGTACCTGGAACGTCGTTCTGGGTCCCTACACCTCCGTTCCCGAGGGAATCGACTGGCAATTGCAAATTGTCATGGGATTCGATCCCGTAGACACTTACTTCTCTCCCACCTTTGCACAGGTCGACTTTGACACCGTCGGTCAGTTCGAGCAGCAGGAGTGGCTCCGCGGGGACTTCCATATGCACACGGTCTACTCCGACGGAAAGTACACCCCGGATGAGCAGATCCAACATGCCATGGCTCAGGATCTCTCTTTCATCTTCTTCTCCGACCACAACACCGACACCAGCAACAACATTATCGGCGCTTACCAGCAGGCCTTCGCCCCTGATCTCCTGATCTGCCGCGCCATCGAGGTGACTACTCGCCACGGACATTGGCAAGCTGCCGGCCTTGACCGCGAGCAGCTCATCGATTGGCGTTACCAGGATGTCGCGGGCTTCGTCGATGCTACTGAGCAGGTTCACCGTGCCGGTGGCTTCGTTTCCGTCAACCACCCCTTCGCTGCCTGCCCGGCCTGCAACTGGGGCTTCGACGACTGGGACCACAACGACGCCATTGAAGTTTGGAATGCCGACTTTGATTCCACCGATCAACAGTCCATTCAGAAATGGCACGAGCTCCTCGTCGCTGGAAAGTTCACCGCCGCCATCGGTGGCAGTGACTCCCACTCTCCCCCTTCCATGAACGGTGTTCCCACCACTGTCGTCAACGCTCGCGGCCGCAAGCAATCTGCTATCGTCGCTGCTGTCAAGAATGCCCGCGCTTATGTCGTTGAAGGCCCAGGCAAGTCGATGGAGTTCCACCTCAACGTGCAGAACACCGTTGCTCAGATCGGTGACAAGGTTCACGGAAGCTCCAGTGGTGCCCAGGCCTTCCTTACCGTCGAGGGCATGAACGACCAGAAGGCCTGCTTTATCTCTGATAAGGGTTACTTTTATAACACCACTATCGCGGATGGAAAGCGCCTGCAACACCAGCTTCCTACCGACTTCAAGTTTGTGAGAGTGGAGGTCAGGAACGTTACCGACGATTCGGCGATTGGTCTGACCAACCCTATCTGGTTCTTGTAAAGAGATATAGATCCCAAGATCCGAAAGGGGCATGAGACTGGAAAAAAATTCTGTGTGGGTGACGGAGATGTCGCTCGCCTGTGTGCGCCACTCACCCATGAATTACGTTATTGGCTGACACGCACGATGTCCTACTAGATGAGTTATATCGTCCTGAGAGGTAAATCCAAATACAGAAAATGAATATGTCATGTGATGTATGGTAAAGCACGAAAGAACATAAATGAGTTGACCCAGAAAGCTCATTTACAATAGCCTGGCGAAACCTTCAGGCAGAAAATAGGCTGAATATGGTTGTCCACATTACCGCATGGATTGAGAAAATGCTGGATCCTTCCTGGAGAGCCCAAAGATTTGAAACGAAACCCTAGTACCATCCTAAATGGATATAAATGTTTTTGAGCGTCGATTTCCTGCCCCTCTTAGAATACGAGTCTTTTTGAGCCTCTTAAAAAAGAGAAAAATACTACTTCCCTAATTACTAATAGAAGTACTCTTACCTATAATATTCCTAGGGACAGAAAGAGACGTTAACTTATTATCCTAAACTAATTATAAGTATTCCACACAACGGCAACATATAGAGAACTATCAGAATTAGTATTGGGGATATCGTCACTAATTCTTTGCAAGCGCCCCTTAAAACATGTAAACGTTGCAGTATTCACTTCTTGTTCAGATTCTGCCAAGTTACGCCTCTTACCATACTCTTAAAAAAAGATGAAGTATATTTGTCGATAATCGACGGTTTTCCGGGATCCCAAGTCCCCCTTGCTGCATCAAGATAATCGGATCCGGGTCACTCAAAGGAAGGAGACCGACAATTCCGTATTTTCGAATTACTTCCGAAACACCCTCTTCCAAGACGGCAAAGCGAATGAGAATAGCGTCCCCTGGACAGGCTTTATCCACACTTTATTTTCGAGCCACGTGTAGTCTGCAAGTGGAACGGCCTCCAATACCACATTTCCAAGACCCTTTTCTCTGACTTCCTCCATCGCGCTAAGCTGGAAACTTCGGTGCCAAACTCACATTGTTTGTTTTTGTCAAAGGGCGTCACCTGCACACGTTTTGCGGAAGCAGCCTC
Organism: Penicillium silybi; assembly: GCA_027569585.1. Taxonomy (NCBI): domain Eukaryota; kingdom Fungi; phylum Ascomycota; class Eurotiomycetes; order Eurotiales; family Aspergillaceae; genus Penicillium; species Penicillium silybi. Next base: position 293,149 of record JAPDFI010000025.1, read on the forward strand.
TATAATAGTAAGAGGCTCTTGCCCCTCGACAGCATCAGGTCATTTGTCGAGCATATTCAGCGCTGCAGAAGGATCTCTTCCATTGCTTGGATCCATTCTCGAGGGACTTGATGAAACGACTGAGGAACTGCACGAGCAGGGTAATCACGAAATTTGATTCTCGCTAGACATATAACGACAAGATAAATGTGAGAAGGAAAGCACTTTATTTGAAGCTGATATCAATAGTGATATGTCATTTAGGTTCACTCTTCGGTGTGTAAATACACTTAATTATAGCCAAAAATTGAAAGATCTAGAATCAAAGAGGATAGATAGACAGCTGCTGCGCTTAAACTTTTTGGCTAGAAAGTTCCGTTACGGCAATGTTCGAAATCAGTTTACCCCGTACACTATCTCAAATAGTTTCCCGAACCCTACCTGACCTGAAATGCCCCGGATCTTAATTTAGCTACGACTTCAACTACCCTGCCCGTCTGTATTGTAACGACTGACAGTGCCAAATGGGTCATTGTATTAATACCGTAATATTCCGTGGAGCCTCATAGAAGTTCGGATTCGGATTTTGAATAGTCCGTGCAAACTGAACAAACAAGTTGGCTCGGGGAACTGTGAAGTTTAGTTAGATATGCATTGATTGATGACATTTTGATGACGTGCTTCACCCTCAAATCATGCTCAATGAATTCTGCCTCCTCGCTCCTCAGGCCGAGTGTTGAAGTGTTGTCGGGAACTATTAACTGTTAACTATGGAAGGTAGCATGATATTTTGATTGTCTTGACTGTGGTCAATGTCGCAAGAGCCAGCTGCTCCGCCGCCGCCAGGTGTCATACCGGATTTTAGGAATCCATCCGGAGGCCTTCACTTATGGTTGAAAGTGACCCAGTTTATTTGTCTCCCTGTTGTCGCCTGCTTCGTGATATTGAGGCTATACGTCAGGCTACTCATACAGCGTTTGTTTTATATTGAGGACTGTAAGTAGCTTACCGGACTGGCTGACATTTATATATACTAATTGGATTAGGGATGTGTCTAATATCTTGGGTATAAGAACTTCGCTTCTATTGTGAATCGTTGAACTTATCATTCTGACTATACAAATTTAGATCCTAGCAACGGCGTGGTTTTCACTTCATATAGTGAGTACGTTTATGAAAATTTATCCCTGTACAATAAAATTTGACATTTTTCTTTTCAGGCGCACATGGAGGTGGAGGCTACCATCAGTGGGATATTCCGAAGGATCGCATGGTTCTATTTTTGAAAGTAGGTAAAACACTTGAGTGCACAGAATATTTAGTTGACGTCTTGCATAGACTTCTTATATAATAAACGTCTTATACAGCCCACTTATTCTTACGGTCAAATTTTCGATTCTATTCATGCTGGCACGATTCTTCGCACCATATCGGGTATGGGTTACGCTTATACACATATTGAGTGCAGTACTAGCGGCATATACGATCGCAGCAACGGTTGTGAAGATTCGCATCTGCAACCCTATTAGCACATATTGGCAGGGTCCCGATGCTACGAATGGGACGTGTCTTAATGTGCTACGAATCTTCCTTAGCGACACAATTTTTAGTACTATCACCGATTTGATGATCTTCGCTCTGCCGATGACACTGATTCCAAGGCTCCACTTACCCCTTATGAAGAAGATAAGAGTTATTGTTGTTTTGGCGGCAGGTGGTCTAGCGTGTGTTGTGACAATTGTCCGGCTGGTATGGGTGATTTCATATCAAAATTCACCTGATAGGACGTGGACCACCACGCGCACTGATCTCGTTACATGTGCAGAAATTGCAGTCGGGATCATCTGTGCCTGCCTTCCAGCTGTTAATTTCCTTCTGGTCCAGATCTTCTCTGTTAATTCCGAAGGAAACAGCGAATATAGAGTCCATGTCTTACATCCGATGGTTACACATTCGTCAGCCTTATCCTAGCATGAGATAGAGCGTTCCAAAAAAAGACAGTGTCTTCGACTTGCTGGAGTTGCCTGATTCTTAATACTCGCCTCGAATCCCGCCAAATATAGCTCAAGGGAATAAACACCCTCTTTTTCCCCCGAAAGTATCATAGCATAATAGACCCTCTTAACTCAAGTTCTATTCGGGCCGCAAAATTACAATGTCACAAATAACCCCGGACAAGCCACATCTATACGAAGACGATTTACCCGAGAGAGCGGACGCAGAACGCACGAACCTTGCTAAATTGGCCGCGTCCGTTTCTTTCAGAAAATAGGCGGAGGACTTTGAGATTTACGACTTAGAGGATCTAGAGATCAAATTGAGACCCTTCCTTCGGGAACTTGGACTGCTTGGCAAGGTGTTTAGAATGAGAATTATACTAAAGATAATACTAACAACACAAAGGGATACGAGGGTGAATGGAGTCTAACGCCCTCCGCGAAGAGCGCAGACGTTTGGGGTATTTGTCTACTCAAGCGACCCCTGACAGAGGACTTTGACTTAGAAAACGCAAACGCACAGGACATTAAGAAAGTCGCTCTGTACTGTACATCCAGCTGTATGGTGTGACCGTTCTGTTAAGCCCCTTTTCGGTTCAACACCGAGCGAGCTTCCTTCCGGACAGGCTGGTCGAAAAGAAAACTCCAGCAGAAGGCTAAAGAGTGTAACCACAAACAGCAAGCTTTCTCCCCATGATGGGAGCTACACACGGAGAGAGGGTCGTGCCAGCCACTGAATTGCCGGATCGGCGCTGGCGGAGAAATAATTAGTTTCATCGTTTGCACACGATCTTCACCGCAATGCCGTGAGCTGTGAGGTAGAACGTCCCGTCAGCTGGGAGTCGATACGTCATCTCTCTCTAGTTCTACAACGTCCACTAAGATTCGATAGGTAGCGTGGTGGTCTGGTCGACAGTCATTATTTCAATGGAGTAGACAAGACTCTTTGCTGCTAATTCGAGCATCGGTGAGACTGAGGCCACTTCATCACAATGGCGGCAATGTAAGTACTTGAGCCAGTGGTAACGTCCAATCGTATGTAATCATGGCTTGTAGGAGAGAGACCTGTACGGTCAGTGCACCGACCCGAAGGAGCCCTCGCCCGCAGCTCGGCCTCTCCATCGTACATTCACCAAAACGGTGCACCCGATATTTATCGAGCCTCAGCAAAAGGCCAGCAAGTGTTTAGTTGTGTGATTTCGACTAGGGACTTAGCCCGCCCTGTTGAAAAAGGACAGGATTTTCAGGCTTGGTATTCATGGACAGACCTTTACAGTAAATCCTTTTTCACGTAGAGTGATTTCTGGGCCCAAAGAGTAATGATCGATTTCGTCCAACAAGTTCTGAGTGGTTGGGTCTTGGAACCAATGGGCCACAATCAGGGAGATCAGCAAGGCCCGGTCCGCGGTGGGAATGGTTGTCGATTTCCATCGCCTTAACCAACTCCACCTATGGCACTGCTGGGCCCAGGGTGAGAAGCCAGGTGAGAATCACTCTCCGTCGCGCGAACAGCGCACTGACCCTCGCAGCTGAACTACGCTATCTCGCCTTGATCCACCTGAAACACCGCCCAATGTCTTATCCTCAACTCTTTCTCTTTTTCGCGCTTCAAATTGATAAGGTTCATTCCAAAATGGCTTTTTTGTCTCACGGAAACGCAAAGGCCAAATAGGATGCCTTCGCTAGCTTGGGACTTCGGGACTTACATGAACCGTTCCCCCAAATTTGGTGAGGTGCTGAAACTTGGCCTGCCCCCCCCCCCCCCCCACCCAACACACCAAGGCGCCTATTTGGGTGTACCGGGCGCATCTGAGCGACCTTGGGGCCATTCATAACCAATCCCACCACGTTCAACTCACCATCCCGGTCGCATTTGGCTGTTTGTTTCCCCGAGGGCCCTGGCAAGCGGACTGGAAGCGCTGGCTCTATTTTGCACCATGCTTCCCCAAATCCCAGTCAATATTCTGCTTTCCCGCCCCATGCGTGATTCAGGCAGAAGCAATCTACCCTAGCGTTGGCGCTTAGAACATCATGCCTACTTCTTACGAACCCCTAGCTTGCAAATGCGCTAACTCCAGGTTCAATGGCTATATTAAGTCTCCTTTGACCCTTAATCATATTGATCAACCTTGTTTATTAGTATATCAATATGAACGATACCATCCCAAGCGCACGTGGCTGGGTTAACGAACCCGACGGGCGAGGAACGTGGAGTATTTTATCCACTTGCGTTCTCACAATCTTTCTCTGTTGCTGGACATCTATGTCTCCAAATTTGCCTGCCAAATCCGATGGCGCATTCAGAAGATGGAGATATAAATTCGATCTTGCTTGCCTAACGCTACTAGGATCCGAATTCATATTGATGGTAGCTCTGGGCCAATGGTCATCTGCGCGCCGCTCTGTCAAGGTAGGTAATACTTCCAGGTCAGTTTGACGTCGAAGCTGACGGAGCAGAAATTCCATGCGGCTGGATATAAGGACTGGACTACCAAGCATGCCTTCTTCGCCGATATGGGAGGATTCTTAATCGAGCCCCCGGGAATAGACTTACCTGCATTCCCTTTGGACGCGGAGCAGCTCTACATCCTGGTTGATGGTGGATATGTCGAATATCCGATTTTGGAGGAAGAGGAAATCGAAGATAAGAGTAAATCAGGTGGACTCGCTAAGTGAGTGCAAGACCTGCCCCATAATTTTCCTTTCTATCTATTATACTAACCTTGCTAGATTGATTACAATAGCGCAAGCCCTCTGGTTCTCCGTTAACTGCATCTTTCGTTTTGCCCAGGGCGTTTTGGTTACCACCCTCGAGCTTACTACCCTTTCCTTTATTCTAGTCTTTCTACTAACATCCTACTGCTGGTTTTACAAACCTATGGATGTTAACAGACCGATCACTTTGAAGCTCAATTGCTCTGTGGAGACTATTCGAAATAATCATCATCAAGGGCCCGGATCAAAGTGGTATGGAACACCGCTGGACTTCCTCTCGCGGGATGAGTGGTTTATTATGAGATTTTTGAAATACTACGTTCAGCTCATACACCACATGCATATACCGCTGGTAACTTGGCCTAAGCGACGACCATATGATCGCCTTCCAAGTTACTATGCGCCGCGAGTGGATACCCCGGCCGAGATAATCGCTGCCCCGGCAATTTTGTTGTATAGCTCTATTTTTCTCATTGCGTGGAATTCTCATTTCCCTACCGCAACAGAGAAATTACTTTGGCGTATTGCTAGCGGGAATGTCCTAGCCTATGCCGTGGTTGGAAGCCTTGCTGCGCAGTATTTGAACAAAACCATGTTCCGAGCCAAGTCGGGACAAGAAAGGGCACAAGCTATATTGAAGCAGGAGCAAGAACCCAAAGGAAGGATCGGACGTCTTGCTGCGAAACTCAGGAATATTGATCCTAGCCAGGATCCCGACTTGGAAATTCCTATTCGAGCGTTGGTTCCAGTTTCCATTCTCTGTGCTTCATATTGCGTGGGTCGAGGGTTTATCTTGACGGAAGACTTGATTGGATTGAGGAGTTTGCCGGAGAGTGCCTTTCAGACAGTCTCATGGTCAAAATATGTACCTCACTGGTAGTTCTAAGCGGTTGGATCATGCCGAGTTGTCCAAAATAGCTCGTGAGTGTGCAGTAAATACTTAGAATCCACTGGCAGGTACTTTCTCCCCAATAAGTCTGCGGTTGAGACCACAGTTTTCATGATAACGGGGCCTAGAGAGACACTAAGGACCGACGTCGTCCTCTCCACGTTGATATCGACCGGACCTTGTCCACAGCTAATTGTCGACGCCGAAGCCGACCGGAACAATAGTGGCCGTGGTCATTCAGTTTAATGCATCACTGTATATACTGTAGTATAACTTACTGCTCTCGCGCTTAGGACGGAATTGAGTGTTCGCGGTTCTGGACAGCCATGCTTGAACCTCGGTCCCGAAGTAAGGCCATACGACGCTACCAAACACTACTCAAGGCCACCATCTCTCCTACCGGCTTGTACAGTTTTCCTAGGAGTACGACTTATCTGCCCCTGGGACTAGGTGGACGGCTCGCTGGGATCTCACAGAGAATCGGTCGTTGGGTCACATGATTGGATAATAAACTGTCGGAAACGAAGGTGCTGTAGATATATGCCTCAAATGGAATCACAAAAAGGTCTGAATTACTACGAAGCCCCTATGTCGCAATTTGTATGGGCAAATGGCTAATACGAAAACAATCGGCAAACTGGATATTCCGTATCCGAGCACTAGATTCCGACATAAACTGCCAGGAGTGAATTGATTGCGTCGGCGGTTCTGCAACCCGTAACCGCCACGATACGTTGTCTAACTACCTTCCTTTAAGACCGTCAGTTTCCTCGCAGTTTATATCGTAGGCGACCAGATATACAGCGGTTTGAGAACCGCCGCGCTGGTCTATACTAGATTGGGAACAGAGTGGACCGCGGTGATTCGGTTCATTTTGATGCCCTCGCGGTTAGAAGATAGAGCTATAAGTTTACGGTTCTAAATAGCCACGCTTAAACCTCAGTCCTAAAGTAAGACTATGTGATGCTACTAAAGACTAGTAAGTATGGGCTCAGAATCCAAGGAATCGATATTGTCAATCTGTTGAAGAAAGACGCATTTGACGGCCTTAATGGTAAGGCACCGTCTTTCGGTCGGTCATTCTTTTCTCCGAAGGAGGCGCGAGCAGCCGGCGTTTCGAGTCTCAGGCAGTTTCCCAAGACTCTAGCAAGCTCCCGAAACTCCTGTGTTTGCTCTGTGTTTTGTTTGTATATTCCCGACACAAGCTGTCGTGGAACCTAGTTTGAAATTAGTTTATATGCGTTCCGCACAGAAAAGTGTTCTCGAGGGAAATGACATAAATATCCCCTTAAGAGCGTAGTTAAAAGAATTAGATAAGAATTACGAGTTTACACTACTCACACTTTTCTCCCTCTTCCAATTTTACCTTCATCATTACTCCCTTTCCAGCTTTATACCTTGTTCTCTCAACACAATCATCATATTGCCAAGTCGAGACGGAATATTACGAGATATGGTCTCTCGGAGAAGAATCAGGTTACTGTGCGAAAAATGAATCATCACAACCTGGATAGCTTCGCAGATGGAAGTTTCGATGGCGTTTATACAATGGAAACATTTGTTCACGTCATAGAACACCTCACGTCGTTCTGCGCAATTTCTTTCGGGTCTTACGCCCTGGCGGTCGCCTTGAGATGTTTGAATACGACCACGAATTAGCCGAAAATCCGGAAGAAGCAACGGCTATTTCGATGAAAAGGATCAACGAGTTTGCTGCAATGCCGACTAATAGCGTCTCGTAACCTAGAGTATTCTCTTCAAACATTAAACCAATGACGCGGTTTTTCTACCTGCTCGCTTATATTCCTTTCCTTATTGTGACCTTCTTTGGTTTGGAGCATTTCTTCATTAACACAGTCGCTGGAGTCGAGTCTTACCGTGGCCGCCAACGTTGGCGGTATGTGGCTATTACGGCTTTAAAACCAGGAAGTACTGATGGGATGAAGAAAGAGCCAATGATTGATTCTGTGAGTTTATTCATAAGACTTATTGGCTTGTCTGTCTTCTTACGCAGTAAGATATATCCACTTCCAGTATAATGTCGAAGAAAACGATCTCCAGCTTTCCCAGTCAGATTGGTCGCATTTATTTACGGCACAGAGACTTTGAGATTGCATTCCTTCTAAGCTAAGGTACTTGATAACATTTTCTCTCAAGATCAAGAGCCAAAGACCCAAGCAAGAAGGTCCGTGCTAATATATACATTAGATGGTTTCTCTCGAAGAGAGATGAAATCCTCGGTGTAGATATACACCCGATATGTGACATAAAATAGCACATATGACGGTGACAGGGACTAAGACTCGAAGAGGTATCAGGGAACCTCAACATTACTGCCAAACCTCCAGGATGCTGATGACAGAAATGCTTGTCCTTTGCCGCAGAACCCTCACTGTCATTGCCAAGGAACAGCTTGGAAGAGGAGGGAGAGGAGGCGGCGCCATGTAAGTATACTCAGGTATATATGGGAACGCATGACTGCGAAGAGATTTCTATCAAACTTGTTGTACGGCGGTGTCATTTCAACGAGTTGCTCTGTGGTACTGATCTTTATGGATGTTATTATTGCGATGTCGGTGAGTACGGGGACCTTCCTTTAGTAATATGTGCCTGATGGTAAAACATGTCATGTTTTGCCCAGAAGCGTGATGCTGGCTTTAGGAGCAACCGGTGCTTCAATATCATCGTTGTTCACTCTTCCGAGCTAAAACAAGCTATTTCATGGAGAATAGCTTTGTAAGACATAGCCAGGCACATGTTCCCGGGTAAAACTCAGATCAGTCATCCAGCGAGAAAGCTTCAACCAATAACAAAGTTGCACTAGGTGCCATGCGGCGATCTAAGATTTCAGGGAATACGGAATGTGGGTGGGGTATACACTTATTACAACCTCCCCCTACCACCCAACCGCCGGGGGAAGGGGGAGCATCACGCCTTTAAGTGCCGGACCAGATCATCTGTACATTACTGTGCACCCGATATATCCGGGAGCGCATTCGAGATGTTTTCAGCTGTCTCACCCCTTTAACGCGCTAACATTTTAAAAACATCTCGTGTAGGAACGAATGCCGATCGTCAATTCAAGCTGGTTAGCTCAGGCTCACTGTCACTCTTACCGCACTTACGTCACGTTGAGGGCAGCTTTTTTCGTCTTGACAATAGTATGTGCCTTTGAACAAAAATCGTCTTGTTTTCTTCCCTTTTATTTTGGCTCGGCTGTAGCCGCTCCAGAGGCATTGATTTTTTTATTATTAAACCGGTTTAGGCTTAGCCTGTCATAGATTGGCTAGGTTGGGAGCTATGGTTCTTTTCAACTCTAGTCAAAATGATCACTTGTCAACGAATAACAGAACAGATTCAGCGCATATTACCCCTAGGACACAAAAAGATGCCGCGACACCATCTAGGCCCCTAATGGCATAATACTGTCATTTCCACTTCTGATAACAAAGATTCCTTGGGAGTATCGGGAATGTTGGTGTGGGAAGATGGCGGAAATCGGAAGTACTGTATAGGATCTTAACTCGCAAGGCCGGAGGACGCGGTTAGAAATGAGAAATACACTTCTTTGTGATTATGGAAACAGGGAAAGACCGAGCCATTGAGTTTGAGGGAAACGGTGGATTGCCACGTGGGGCAAAAGTGCCTCAAAGGTGGAAATTGTTATCACTGTCAGCCGAGGCATCAACGTGGATGCGCACAAGCCTACTTGCCCAAACTGTGCTGGACCGTCGGGTCCCGTCGGTGGCCCGCCGCTGGCGTTTCCCACTGTCTCTCAAAGCGGGGTTTCTTTAATATCCGAGAAGTTCGAAAACCCACCCGAGTCATGAAGCTTGTTTAGTGCTAAGCCTTGAATGTGACATAGTGGCACCACTTGGCTCGCCTTGGCCTATCTTGGCCAATACTAATCCGGCAGTGTTCTAGAGTTCCGGCTAAACCTGCTTGGAATTACCACGCGGCGCGGACGGACCTTCCCCTGTCATTTCCACGTGCACAGACAGAACCGAGATCAGACTCTTTATCGCTTCCAATCGCGGGCCTTGTACCCCTTCCCTCCCTTAGGGTACCAGGGAACGGTTCACGGGTGTTTATCCAACATCATTTAGTAATACATTGCGGTAGCTCCCAGTCCAAAGTTTTGCTTTAACGGGTCCGTCCTGGGCGACTCGCTTATTTCCACCTCCACTATCTTTCAGAAGAGCCGATTCTTTCCTCATTCCGATCCAAGGTTCGGCTTATCTCTCAGCCGCCAGTGTTGTTTAGTGAGTGGGTTCAGAGACGCCGTGATTGGATATTTTTACGTTCGGTCGTTAGCGAACTATCTGAAGGATTCTAATTGTTCTAATTCTAGAACTCGGGGACCAAGAGCCTTGGGTTTACTTGGTTTATCTTGGCACATAATGCTTATTTTCGTGTTCTTTCTTAGCGGATATCCACGGTCTACCCACGGCCTATCGGATGTCCGGCAGAGACGTGGAATATACGATGAACCCTATCTCAGCCGAACTTCGCCAGGAAGATGTGAACCCCAATGGAATGCACGAAGCTTATCTCAATGAGGACTGGAGTGTGGGCGCCACGTCGCCACGCGTGGCCAGTCCAGCAACAATGGCGTATCTCTTCCTCCATTTGCTGGTCCCTGAGGAAGCCACATCCGACTAGGACCTTCTATCCTCCTCCCCAATATGGCCATTTTGCCGTGGCCCAGCTATATAATCAATTGCTTGTCTCTCGTATCCGACATGTTGTTTCCACCCCTTTCACTTTGCCGCTCACCGTGAGACTCTGTGTCCCGCCCGTCCACGATGTCTGTTCTTCCTGGCCTCGCGGCCCCAACCGCTCCCACCGAGCAGATGCGTGAGCTCGGCGCTGATACCGAGGAGATCCGGAAGATGTCCGTGGCTGGCGCCCATCCCGGCGTGCGCCAGCGCCTCTGGGGTTTGGAGGCACGTCTTGATCCCACCGTGACCTTCGAGGAGTTCACCTATTGGGCAAAGATTGAGCGTGAGATGGAGAAAGAGGAGTATAACCGCTACAAGGCCGTCACTTCCGGCGGAGGCTTCATGGGGTCCATCAAGAACTACTTCACCAGCAATGCCTATGATGACGCGAAAGCTCGTGAAGGCAACTCGCGCGCGGTGCAGGCCCTCGAGGAGACCACTGAGTGGTCCGAAAAGAAGACCCCGGCTGTCGTAAACGACGGCGCCTTCAGCCCTATCGCACCCGTCGGCACGCACGACTTCGACGCTGAGTGGCGTCAGGCTTCACGAGCCCTGCGAACTGCTGGATGGGGAACCATCTTCTATCTGATCACCACTGATATTCTGGGTTGGGGTCAAACTCCCTACGTTTTCTCCAACACCGGTTACGGACTCGGTGTCGGTATCTTCCTCCTGATGGGTCTCGCTGCCGGCGCATCTGGCTGGATGATTTGGCACGTTTTCATCGGTCTCGACTCTTCCCGGTTCCCGGTTCTGAGCTTTGGTGACCCCTTCTTCCGTCTGTTCGGTCCGAAGACTCGTCACTTAATCAACGTTACCCAGGCCATCCAGATGTTCCTCACTGTGGCCGTCGTCCTTCTTGGCCAGACTGGTATTATCGCGCAGCTTGCTGGAAGTGTCAACCTCTGCTTCATTGTCTGCGGTATCATTTCCCTGGTTGTCAGTGTCGCCAGCGGCTACATGCGTTCCCTGAAGCACCTCGGCTGGTTCTGCAATTCCGCAGTGTGGATCAATATTGTTTCCTTCATCATCGTGTGAGTACGGACCCGAAATCGTATAGGTCGGTACGCTGACATGACTACATAGCTGCGCTGCCGCGGCAAAGTACGGTCCTGACCCGACTGCCGCCGTCCAGAGCGGTATTCTGAACAAGGAATGGGCTGTGCCCGGGCACATGGCGCCGGTTAGGACGTTTGCCAATGCCCCACCCCCCGAGTATCAGCCTACCGACAGCAATCTTTTCGCCGCCAAGTTCAACGGTATCAACAGCATGGTTTGTAAGTTTTGACGCCTTGATGCTCTATCAAATAGCCGCGAGCTAGTGTGACTAATATCTCTGATCAGATGCTTACTCCGGAGCTATCATGTTTGTCGCCTTCTTGTCCGAGATGCGTCACCCTATGGACTTCTGGAAGGCCATGTTGCTCGCGCAGTCCTTCATCACCGGCGTCTACATCTTCTTTGGTGCTTTTGTAAGCAATTCAGGATCCTCTGCGCGTGCTCATAAACTAATGCCGACAATCTCTAGGTCTATGCCTTCTACGGACAGTACAGCTACGTTGCCATCACCCAGGCCGTCAGACCCCTCAACCTCCAGGTTGTTAGCAACGTACTCGCGCTGCTCACCGGCTGGCTCGCCGTCTGTAAGTTCTCGACTCATTCCCGCCCGGTATTTTCCCCAGCCAACACAAGCGTCTAGTCCTGTACTTCAACGTTGGCATGAAGACCGTCTACCTCGAGGTCGGCCAGGAGATCTTTGGTCTGCCCCCGATCACAACCAGGAAGGGCAAGTACCTCTGGTGGACCCTCGGCCCGGTGTACTGGATCGTCGCCTTCGTGCTCTCCATGTCCGTCCCCCAGTTCGGTGCCTTCACCAACTTCGTCGGAGGCCTGTTCAGTTTGAATTTCACATACTCCCTCTCCGGAGTCATGTGCCTGGCATACAAGATCCAGCAGGGTGCCAAGTTGCCCGGTGAGGGCTTCGATCCCGAGACCGGCGTGACCACCCGCCTCGATAACGGATACAAGCGCTGGATCCGTGGCTTCATGAAGACCTGGAAGATCAGCATTCCTATTCTGATCTTTACTGGTTGCGGTTTCGCTTCGTCGGGTATGGGTACTTGGGCTGCTGTCTTGGCTCTTGAGTCGGCTTATGGTCCCGGCGGCTCGGTCTTGACTTCCTGGACTTGCACCAACCCTTACTACACCGGTTAGAAGTTGACCTTCTGTCCCAGGATCTTTATGCTGTGACCGCAGCGCATGCGGTTGATGCTTAATCTGCCCTTCTCGAGGATTCTTTGTTCTGGTTGCCATCCGTGGCGATCATATCTAGAAGCAAGTTATCTAGTACACACTTCTTCGAATATATTCCTGCATGCCTCAAAATTGGAAGAGGCTGCCATTACTTCTCCATTATTCATTTTGTGAAGAGCCTGGTCAAAACTTCGAAGGGTCAAGGGCATCAACATCCCAGGAGTAGATGGATCTGAAAAATTAACTTGCACCTAACCGCTCCTGAGAATCCCTATTCCTAGGGCAGCAACGATCAACGGGATTTGCACCGGACTGGGCACTGCCATAAACTGCCTTGATCTCTACTTGGCTAAGTTACACCTCACTATTTTCTCATAGTAAAATGCTTACTTACGAAGAAAAAGGTTATTCTAAAATACGGTGCAGTAGGTTGGCCTTGTGCAGCTCTCAGGCTTTGCTTCTATATATTCTGTTTTTCTATTCTACCGTCCATTGCAACCATTCCACGCTGAAAGCAAAAACTCTTAGAGCACCAAGCAAGCCATGGGAAGCTTTGCGGTAACAAAAAAATGATCAAAAACACAAAATCTCATTCCGTCTCTTCATTCATGTCTCATTAAGAAACCCGACAACCATCGCCAACAATCATGTTGACAAATAGAAGGGGGGAAAAAAAAGAATGCCTCCCCATCCATTCCCACCTGAAAGACTCCCAAAAACCCCCAGAAATAAAAAGACGAAGAGAAGAGAGGCAAAGCAAAACCTCAATACCTCTTCCTCCCCTTCCCCTTCCCCTTCCCTCTAGTCTTCAACTCCACAAAGCCCAACTCCTTCAACCCCTCCGCCAGAATGGAAGAATCCTGCATCCCCGGAAAATCCTTCGCCGGATAAACACGAAACGGATCCGACCAAGCCTCCGCAAGGATAGGCATCGACTGGCCCGTATCCTCAACCGAACCCCAATTCATAAGCCGGAACTGAAGCCGATAAGTCCCCGCCGAGCGAATTGAGAGATCGGCGAAGATGAAGAACGTGGCGGGGTGGTGGAGTTTCGCCGCATTTCGGAGGTTGCTGGGTGCAGGCGGAGAAGGAATTGGAATTCCATGTTGCGAGGAAGGGTGAGTGGGGGCGGAGTTGGGGTCTGGGTCTGCGTCGACGTAGAAGGGGGACATGAAGGCTTTGCCTGAGAGGAGGGGGGTGGAGAGGTCATCGTCTGCGCGTGCTACGCCGTCTTTTTCCATTTCTCTTTCTCTTTCTCGGTCTGGGTCTTGGTCTTGGTCGTCCGGGTTGGAGGGGTCGGATACGGGGAATAATAAACAGCCCACTGTGAAGCGGGGGTCTTGGAGGATGTCCCTGTCGTCTTGGGATTCGGGGTCGAAGTCTGAGAGGAGGATTTGGACTATTGGGGGTGGGTCGACTGGGCGGCGGTCTCGGTCGCCTGCGCCGCATGCTCGTGCGCCGAGGGGTTGTTGGCGGACGTGGAGGTGGTATCGGGATTGGGTGGATGTTTGTCGGGGTGGGGGAGAAGGTGATGATTCGTGTTCGTGGTGAAGGAGTTTGTCGAAGCCGTGGGGCATGCTGTAGTTTGGATTCCGCGGCTTTGGTTCTTGTTGTATTGGCGCTGGAGATTCTACGATGGGACGAGGACTCTTTTCAGAGTAGACTGGACTCGGCATAGTGATTGAACTGCTGCTATGTCTAAATACTTGTGCGTCAGTGCAGATTCTCTTGATAATTGAACTCGCGCAGAGGTCCTTCACATTTCTAACATGAAAGAACTGCTTGGGATCCGTGGCTTTGCACGAGCACGAAATATTGGCAGATAGAAGTAGATCATTCGGTAGAAAAAAAGAAAAGGAAGGGACTTTACTGGGACTCCACGTCGTATGTCCGCACCCGATGACTATACTCGCGGCCGTGGCTCAATATGGGATGCGATCTTTTTTCATAGGGATCAGGAGGATACCCCGGCGGAACAATGGCGGAGGGCTCATAATGGTGCATTCGAAGTGGTAGTGTTTGTGGCATGGAAGCATGGTTCATGTAACCATTTTCGGACGATGGGATATGTCTGGGACCGAGACCTCTCCCTGGAAAATGCCCTGTTGACGGTAACCGGGGACCGGGTGGTGCTGACAGTACTGAATGTTGATAACCAATATCTGGAGGTAAAAATTGTCGAGGCTCGTGCCGATGATACGGATGATATGTCATAGGCATCTGGGTACCGTGGTGTGACTGAGAGAGCGGGTCGATATAGTGTGCGTCGGGTGTGGAATGCCCACATTGCGACGATGGGGTCCTCGACATCTGTACAAGACAGATGGCGACGGTGCCGGTGTGCGACCTTTTGTGTTTATATCAATGCCGTATTTGACACGGACTCAGGTCGTAGGCATTGGATGCGACCCAGGAAGCGGTCAGGTCAGCCACACCCGCGCGGAAGCAATCGGTGTTTCGGAAATACAAATCCTCCTATATATGTCGAAGTGCAGGTGACCGCGGGGAATCATGTAGAATTCCAAGATGCATATCCCGGATCTGCCTGCGGTCAAGTGAAGGCATCTGATGCACCGCAGGTGGTATGCAGCCTGTCAACAGCGCGACGCCATGGATCCCAAATTTTGATGTGATTATCAGTTGCTCCGTTGGAAGCTATGCCTGCAAAGGTAGTTTGTTGAAAATGGAATTTTGGCGTTTTTCAGCTTCACGATGAAAAGTCAACGCAGGTTCGGATTTTCCCCTCCCCGGAGTCCCGGTGCTGCCCAATCACCCTTAGTGATTGTGACAGGGGACGAGAGTGGGCTGTCGAGTATATTGGATTTTCTTAGCATATCCCCCTTCAAGCTGGGTCCTGCACTGCTATTGGCGCTGGGCACCCACCGACGAAGAAAGAAGGGAAGAGCCGGGGGACGGGCCGAGCAGGCATTTGGCAGGATGGAGAGTGGGTGTCTGGAGCCTGTGCGTGGAAGGATTGGACGAACCACCAGGGCCGTCCCTGACAGAAACTAACGCCCGAGCGCGCCCCAGCGTCTGGAAATACGGTCAACGGATTTTCGTTTAGAGCCGATAGCGCTGTAGTCGGTGGCATCCCTGCGGTTCGGGATCCTGGTGGTGGCTTTGATTTTGAGTCAGGGCCAGTCGCTCTGGTCGGTCCCAGCCCATTTCGGTGAGTGGGGATTGTACTAGATTGTACTACGGGGTAAGGATGAAGGTCCCCCCCCCAAAAAAAAGACGTGAGAGACCAAGATGGGTAATCTTAACCATCTATAGACATATACACAAAATGATTCGGGTACAATATGGGTGAGCACCGAGGTTCTGCTCCATGTTTTGGGCCCTCGAGATTAAGGACCGTGTACCCATGGTCCATGGAAAAGGTGGAACGGGCCCCGGTCTGCGGAAAAACCAGGGCCCCGCTTTATAGAGTGGACAAGATCAACAGTATCAACGGAACGTAACGAACATGGATTCCCGTCGATGGGATGCTGACCGACTAGCTCGCTGGTGGGTTGGGACTGGTGTCGAGACCGACTTCGAATCACGACAGCCGTGTCAATTCGGCAGGTCCGGCGAGCCCAGCCGCGATGGTTGGCGTGCGACCCAGCTCGGCAATGGTTCGAGCGAGGAAGATCTCCCTGGAAACCCCACAAGGATATCCTAACTATGTGTCAGCGACACCCAGTTCACCGTCATATGGGCTTTGATAATTTGTTCAGTTTGGCTCCATGTGAGTGCAGGATGGGGCCCACATTGGAGGGTGGGAAGGTTCCGGGAAGCGCCTGAGAGACCGGCTTCGACCGTCGGTAAAGTTGAACTTTCCAGGAATTCAAAGTCAAGTAGGGTCCATGGCAGCGAACTTTAACCATCCCTCGCGTCTCGTATCTCAGCACGATTTGGTTGGTTGGTTGTCCGGCGAATACATCATAACGTCAAATATGATCGGCAAAAGGCAGCCATTATGGAGCTTGGAGAAGCGGACCACGTCTGGATCGTTATTTGACATCAGACGGGGCAGATGGGCCCAAGCGCCGAGGCAACGTAGGCAATTGTCCCACTGCGAAAATGTCAGTATCCACACAGCTCGGCCTTAGGCGAAACCCAGCCGCAAACGCCTCACACAAGCCGCATTCAAAGCCCGGCGAATGTTTGGCTGTGTGCCCGCATGAAGAGCACCCATCGAGCTACTGGGGATTGACTCCTCAACAACATCCACATTGAGCGGATCGTGCGAGGGATTAAGACCATTGGTACCAATGGTACCATTGGTCACAAAATTAGCAGAATTTGATTTTAGACCGTAGTCGATATCCACAATTCGTGCGCCTGAGCCTCGCGTAAAGAGGCACCGAGATTCCCACATTATCATGGCCGGCCGAAATGGAGGTGAAGCCTAGCCCCTCACCAGCTCCGAGGATCGCACCATGATAAAGACAGCCACCCCGATTGCCCCGTGGTGAGGCCGTGATGGGCAACCATGCGCGTGGATCTGTGATCGGCCATGTAAACGCCAGAATTGTAGTCGAAATCATCTGGTGGTGGGCTCGTGACGACAGCCTGGACACATGAGCTGCAGCATCGAGTCGAAGCACCAGAACGCCCGACTGACCTACTGTTACTGCTGAGCGTGTCTCCTCAGCCTCGTGCCAGGGTTAGAGTCACGCTGTGGAAAGGTTGCATTGAGCGTGTGCTCCGAGTGCTTGGCCTGCGAAGCAAGCCCATGGTGGGGAACCGAGCAGGGATGTGAATCCCGATCTTCAATCTCAGCGCTGATCAGGGCCGCTGTCGATCCGGGAGCCGTTCTCCATTGGAGATCGTTGAAACCCCTCCTTTGGATTTTTGAAGCTGGAAAAGTTTCTGTTTGAGGTGGCACGCGCTGGGCAAAAACCGGGGCACCGAGGCAAAAGGTCAATCAAAAACGGGCCTACAGGAATCAATATCCACATTCATGTGCACCTTTTTGAGAATACAACAGCTTATAAATTTTACATGTGAGACCGTCGTTTGTGCTGAGCTATTTCAACGGTTCTTCCTGGTCATGCAGCGTATTCCATTGCCGGGTCGAGCACGCTATTGGAAGCCTAGGTTCACTCCTGGATCGACATCTAAATAGTATGGACCTTCCGTATTCAGGGGAACGCGACTGGGGGACAGAGACAAAGTATTGGGCACGTCCGAGGGCCGTACGTGCATCACTGCCCCAAATGGGGAATCTGCCGGTGCTGCTCCACGATCGACGACACCGTGGTTCTTCCCAACAAACAGGGCGATCATCTCGCCATACTGGCGGTCCCATGTCACGATGTATCCCGAAGGCTGCCATTGCTCACCTGGTGCGTACCGCAGATCCAGTGATCCCAGTTGCATGAGGTGCAGGGCTCTTGTTCCGTTTTGGGGCACACCATTCACGATGGCTCTAGCCCTAATAAGCCCGAGAGATGCCGGTGACCATTCCCTCGGCCCTCCATTGGCGTCTGCAAGTAGAGAGTCCGAAAACTCTATTGGGGAGTGTTCGACGCACCACCGCATCTGAAGGGCCGGGAACTGGGAGTGAAACAAATTCAGTCGGTCCGAATCCAAGTTGAGATGGGTGACTATCTCGTGCTCGTTGCACGTCTGCTCAATCAGCATATCCACCAATAGGCTCAAATCGTGTCTTGACGTGGAACAACCATGGGCTCGGAGGTTGGGGTAGAGTCGTGCCGGACCATCGTATCCAGCGCAGTCGCCATCAATAGTGAATAAAGGTTGGTCCTTGAAGATTGTCCATGCCGAGCCTGGCACCATGCTGATATGGCTACTCTGGTCCACCTGCTCTTGATCATCTTGCCATCGGATACCCAACCTCCGTTCCATGTCTTCCATGCGAACTTGGAGCAACTTTTCGTAATGGTCGCCTTGGACCAAGTCGGGTAGGGCCTCGCCGACAGTACGATCTTCAAGTAAAAATTGTAGATTTTGAAAATCTGCAATGTAGGGTAACGTATCACCACTGCGCATTGAGATATCCTCCAGGAATTTTGCAGCTGTTTCTGGCCGCCTAGCCTGTATCAGAGACAGGACAACATTATAAGCAAAACGGCAAATTGCCGGTTTCTCCGGATTGAACACGATCATGAACTTTTTCCACGCAGTGTCTAGCTTTTCCACACTGTGTAGCTTGGAGAGCAAGCAGAGGTACAGAGCCCAGTTCTCGTGCTCTTTCTGTGGCTTTCCAAGTAAAAAATCGGCCAATCTGGGCCGTTTTTGTGGATTGGTCTCTCCTTCGCCAGTGATCTCGGCGAGCAAAGCAGTTGTGTTATAATTCGGATCCTCAAAGAGGGCGGAGTCGAGTTCTTGAAGGAGCCTCCGCAAGATCCGCTTCGCACTGAGCGGCGAAGTCTTTTTGGGACCGGCCGGTTGATCATAGAGTTGCAAAAATTGCCGGATGCCAAGAGCTGATAGATTCAAAGCCGCGTAGTACATGCCAAGCTCAAGTATCTGGGGGCTGGTAGCCAGCTTGAGACGTCGAAGTCTCGCGGTGATATCGCTCAGGGTTGCAAGAATCTCGGTGTATGTGCCGTCTCGTTGACAACGTTCCAGTGCCCTTTCCAGGACCTTGCATTCTCTCTGCTGCAAGCGTTCGGCACCTCCATCATCAACAACTAATCGCTCAATGACATTCCTCAGCGAAGCCAGATCAGCCACTGATTGAAGACGGCGTCTCTCTTCCGACTTGAACAATACGTCAACACCCTTAAGAGCAAACCATAATGCCGGGGGTGGGCCATTCAGTTTCCATTGCGAATCAAGAAGCTCAGTTGTTTGTTTCCGCAAGCTTGCATCAGGTTCAATTCGGGCGGCTGAGTTTTGGGAGGACGTGAGGGCAAAGCGGAGTAGCTCTGCGGAGGTCGGCTCATGAGACTGGTCTCCGGTGTGGACATTGGCATCGAGAGACGAGTAGTTGCGATTAATTGCTGGCAAGCCCCATCTGCCTAAGGCTCGTCGCCTGAGACTTAAAAGTAAGCCAGATGGAATCCTCATCTTGGAATACAACACCCAAATCAATGCGGAGGCAGCGCGACCCACGGGTGGAGAAGATAAACATGATAAGGGGCTCCTCTGGGGTGGCAGATGCTGGGCGGTATGCCAGGGCGGTGAGGCCGAGATGTCATCTCGTCGCCAGAGCCTGCGCTTCACTTCACTCTCAACACCTGCAGCACCCACCCCGATTTGGTATTACATCCGTTGGTATTACATCCGCTCGATCATGGTCAAGACACGAAAGCAGGAGCTCTCTGCGGAGGAAAGTCCAAATACCGAGCAACCTGAGCAAACCGAAACTGCCACCGACGAAGCTCCCACCACATCCGAGCCAGCTGATGAAAAGAAAGAGGGCGATGCTGCTTCCAAGGCGCGGGATAGGCAAGCAAGATTTAAAGCCCTTCAGGCTCGAGCTGTGAGTAAAACTTCTGGCTTTGCGATTCTCTTGACCTTCAGATCGCGATACTAACTTTACACAGAAATCCGCTACGGAACGCAACCTGAAAGAAACTGCCGCAGAAACCCAACGACTGTCCACTGATCCTGGGTTGCTGAATACTCTATCGCGCAAGCATGCATTTGCCTCCCACAATCTCCTTAAGGCGGACACAGAAGCCGCCGGTGAAGACTTCGAGCGTAAGCGAGCTTGGGATTGGACCATTGACGAATCCGAGAAGTGGGACCGACGCATGGAAAAGAAACAGCGACACCGCGACAACGTGGCATTCCAAGATTACACACAAGACGCGCAGAAGGTGTACAAGCGACAGATGCGAGAGCTCCCGCCCAATCTGGAGGCGTACGAAAAGGAGAAGCTTGCTGCTATTGAGAAGGCTGCTGCTAACGGCGATCTTGAGATTGTCGAAACCGAGGACGGGGAGATGGTCGCGATCGATAAGAATGGCACCTTCTACTCCACCGCGGATAGCGTGGGCTTCACCGACAACAAACCAAACCGTGCTGCTGTGGACAGACTCGTCGGTGATATTCAGAAGGCCGAAGAGGTCCGCTTGAAGAAACGCAAAGAGCGTCGTGGCAACGAAGAAGAAGACGTCACATACATCAACGAGAAGAACAAGCAGTTCAACCAGAAGTTGGCTCGTTTCTACAACAAGGTATGTCGACCTTACACCTGTGGTTATGGATATCAGATACTAACGTCTTAACAGTACACAAGCGAGATTCGGGACAGCTTCGAACGCGGTACTATGATCTAATGCGACACGAACATAGAGATAATATACATGTGTTGGACACTTTTGAGTCAGGCCTGAAAGGCGCCTGTCATCATTCAGCCAAACTTTCGAGGACCACTTTGCCCAGGACTCGTTCAGTACGTCGTGCAAAGGTTGAAAGTGTCAAATGCCAATTTGGCTGCCTTAGAGCATCGTTTTTCTCCAGGCCTTGGTTGCCAGCGCCTCAATTTGCTTTGTTCCGACGGCACCCCTTGTCGTTTCGTCCTCCAATGCCTCGACCACAGCCTCACCCACCACATCAACCTTGAGCGGTTTCTCCGCCATAGCGCCGAGGAAGCCAAGCTTGTTACCCAAGAGAGTGTTGAATTCGGAGGCGACAAAGCCCCCCAGGGCGATCGGCAGCGTGAGCTTTCTGCTGGAATCGTACATGAAGGCCGGGCGCATGAAGATACTTCGGAGCTCAGGAAGAGTGGATGTGATGGTGGCCTCGGCTTCTCTCTTGGTTGTGATGTATCGGGCTGGAAGCACCGGTGCGCCGGCCGCGGCGGAGATGTATACGAAAGCTGGGACATGTTCGGACGAGGATTCTTTAGCCAGCGCGATAGCTACATCACAGACCAGTTAGCTCAACCACAGCTAGGAATCCAATTAGTTGCGCCATGACCTACCTGAATCTCTGTTCATCAATTCGTAAGTTAATTGACCATCCTTCTCTTTTGGCTGCAAAGCTTCTCCTTCCTTTCTTGAGAGCGGGTCCTGGCTTCCCATCTTTGAAGAGCTAAACGCCCGTTGCAACCCACTGATAATCGGCTCTCGTCCTTGTACAACACCCTTGTAATCGGCCTCGAGGAGGATTCCCATGGAGTGCACCACAGCAGAGGCACCACTGAGGAATGGCTTGTAGCTTTCCGGCTTCAGGAGATCGGCTTTGGCCCATTCTACTGAGCTAGCCCAGCTTGGACGTTCGGAGGAATCTGTGACGGTATCCCACCGTGGCTCGCCGGAGCGACTGGAGAAGTTAGCGCCTGGGACGTTGGAGCTTCCGTAGGACCAAAGGAAGGAAAAACCTCAATGAAGTTACCGTCCATCCTCGAGCTGCAGCTGATTTGCAAATTCGGGACCCTGGAGCAGCTCGTTAGTTCTTTGAGCTTCGGCTCAGATGCAGTACGAGTGGGACGTGATGCGAACCTAAGAAACCACTTCCTCCGGCCACGACAAGTCTTTTGGCAGCCATAGCACAGTGAGCAATATGTGCAGCGACTGGAGTTAGGCTGTGTAGATTAAAAAAGCGGTTCAAAAAATGAGTACAATTGCAAGAAACACAAGCTTGGGAAGCTCCGGCATGCCGTCACCACGTCACGTGCACCGCAAATGCCTTTTTGTCGCGTCGATTTCGCTCCGCCCTGCGCGACCGTTCGCTGGCCTCACCTGTCTCTAGCTCTACAAAATGCCCTCCAACCCAGGAAACAAGCGCGTCCGAGTGAGTACCTCATCTTTATAGCCGCAAGACTCGAAAATAGACTAAAATCGCATTCCCAGGGCGTTTCCGTCTTCCGACCCTTCAGTATGTCACGATAGCAGCTCCGCCCGATAAACCTCAATACTAACTCGAACAGTCTTCGGCAGCGAAGCGCAACCCTTCGACCCCGAGAAGAAACCCGCCAATGCGCCAGTCGACCACACCCACCAATGGCGCGTATTCGTGAAAGGCGTCAACGGCGAAGACATCTCATACTGGCTGAAAAAAGTCCAATTCAAGCTCCACGAGACCTACGCGCAGAACGTGCGCACAATCGAGCAACCGCCCTTTGAAGTCGTCGAGACCGGCTGGGGTGAATTCGAGATCCAAATCAAGCTCTACTTTGCCCCGGAGTCGAACGAGAAGCCGCAAACGCTTTGGCACAGCCTGAAGCTGCACCCCTATGGCCCTGATGCAGAGGGTATGAAGGAGCGTCGGGAGGTGGTTGTCAGTCAGAACTACGAGGAAGTCATTTTCAACGAACCCGTTGAGCCGTTCTATGAGGTCCTTACTGGGGGTCCGGCGAATGGGGTGCCGAGGGGTAAAGGGAAGAACCCCAAGATTGGGGGTCGCACGGCGGATATTCCTGTGGCCGACAGTCCTAAGAATCCGTATAGTCGGGCGACTGAGAATAAGGAGCTTGATCGGATGGCTGAGGCTACGAAGACTGTTGAGCAGATGATCAAGGAGGAGAAGGATCGTTTGGTTGAGCGGGAGAAGAGGCTGGCCGAGTTGCGTGGAAGTGAGGGTGTCCCTGCCAGCACGAAGAGAAAATGATCTGTCGACCGTCCCGTCCTGTGATTGCCTCATTTAGGGCCAGACGGATGTTCGATCCGGGCGTTTCGACTGCGGTCTCCGCCGAGACATCATCCCATTGTCCAAAAATTTCGAGCACCCCATATCAACCATACTCTCCTACGATGATCCGAGCCTGAACGGAAATCAAACCATTCTGCTGTGGACATCCACTTCTGTCTGAGGTCTTGTCTGTACTACACATTTTGGCGGCTCATGATTGAACAAAGCCAACAAAGCCGCTACTGGGAAGGTCTAATACTGGCCCCCGTCATCGGTTTACCCGAAGTGGCGAAGAAAAGCTCGCATTCATGAAACATGAGTCTCTTCCACACCACCCGCGATATGGGCATCTCGGACTTCTTCATCGCGGAGCGCTATTCCACCTCTGCTGGGATGAGCATAACTTCGTCCATAAAAGCATGGTTGAGCTTAGCGTCTTTAATGATGTCTTTCATGATGAAATGGAAACATACATACACTCCCTGTTCTATACTCACAGAGGATCAAAATCGCGGCGCTAAAGTCAACCATTTCTCAAATCTCAATCAGCTCTGAAACCAACTACAAGCACAGGAAAATTAATCAAAACACGTTCAACATCTATTCTAAACACGATCATTAACTCATTACGCCGGCGCGATTCTTCCACCCCCCTAACAAGCAGCATTTTTCGTAGTATCCCTAGTCTGCTTCAAGAATGGAATCAAACTAGTCCCACCAGTCCCATACAGACCAGAAGGCTTATCATCTTCCAACCCATCAACCTGAGAACTCGCCGTCGCGAGATTAACCTTGTCCCCAGTGTGCTCTGCTGGAGGACCGCTTCGCGCCGGCATGACGATGTACCGCGTGACGATCTGGATATGCGCATCTCTGAACAAGCTGAGGGTCATCACGGCTGCATTGTACGCTTCCTTCAGCTCGGGTTCATCCTCTGCGGAAGTCACACACGCGCGGATGTTAGAAAGATCGGAGAGTTTTTCGAGGAAGTTTCTGTGAGGAGCGGGCATGTAGTTGCGCATTTCCTTTTGAGGTGTTAGTATTCAAAGAACGGACAACATTCCAAATGAAAAATGCATCAAAACTTACCCGGATATATCCGGTGCCTGGCTTGATATCACCCGTAGCCGAGTGATTCACTCCAAGGAAGATATCAAACGTCTGAATCAACGAGCTCTGCGCATTACTACCCCCACTGTACTGGTGCCACTCGCCCTGACCCTCACCAATATCATAAAACACGCCATTCGGCAGCCCGGCGGCAGCCATGTTCTTGCTTCCTGCGAGGAAAGGTCGTAGCACGTAGAAGAAAACGCTCGGGTCATTCTTCTCGTACATTCGCGTGAGAGTTGTGGTGAGGTCTCGAAGGCCATCACTGAAGCTGTAGAGCAGAGCAGTCAGACGAGGCGCGTCGTGGACTGTCGCAGCGGCAATTGCGTCCAGCATGAGCGAGAGGAGACGGGCGCCCTTGGCCTCGATAGCCACGGAGATAGCGATGAACCATTCTTCGTCTTTTGTGCCGGTAAATGAAGTGAGCAGGGAGACGTTGTCCGGTTTCGTGAGGTCTGCGTCTGGGGTTGTGGTGAAGTTCCAGAGGGTGAGAGCTGCGTATGTTGCGCATGGGGGTAGACCCAGATGGAATGAAATCTCCAGGAAGGGCTTGGAGATGCAGGGAGGAAGAATCTAGCATAATTAGATTTGAAAGGAGCTTGGAATTATGGCCGGTCTTACATCCTTGGGCTTCTCGCCTCCCCAGATGTATGCGTGGGTTAGGAATCCCAGAATGGAATATGCTCGACGCCACTCTGGTTCAGATCGCAACCATGACGTTGTGAGGACGGGCAGAGTGTCAATCATTGATCTGATCTGGCCGTTCTTGATGAGGGATGGGAGCTGGGATGCCAGTGTCTCCCATGAGTGATAATAGGAATGAGGGAGTTTTTGCAAACGCAGACCATTCGGGAGGAACCCATGGTCTGGGCAGACGGCGTAATTGTCAAGAAAGATGTTTGGTGAAGAGAGCATGGTCAATAAGAATATGAGCAGGAGACAAATAAGGCAGGATAATGTAGTCTAGAAACGGGAAACAGGTTGAACAGGCGCGAGTATGTCGTGGCTGCCAAAACAGAATGTTGTTTGCGAGTCCTGACCAGTCTTCATATAGTGAAGTAATCCCGGCGGAAGGCTGATAATACTGAATAATATAGAACGTGGGTTGTTTGACGGCTTGCATCGGCTGTCATTCGTCGTTGCTATCTATGAATCGGATGTGAGGCGGATCTCTATCCGTGTTCCGGCTTTGGTATCGGCGATGCAACACGACCTCGTGCCACCCAAACTCGAAGCTTGTTCTCTTTATCCGGAAGAAACATGCAGGGACATCTTCATTGTGTCATAGTCTCGTCTTCTGTACATTTCCCGTTATCCACGTTTGCTACTTGAGAACCCCGCAGAATTCAAGTCCCGCCTGCACATCAAACATAGCCATGGCTCATCGCCAAGGGCTTTGCCCTCCACCGCTGCATATGACAAAAACAAAAACATAAAAGGTCCAATAAGATATATGAGTTTCGGTAGTTTCAGTTTCACTTAGTCATGGAAAGACCGCGCATCTACACGGACGAAAGCAGAGACCCCAGCAAAGTAGCCACTGACCGTTTATCAGTGGAGCCGGATCGTAGAGGCGGAAGCGGAAGTGACATCCGGGTTGCCATGTCCCAGTTCTCCGATTTGACAAGGATGTTATAAAGTGCAGCTGGATTGTGCGCTACGTCTTATCTGCATTTCCTGAACACAGACCTAGCGGTGTGCTCTTTCTTGCTGCTCGTCGTCGCACACTTCACACCCTACACCCATCATCACCACCACCACCACCATCATGACTGTAAAGACCACCAAGCCCCTTTTTCCCGCCGAGGCAGCGTCGAAGGAATATGCCGCTTCTCTTGATGCAGCAGAGCCTTTGACCAAAATGCGGGAGGAGTTCATCATTCCCTCCAAGGCCAACCTTGCGAGCAAAAAGCTGGCGAAGCCTGGTATGGGATCACTTTCTGTACTTTGTACTTATGTCGTCGCTTTATCTGACACATTCGAACCAGGTCTCTGCTCAGAACCCAGCATCTACTTCTGCGGCAACTCGCTAGGTCTCCAGCCCAAGGCTGCGGCCAAGTACATGGAGGCGCAGCTCGACACATGGGCCTCCATCGGTGTCTGCGGGCACTTTACTGATCTCGAGGATTCCCCGCTCTCAGAGTGGCAGTTACTATCCGACCAAGCCGCAGCCTCAATGTGCAAAATCGTTGGTGCCGAGCCCGCAGAAGTGGCTGCAATGGGAACCCTCACTATGAACCTGCACCTGCTGCTGGCTAGCTTCTACAAGCCGACTGAAACCAAGCGCAAGATCCTGATGGACTGGAAGGCGTTCCCCAGTGACCACGTAAGTGCAGATAATTGATGCTGTGCAGATGCGGTGCATATGCATATATATTGCCTTTGGCTAGACCTGACTTTCCAATAGTACGCCATTGAATCTCATATTGCATGGCACGGCCTCGACACCAAGGAGAACATGGTCCTTATCGGTCCTGATGAGGGCCAGTACCAGATCTCCACCGAGAAGATTCTTTCATACATCGATCAGCATGCGCATGATGCTGCGCTGATTCTTATGCCTGGAATCCAGTACTACACGGGCCAGCTGTTCGATATTCCCCGGATCACCAAGTACGCCCAGGATCGCGGGCTTGTTGTTGGCTGGGATCTGGCGCATGCTTACGGCAATGTGGAGATCAAGCTGCACGAGTGGAATGTTGATTTTGCGGCTTGGTGCACGTACAAGTACGGCAATGCCGGACCTGGCGCTATGGCTGGTATATTTGTGCATGAGCGTCATGGACAGGTTGATTACAGCGATGGCGAGGATGAGCCCAAGTTCCGACACCGTTTGACAGGGTGGTACGGCGGTGACCGTTCCGTCCGGTTTAAGATGGATAATAGTGAGTCCTTTTACCTCCGAGACTTGGATCAGCAGTTGACAGTTTCCAGAATTTAAGCCTATCCCCGGCGCTGGAGGATTCGTCATCTCCAACCCCTCCGTCATTGACTTGACAACTCTCTGCGCTTCATTGTCCGTATTCGACAAGACGACCATGACAGAGCTGCGCCAAAAGTCTATCAAGATGACCGCATACTTGGAGTATCTGCTTCTTAAGGATAGCACCGATGAGACCCGCCAGTTCCAGATTATCACGCCCTCAGACCCCCATGCTCGCGGAGCCCAGCTCAGTCTTCTGTTGAAGCCTGGACTTCTCCACAAAGTGGCTGAGCGTCTGCAAAACGCAGGTATCATTTGTGATAAGCGAGAGCCGGATGTTGTCCGTGTTGCTCCCGTGCCTCTCTACAATACTTTCTCCGAGGTGTGGCGGTTCGTGGAGGTGTTCAAGTCTGCTTTGGCAGCGTAAAGGGTTTTTGCATACGATATTGCATTTCATGACTATACCATAGAGACTAAAAGATTTATTCATGCATACATACTTCAGTCATTTTTAAAAGTTGCCGATGTTATCCCAAGTATCTCCACCACGAAGGAACTCCTGTCCTTGGGAGAAGAAGTTGGTGGCGAGGATGGAAAAGTCATCATTTGAAAGGGACAACTGCTGCGGTGAAACTAAAGAGCCTGCATGGTAGTCATGTGCACCAGCGAAGGCAGTGTTGGCACCGAAGTCGGGAGTTGCGTAATCGGAGGGCCGCTCTTCTCCAATGCGAGTTGGTGCAGGCAAGGGCGAAGTCTGCGACACTTCGGCGGCCAAGAGAGGAGCCCCGGAATAGAGCGAGTCTCCGAATAACCGCCGTGCGGAATCCGCGTCACTGTTGGATGAGTATTCCAGGATTTCCCAAAACTTGGACAGGTCAATTAGAAGACTTTGGTTGTGCGCCTCTGGATCGGATTGGTATGTTGCCGAGACGGCGTCTTCCAGATGCTGCAATCTTTGCGCCTGTACAGAGCAGCTATTAACCGGTGGGTTTGTGTTAAGAATGGGTAAGAGACTTACCAAACGAGCCATATGAGGCCATCTCTCCCCTATCTGCTGCACAAATTTGACACACTTGGTGAACCTCTCGCGCTTCTGCTCCCGTATAGTCAGATTATCCGTGAAACTCAGTTGAAGCTCGATAGTCGCCACGACTGCAGCACCATACCCCAGCAGAGGATCAGACACCAGAAACGACTTCTCCTCAAAGTAGTTAATGAAATGAATAATCCAGGTCGTGTGCGACGAGATCAGATCAGAGGTATGCTGAAGAAATATTTCGGGAATAGTGTTGCGAAAGGTGCGTAGGCTCAAAGACAGAAGCAGGGGATGGTTCAAGAGAGACAAAATGGTGTGATACATGAACTGGTTCAGGAACCACGGCCCCCAGTACTCTCGATGGGCTTGTAGCTCATCTAGTGATCTATCGCTAAGGTTGGCTGGCTTGAATCGATGGGTGAGGGGCATGCGAGTCTCGAGATCCATCTGCAGCGCGATGATCTTCGAGTACTCGGAATGAGGTGACCATGGTGGGACGTTGCTCGGTCTTCCGCGAAGGCGTACATATCGAGCGGCGCGAGCGAATACTTCGCTCAGCATTATTACGTATGCCATTATACCTTGGTCTTGGATATCGCTTCTTCGAACTTCGACTGTTGACGGGGCCGGGGACACAACGCGGGCTGGCCGGGTTGGACTTTGGGGATAAGGAGGACCTCCCGCGTCCGGAAAGTCTAAAATGGAGAATTCCCCGCCATGGAGTCGCTTGAGTAGACAAATACTCCAGAAGCACCGTCTGCGCTCTTCGCGAAAGGCGTTACTTGTTGGGGTGCGGGGCTCGAGTGCAAGGTTGGAGCACTGTGCAAGGTTCATTGCGAGGCTGCTGTGAATGCTGGAACGATGTGTATTGCCATCTGACTCATCATTAGCCTCTTTCACTCAGGATTTGGTCTATGAACTTACTTGTAAAGTCGACCAGACTCAAGAGACAAAGACACTGTAGCGTTGATAGCTCCACGGGACCCTCCGAGACCCGTTTCATCACCAGACCGCGCGCTACTTCAGCATAGCTGTTGACCAGTTCTGTCACGTCACTGGCCCTCTGGTATGCTCCAGAGAACCGAAGGCTCAAAGCCAGCATGGCATAGATAATCTCCACATCCCGCGTCTGGAGACTGGCAATAAAACTGCTCCTATGAAAGAGAGGGAGGGGCTGGGACTCGCAATACAGCAGGTAAAGCTCTGCTACAGGTGCGATATCTTCCCATGACGGGAGAATGATAGATGAGCTGGGCCCGGGATATGCCGAGGACTCATTTACAGCTGAGCGTTCGTCTCTGGAACTGGCACTAATAAAGTTTCAGTAGGCTGTGGTTGCCGTGTGGGGTTCAACATATGTACCCTAGATGATCGAGTACAACTCCAAGTTTGTCTTCCAGACTGTGTAATCTGTCTTCCTGTAATGATTTCTGGTAAATAGGTGGCCAGACTGCTCTAGGGTTGAAGGGCTAACCAGTGTGTGTGATGCTGATACTCCTGAGACGCTCAGCCTAGCGGGTTCCTCTGTGGGTGGTGGACGACGTCTTTCATCTGCATAGACACATTGCTGCCGCAATCGTGCACACAGTGAGCAGACCGGCTGCTCCCCGGGGCATTTTGCCTTTTTCCGTCTGGAGTATTGGTTAGCGAGGTACAGTGTAGCGAGCGGACAGCTTCCGTGGTCTGACCTGCACGGCTCACAGGCTTGTCGAACCCGCTTGGCAGGCCGCTCGGGATACGTTGGGCCTGTTTCTTCCATAATCAAAGGGGTGAGTCTTGGATGTCAGAGAACATCCATGGCTCTGGGAAGTGGATTTCTGTGAGTGGTGGGGATTCAAGGTCTTCTTAATGTATATCTGGAGATAAGAATTGAGATCATCCACAACGCAATCTCCTTGAGGAGATTCAAATCTCGAGAGTATTCTGCCCCCAAGAAAGAGGACAAAGGGTGCACTTTCTCATTTGAATGAGTGAAAACAGTGTCAAATTCATGTTGTATTGACAGCCACTCGGTCCTGTGGGATGCCGTCAAGACGCTGACTAAGCACATTTACGCCGGGTTGGGTGCAGAACAAGGGGCCATGGGAAGTAGTCGTCTTCTCTAAGATTGTCTTTGTGCTATTGTACAAGTAATGCTCATGAGAAAGATCGAGGAAATCAACCGTCTGGTTCGTGAGTCAGAGCCCTGAAAAACTCTTGGAAACTCGACATGCAACTTTACCAAAGTCGAGCCAATGACAGGCTGATCAAAGTAAGCTGCGACACACAACCCAATTGGATGATCAGAACAGATCAAACTACGATCCTGGAGAAGCAAATTTGGGAAAGGAAACAATCTTCGGTTCGGAGCTTGCATTGGTTTATGTACAGCCCAAACCAACTGTTTGCAAACCCATCTAACCCACAACCGGAGTAAAAAAACACCGCCAATATCGAGTCAATCCAACACTGCAGCTTCAAATGCCAAGCCTATTGAAGGGTGGCGTCGTTTAGATCCAGGTCTTGTGGCCCTGTTAAGAAAGTCAGTGTACGTGCGCAAAACCGCAAGTCGCGGGGCCCTCGCTTGATAGCAAAGAGGACGGGTGAGGGAAGTCTAACCAAGACCATGCGGAACATGGCGTAGGTGGTAGCTAGAAAGGAGTTAGTTGTTTGGTTGAGGCATTTTCAATTTCAACAAGAACTTCACTCACCAGCACCAAGGCCGTAGACGGAGATCAGGTAGGGGTACATGATATAACTGCTACGGGAGGTCTGTTCAACAAGGTGATGTTAGATTGCTGCCATTGAACGATTCAGGGCGCGGGGTCGTCGATTCGGACTGACCTTCCACCACTGACGCTTGCCGTCGTGGTTCTGGAACAGACGCTGGTAGTAAGGGACACGGTTCTCGCGGAACACGAAACTAGAAGCAGAACGCGAATTAGCAACCGTCGTTCATTCTGTAGGCCAAGCAATCGCCTGCCAGGGTGCCAATTGTAGTTGCATGATTGCAGACAGCCCAAGGGCTGGCGAAGCGAAATCCATTCGCACTCGCGCGGGGAGCGCGAATGTCGGCGAAAAAAGTTGCAGGAGCGGAGGGAGACGTACCCGGCCATGCGAGGCACAGTGCGGAACATTTTGGCGGTTGGAGGGGAGAGAGGAGGATCTGGTGGGAAGAGGTGAAGGGCCGTGGCACGATGTCGTCGAGTTCGGGAGAGCTGCTTGGTCACATGACTTCCCACTTCTTTCCGTGCTGAGTCATACATCCCAAAAGGGGAAAGCTTCATCAGTCGAATCGATTGTGAGGTTCTCGAACGGATGGTCGACGAGCGCCTCATTCCCTGCACGCCCGATGCGACCGGCTCTTCTTCGACTGCTGAAAAGGCCGTCCGCCCTCTCGATCCTCGATTCTCTTGCAGCGACCTCGATCGGAATTGAGCAGCTGGAGTCCAGATACACGCGTCTGCGGTGCCAGTCGCGATGCGCTCGGGGAATCATCCTCGATGAGACTGGGGAGAACTCATCTCGAAAGAAGTCTGGGAGCATACCGAAGAGGGAGGGCAAGGGACGACCTTTCAGCTTTCCCATCTACGAGATTGAACAGTCGAGCGGGAACCATTCCTCCAAACCTTCAGATCCCGCGAACAATCCAGAACGAGACCGCTCCACGGAGCGTGTTAAAAAGTCCTTGCGGGTACTGCCGGAGCAACTGGAGTTTGAATCGAATATTGGACACACGGAAGATTTTGGAACGCGACTAGTGGACAGCTCGGCGTATCGGCACGACTTTGAGCTTTGGGAAGAATTGCTACGATTTCGCCAGCGTCATTATGGCGACAAAGGGACACTAGATATTTGGGAAGGCTTGACCGTCCGCTTGGATGGAGTAAAGCTTCCCGTGATAGGAGAGCGGGCAGATTTCTTCTGGCGAAGCTTTGTGGACCTGGGACTGAAGCGACACCTGTTTCTCAAGGACGTGGTGGAATATGCAATCAATATGTGGGACAGTCAGGGCTCCCGCTGGAACAAACTCTACCGAAGCGTTGTGGGTGGTCTTCTTGATCAGGGGATGCGAAAACAGGCCATGGAGTGGCACGCAAAGCTTCAGGGCTGCGGTCTCGCTCGCCCGGATGAGCTGGTCCAGCTTCTCCAGCCAGCCATTCATCCAGAACACCTTTCAGCAAGCATGGAATCATGGATGAATGCCCAACGGCGATCGGCATTCCAGAGGCTCTCGACTTTCCGGAGCCTGGTCAGTCAAACTCCAGGCCATCAGATCTATGGTTCAGTCATTTCGACACTTTTACAACAGGGGTCTGGAGAAGACGCCTTGTCATTACATGCCTTTCTGACTAAACGCGAAGATCATCCAAAATCCTTGGATGAACTACAGCCCTTGATGGAGTATGCAAAGAAATACGGGTTCCGGAAGGAGTTTACACGACTTCAAGATTATGCCAAGGATCGATTCGAAGAAGAAATTTCAGCCGCCAAGCAACACATACGAGCTCACGACAAGTCAGCTTCGAAAGATGGGGAAGGATGTGTTTCCGAAGGAAAGCCAGGAAAGCCCTATAAAGATGACATAGGAGCCCGACTGTTCGCGACACGGGCCCTCAACTTTGACATGATACTTGGTGCACTGAGGATGCTTGGCGTATCAGAAATCGGGCCACGAACCGTACGTGAGATGGCCATGCGAGCTCATGGCAGCCAGGATATCCTGGACAAACTCAAGATGCTCCGGCAATCCGGCATCTCTATCGCAGACACGGTGTTCACGCGCCTGGTCCAGAAACTAGCTGCACAAAACCGCGATGTCCTTCTTTCCAATCTACTGAGCAGTGACCAACACCCTGACGTCCTTGAGGATGTCGAAATGCAGGAGTCACTACTTGTCCAATACTACATGGCTCGTGATTCACACCAATACAATATGTCTCTAGCGGTCCTGGCAGAGCTATTTCCCGATACCCCTGATTTGCTGGACATCCATTTCCGCAAACACATCGCAGCAGGAGAATTCGACACGGCCTCCAAAGTGGTGGATGAGATGGCTCTGTGTGGAAGAACCCTGAACGAGGACAGTGTGGATTACATGGCAGATAAGGTCCTAACTGCCCGCCGAATGAACCATCGCCCAGCGCCCGGTCAGCAGCTATCGACTGCAGGTGAAGTCATGTTCATTTTCAAAATCCTGAAGCGCGTGGTCCCCGCAGGAGGCTATGTCAGTGCGGCATTCTGGGTGGAGTTACTAAAGCGGCTTGGCATGTCAGGCAAGTGGGATGAGCTTCGAGAATGTTGCCTGTGGCTGGTTCATCAATATTCTCAGAAGACTCAATTCCGATCAGAGAAACGCCGGGACCCCTCAAAATCCACGGCTCCAGCCGCCTCACAAGACGGTCGGATGGTGAAACTTATCTTCACACCGCCGATGCAGCATGCCATCGTCCATTGGGGCTTCATACTCCGCGTGACCAAAGAGACCGAGTCAAAACTCGTTTACGCGCATCCCACTACGGGGGTCGAGCTTATTCCTTGGGCTCGTGGCGTCCTCCTTCTCCGGGAGCTGGAGCAAGCTGGTCTTCCACTTCAGAGGTCTGTGATTTACCGTGCGGCTCGGTCTCGGCTGGCGATGCTGTTCAGCCGGGACTGCCCTTCCCAGCGACGCATGAATCGTATGCTGCGATGGGTGAATCCTTACAGTCTCCAACGAGTAGCGGGGGATATCCTTCGCGCCTGGGGTGATTCCAGCCTGTTTCACGGAATGGAAGTCACGGCGCCCTCGCGTCTGGTGAATCCGTGGCGTACGAGATATTCGAGACTGCGCAGTGCGCGAGTGAGACTGCCACGGAGAATGCCGCGGTGATCTGATGTACATAACTAATATACCCGTTTACAAATAATAGCGACTTCCAAGTACAAATCCGGAGATGACTTTTGATCGCCGGTAGAAGCTGACTCCGTCTGTCTGAGAACACGGGCTGTGCAACGTCAGCGCTTCACAGCCATTCTAGGCATGCGCGCTCCCTACTCTACCCAATACACAATACATGTCTAGGCCTGTCAAAAAATTGGGCGAGCCAGGCAACGTAACCCAATAAAAAACCAATAAAAAGCCAGTCAGCGGCGGTGCAGATCCACGATCTAAGAATAGTTGAGACGGCAACGCGGCCTGGACCCGCAATGGATCGTCACCCCAAACATTCCATGGTCTCTTATTATCCATTCTCCTCACCGTCTATCTTCAATATACCATTCTATACCAAAATGAGAGTCTTCAGTGTGCTGGCGCTGTTGCCCGTGGCACTTGCCAACCCTCTTAACGTGCGCTCAACAGCATGCAACAACTCCCCCGACTTGTGCTCCAAATCCTACGGCGAGATCACCCACCTCGGCGCCCACGACAGCCCCTTCGTGCGCGACTCCAGTACCAGTGACTCGGTCGCTGGCGACCAGTATGGTCTACTCTGATTCTCGTCGCGACACCATTCTGACCCTTTTCTTGCGCGCAGATACTATGACACCCCCACACAGCTGGATGCCGGCGTCCGGATGGTAACTGGCCAAGTACACAATAGCAACTCGGAATGGCGCCTGTGCCATACAAGCTGTGACCTGCTGGACGCAGGTCTATTGAGCGACTGGCTGGGAGATATCAAGTCCTGGCTAGATCGCAACCCCAATGAAGGTTTGTTTACTCATAACAAATGCGGAGAACCTTGGAACCTCGAGACTAACAGACTTCCCACAGTGGTCACAGTGCTCCTGGTCAACTCAGACAGCGCATCCGCTTCCGACCTGAACACCGAATTCGAGACAGCCAACATAACCTCCTACGCCTACCAGCCGACCTCTCTAGACTCCGCCCCAACCTCCTGGCCGACCCTCCAAACAATGATCGACGACGGCAAGCGGCTGGTGGTTTTCGTCGCCTCCCTCACAACCAGCTCCAGCTATCCCTACCTCATGGACGAGTTCACCTTCGTCTGGGAGAACCCGTACGACGTAACCTCGCCCTCAAACTTCTCCTGCGTCCCCGAGCGCCCCTCATCGGTCTCCGGCTCCGCCTCAACCGCGCTTTCCTCCAACCGCCTCCCACTGATGAACCATTTTCTGTACTCTTCCGATCTCTCCTCGCTGGGAATCGAGTACCCGAACGCCAGCTACGTGACAACCACCAATGCCGCGTCCGGCGGCGTGGGCAACCTCGGCAGCACAGCGACCAAGTGCAAGTCCGCGTGGAGCGGGCGTCAGCCAACATTCATCCTGGTTGATTTCTTCAACCAGGGTCCTGCGATAGAGACCGTCGACAACTTGAACAACGTTACCAATGCCGTTGGCCGCACATCGCTCACTACCTCCGCCGGAGGCTCCTCGAGCGACGGGGCCACGATCGACAATGTGTTCAAGAGCCTTGTTGAGCTGGCCGAGGCTGCAGCGGGTGGCTCTACCCCAAGCACAGGGAACTGGATCTGGGTCGGTGGGAACTGGGGCAGTGTGCTTGGAGGAGGGATCTCCCTATAAGCCCGCCACTTCCTCTTTTCTATTTTTTGCAGCGTTCTTGTTTCTCAGACATTCCTTGGAGCGTGAGACTTGCATCTACAAGTCCCGGGCCGGTACATAGAGCATGGACATGGAATTGGGTAGGAATATGGGGTACTCGATATGTTGAGAGGACCCGGCGTTACGGATAATTGATTTTGAGCTGGAATGACCGGAACGACCTGTGCTTTGTACTAGAAAATGAAATCCAACCTTGAGTCGATACATCCATGATTTCCGCTGTAGTATTCCCATTCCCCTATTGAGGGTCCTTGCCCAACAACTGCCGCACCTTGTTCACCTTATCCTCCGCAGTCTGCACCTTATCCGTCCTGAACCGAACCAGCCCAGTCGTTAGTATAATTCCGATCTCTGGGGGATAACGGAACGTGAAACACGGCTAGATAGCTCACCTCGACCCAACCCGGATATCAGTCTGAATCCGCACAATCCCCTGCTGGTGAAGAAGGGTATGCGCCTGTCCGATCACCTGGTGCACTCGGTCCCAGGGGCCTTCTGTAGGTGAGACAGGGGTTAGCTCTTCCTGTGTTGGGGTGTGTGCTATAAAGGTGGTTGGATGGCAAGCTCGGGCCTGCCGTGGTGTAGCACGGTATCCGCAATGCCCCGTACATTCAGATACTGAGACGAATACCAGGCGGCTGTGGATATATGAGTAGAGAGTACGTACCCAAGGTCGTCCCCGCAGAATGCATGGTGTATTTTACTCCGGATTGCTCGATCAGCCGCTGGACGTCAGCGATTTGGGCTGAGACTGAGGCCGAGGCGGTGCCGATCTGGAGGTCTGTGAGTATGCAGTGATGACTACTCTGGTAGATGCGTGCTTACCGGGATCAGACAGAAGTCAGCAGTGCACTTGTCGGGGGTGGGGAGGTCTGTGTATGCCATTGTGGTTGAAGGGGAGGGAGATGGAGATGGCGGGGTGTTGTAGGGTGTAGACGTGGGGAGATGTTTCCTTTTTTTTTAGTGACCTCAAGTGTATTTACCGACTGTACGGTAAAAAGGGAAATCGAGATCGAACTAGATGTGTAACGCATTCTCACAGGGCTGAACTCGACCCCCTGCTTTATCAGCGTCCCCTTATCCTGTTCCTGGTCCTGACCGCCGTGTTCTTCTTTTCATCTACCTTCACCCTCAACTCTAACACTCTGATTGGACTGGAATGATCGCCCCAGGGAGCAGCGCCACTGCTGTGATCAATTCCCGCCTGCTGGGACTAAACCCTGCACGCCATTCCCGGGTTCTTTCTCCGACTTTCAACCGTCCAGAACCGCCAACTGCCAAACGGCAACCGGCGGTCCGGTTGCCTTCGTATTCATCACCGTCACCGGACTCGACGACTCATCCGATCCATCTTATTCAGCGCCACGCTGCAGTCTGATACCCGCGTCCATCAACCCTCCGCGCTACTCGCTCGGCTCGAATCCACCAAACTGAATCAGTTTTAGCTCCAACACTGGATGCATGCACAACCGATCGACCCAGTAGCTTCTACGCGCGTGACCAATCGGCATCAACGGCCTCGACCGCTCATCCCAAATCTCCACCAAATCACCCCAGATCCCTGGAAATCGGCTCTGTGGCGTGGATTCCCCTAAACCCCAGTCAAAAAGCAAAGTCATGCTCCTTGATATTTTACTTTCCCACCTAGCATCATTCCCCACGAATGACAAAACCCAGTCTCCTTGAACTCCCAGCGGGAGTTCAGCTCCTCTATCTCGCCGAGGGAGGCGCAAATGTGATCTATCGCTTTGTCTCTGCGCCGGTCAAATCGCTCAAGAAAGACCCCCCGAGGCCGCTGTCACAAGTAGCGATTGAAAGCTTCGAGCATCGCACTGTACCAGCTGAGCTCAGGGGCAAACTGCTTCGCCTGCGCAAGGAAACAGCTGCAGACGTTTCGTACAGAGAAATCGTCCAGAATTTCAACAACATTGTGCGACCCCTCTTCAAGCCCGAAGAGCTAGTCGACCAAACACTCATTCGTCTACCGGAGGGATTAATCCCTCGCTGCAATGAGCAACTCCGCATCGACGAGCTAAACGGCATGCGGCCGAAGAAGCGACACGGTGGATACCTGTGCTTGAACGAGCCGTTCGGTCTACTGATCACCGACATGACGACCGACGATGACCCAAGTGCCACACTGGCGGAGTTGAAGCCGAAATGGCTGACCCAGTCCCCTTCAGCCCCTGGAAACGCACACCGGTGCCGGACATGTGCACTAAGAGAGATGAAGAACCACCAAGCACGGAGACTGGGACAGAAAGAGCACCGATCTTTCTGTCCGCTGGATCTCGTGTCCGAACGGCCTGAGAATATCCTGCGCGCAACGAGTTTCATTAAAGGATGCAACGATCGATCCCGACTCGCGCGCATCTTGCACCGCAATCCCACCCTGCAGAAACTACAATCTCAGCAAATGTCCCGACGAGAAGTTGGTTTGCTTGGGCCTCCGGCACTCTCTCGGGCGATGTCTCTTGATATGACGCTCCGAGACTGTACGATGTTTATCAAGGCATGTCCCCGTGTCCCCTGGGTATCTTCAACCTAATCTAATACGGTTTGCAGATCCCCCGAGATGAATTAGCACCGGTAGAAATCCGCCTCGGTGATCTCGATCTGAAAACCGGCGCTGGAGGCAAAGCGAAGTACTGGCGAGACGTCGAGATCAACCTGATTGACGGGGGCTGGTATCGCGGGTCCAACAGCCAAGAACCCAGCGAGTGCGCGTTGCAACGGGGTCGTATCTTAACATGAAGCACACAATGATCGGTAAGGTTTAAACTGGCTTGATATTACTACTCAACGCCCGACAAGTTTTCTTTTCCATGTGATTATGAAATGGGCGGCTGTTTGTACAATACTTCGGGAATTCTCTTTCCATTGCTACCTTACCCTCGGGTATGTAGGGTCTGAGATTATAGGTGGCTTTTTAATTAATGCTCGATAGCATAGCACCTCTTTGAATTCCCATTTTCCATTCTAATGTTCCTTCAGTTCCCATTGTTCATGATTAAAGCGCATCGGGACCTGGATGTGCCCTCGAATCAGAAGCATAGATTATATTAACACATCGAGTTATCAATCAGACATCACCTACCAACCCCCTCCTAAGTTCAATAATTCATAGAAATATACATCACCAATAATGAAGTAAACCCGAACCAAGAAATACAATACCCCAGACCAAAGAAAAAACAACCCAATATCGACAACCATCCCATCCGACCATCCCATTTAATCGGTAGGATAAGCAGCAGGCTGCGACGCAGGCTGACTATAATCACCCGAAGGCATCATACGAGTGAACTCATCCATTGGAGCCGGCTCAGCACGAAGATTCAATTTCTTGTTACCCAGCAGACCGCCGAGCATGCCGTCAGAGGCACTGGAGGAAGTGGGTTTCATGGACGAGCTTAGAGTGGATGGAGTGGAGGAGTATGAGCCTGTAGGTGTCGAGGTGGATGCCATAGATGAAGTCGGAGTTGTGGAGGTGCTCGTCGGGGTGGAGGACGGTGCCATGGAGGAGCTTTGGGATGAGTCGGGGGCCCAGGTCATGGATTGGTTGGGGACGGCGCCGTATTGGCCCTGAGCGGTGACGGAGCCACAGAGGGCGAGGACGGAGGCTGTGAGGATGTGTTTGAGATACATGGTTGGAGGATTGATGGATTGTTTGGATGGAAAGGGTTGGGAATGGTGCGACGGAGAAGTAGGCGGTTTTGTATTTGAGTCTGGGGATGTGATCTTCTTTGATTATATAGTGCATCCTGGGCCCTTACATGGTAGAGTATCATGGAGGTTTGGGATCGCCGTTAGAGATTCGATGTCTCATATAACCTTAACATCATCGGTGGGTTGAAATTAGGATCTACTGGGTGATACGATCACCCGCGCGGGATGGGAGGGCTTGTTTGCTTTAGATAGCAAACACCCTGACGCAGTAATGCAAAACATAGATTGAGGAGGAGTGATTCAAAGCGATTGGGCATTTGAAACTCCTCGATATCAATTCGAACCTATGAGACCTCGGCTGATGACGAGGACTATCCAAACAGCACCCCAGGGCAGTGAGTTCATCACTTACAAGCTAAAACAATAGTTTCAAATCAAGCTAAATACCCCGCAGCCCTTCCACGAAAACAGCAAGGGCTTCTACACTCCGGGCCGGCAATTGTCTCCACAATCCCCCTTGCATGGTAGGGGTGTTTATGAGCCACCAACCGGTTGATATCATCGGCCGAAACGACAGAAGTCAAATTGTGAATGATGGTTGGTATCCCCATCTCTTTAGAAGGTGTCGGAAGGAGTTCTCTCTCTTTTAGCTTCTTTCCTTCTTCAAGACTTTCCATATCTCAGAAGCTCTCTTGTCTAGTCATCATAGTCTTCCTCGACAGCTCTCAAGCGGTTATGAGCCTCTCTCTCATCGATTTATATGGATTCCCTGCAGCTTACATGCTTTTTTGGATGCTCTGCATCACCATCCATCATCAAGAGTACCTACTGGGATTCTTCCATCATCCAGAGTGCCTACTAGGACTCTGTCATTATTACTATGGTTGCCAATCAGCCTAATCAAACCTGGGAGGACGTACTGACTAAGTTAGTAGTTAACTAGTCTGTGGATCTTCCAAAACCCTCCATCAGGCCTCTGAATTCTCCCTCTGGAAGTGGGAGACGCGCCTGAAAGACAAGGGCGACTGGGAGGCCTGGAAACAGTCTGCATATAACACATTAAAGGCCTCAGACCTTCATAATATAATTAACTAGATAATTCTATGACTAAACATTAAGTTCACTATTCTGTTTGGCACCTATTCTTTTTGGCCACCTTTCACCACGCTCTTTTACTATACCGTTAAACTACCTCCGTTAAACATATACAATTTACCCATTAGAACTATAACCTTGTCACTTATTTTATCAATCTCCGGCGATGAATTATAAGGGACGGGAAAGCAGTAACTATAGTATAATGTAGCTACTTTATTCAAAAACGCCCTTTCATAATAGTAGCGCACACATCCTAAGCGATGTTCTTTGACAATACAGAGAATTGGCAGAGTAGCAGGAAGAGGATATGACAGAACGTTAGAGTGGTAAGTATGGCATGAACGTGTTACATATAGTATTTAAGTTCCTGTCTTTCTCAACTTCGATACGACGTCTTTCAAATTCTTTGTCCTATGTGTCGGTCTTTGTCAATAATGTCCGACCTTGTACTGAGCTGACGGCATAGGAAATGCCGATCTACTTGACCCTTTCCTGCAGAATCTAACGTACATCAAGTGGCAGTATTATGGAAGATATTTTAGCAGATTTCTAGTAGATACACTGAGCTAATTGCAGGAGCGCTTCATTATCATGTCATTATCATGCATCGTTCTCTCATGAGTCTTCCACGGTTTCACGGACGCCCCAGTGTTCAAAGACTTTATAGCTCAGCTTCTTCAGCACCGCGGAAGATGGCCTGAACTTAAATCTACCTGTCCTGTTTTTGTTCGTGATGAGCACTTTCCAAGTACGCACTGGAAAGTAGAGATGTAGCTCTTTAATGAGTATGAGTGAATATAATCATCCGGTGGGGGTTGGCTTTTTAGTAAAGATCGATCTCATTCGGGAAATCTGTTGGAAAATGGAATATTGTATTGCCTATGTATAGTTGATCGGTTGATGAGTTAACATAGATGGGCTTGACTCAGTTGCTGTATCTGGTGCACACTGGGAATGGACCCCCTTAAACCCTCTGCGCCGTCACTTCTGCCTGGATTCCGGTGCCAGAGGCAGTGGCGTCGGGCGACGCCTCGGCATTGTCCGACTGTCGAATGAATTGCACCTTAAACTCAATGCTAAAGCGCCCACGGGGCAACGTCCAATTGCGATATTCACGCCAGGGCCGGTAGCTGAAGGACAGGAAGCATCGCACGAGGAACAAAGCTAAGTGGATCAGTCTAGATTTCCAGTGGGTGTTAATATGTATTAAGAAGAAGAGCAGAGAGGTCGGAATGACTGACCCGAAAATAACAGCTAGCAAAAATACGACCTGGGCGATACGGATGAACCATAGGGGTACACCTACGTCCCATTCGGAGCCATCGAGGCCCAACTTCGATAGACCATTACCGATTGAGAATACAGCGATGGCGAGGTCCAGGATCAGGTTCAACCAAAGCCAGATAGGACGGTTCCAGAGATACAGACGAGCCAGATTAAGGAACGAGATCAATCCGGCGGCCAGGAGCTGTTGTCGCTGTGGTCAGCGACCTATTTTCCTGGTGAGGAGAATGTGCGTGACATCAAAACATACCGTCCACAAGAGGGCAACTAGAGCACCCTCTGGTGCCCAGGGCATGATATTCCCGAATCGGGCAAGAAATATGAATATGATGGTCAGGTTCAGAATAAGGATGAAGGCCGCAAGCAGTGCCGAGCTCCACGTCAAAATGAAGATGGTTTTGGTGCATCGTCGTTGATGTCTTTCCACAATGGGAGCGTATCGTTCATCAGTCGGGGATCCTAATTCGTCGGCTGTGGGGTCCAACAGCAGCGGGGTATCTTCAGTGGTTCGCGACATTATATCGTTAATGGGATGAAGAGGGAAGGTGGCAATATTAATGGGAAGAGAGTCGAGAAGTTATCTGGTTATCATGACTAACCTACCTAGGTAAAGGTCGCAGAATGACTCCCAGGCACCAACCAAGGGCCCAACTGGGTTCCATCTGAGCGTGGTCAGGATTTATCGGCCCGACATCAACCCGGCTCTCTGACCACGCGCACTAGTAGAAGTTGAGCGTGTCTAGGAATACCCCTAACCACGCTGAGGTATTATACAACCATATGCTATATTATGCTAGTAGCTAAATATCCTTGGCACTACAGTTTAAACCCCCAGTTAAACCCTAAACCCCCTTAGCCCTACACCACTAAATTTTGATTAATTAATTTCTGTTATTTACGCCAGTTTGGTCTGAATAAGGTAATATCACCACTTTTTAGCCTACCTACTACGTAATTATAAGAAATATATATATATATATATATATATTTTAAGGGTCGGTTTCATTGGTCGTATTAATATTTTAGGCCCATAAATATAAAGATTAAAAAGTGGTGGTAGAAATTAGTGGTTAAGCTGAAAATATATGAAACATAATAGAAAAGACTCGAAAAATAAATAAAATAAATGCTAATCTTCTCCCTCGGTGTCAGGCCAAAACGGGTGCATTGAATCATCTTTCGTCGAAGGGTCAGCACCTTTCTCGAGCAGTAACTTAACGATGGCCTCGTGCCCATAGCTGTTTTTCGATAGCAGTCCGAACAATATCGGTTTTGTTAAAAAGCTTGGTCAGATCACGCTGAGAACGGTCATTGACCGACACAACAATCGCAGTGTTATTTTCCTATAATCGAATTGCGATCGCTCATTTATTGACTTTCAGTCAGTTACGCTGCTAAGCTGGTCCTTGAACGCAGG
This sequence comes from Penicillium silybi, assembly GCA_027569585.1. Lineage (NCBI taxonomy): Eukaryota > Fungi > Ascomycota > Eurotiomycetes > Eurotiales > Aspergillaceae > Penicillium > Penicillium silybi. The sequence continues at coordinate 336,321 of JAPDFI010000025.1, forward strand.
CCGTTGACGGAACAACTCCACCAAAGGCAAGAACAGATTGCGCCCGTCAGATGAACTTTGAGCTTCATTATCAGCCTTGAGCTCATCCCACGAGACCCATTCCCACCCAGAACATTTCTCAGGTTCAAGATTCTGAGTGGTTGTTAGTTCAAGCACGAACAACGGGAAATCAAAAGCTTATGATAAAGCAATATATGCTGCACTCACCTGAGGCTGAGCTCCAGCATCAACAGTTCCAGCCATGAAAATGGTGATGTAGTGCTTATTTTCTTTTTCGAAGACGCTATTGACGGCGGTCAGGAATTGCAGGTTGTGGATCTGCAGACCTGTTTCTTCCAGCAGTTCGCGTGCCGCGCAGGTCTCGAAGGATTCGCCGAATTCAAGGTGTCCGCCTGGTAAGGCCCATGTGTCTGTGAGGATGGAAGCATGAGACTAGTGTTCGCGGCAGCCAGCGTGAAGACGGATATTGCGGCTGGAATGGCCAACTCACCGGCACCGTGGCTTCCCTTTCGCTCTCCGAGGATGAACTTGCCCTCGGGGTTCAAGGCGAAGACGCCAACACCAACCCTGGGCTCCATCGTGAATTGGAAACTGGATTCGGGCCGTAAATGTGCGATAGGCGAGGTTTACCTGCAAGGGATTTCGTGGTGGGGGCAAAGCGGGGTCCCACGATCGGCAAAAGCAGATATCGCGAGGTGATAGATACACTGTTTTTGCTCCTTTTTGCTCCTTGATAACCCTGATACCTCGATTCTTTCTGATCAGTAGAGAGCGCCAGTGAGGCAATGAGTCATATCGCCCCTCGTATCCCGATTTTTGCTAGGATCGCTGCATAAGCGGGGCAGGAAATCTCCAAACAGCCACAGAATCGAACAATTCATATCTATATCCGTATTCCATAGCTACTCATAGCGAGATTTGTTCCTACTATTTGATTTTAATCTTCAAGCTCGACTCTTGTCTCACTGCGCCATAGGTCCCTGCCACATCTCCCCGCACACCCATGTGCTCCTTGACCTGGGACATGTACGCATCAGCCAACTCAACTTCCATAGTCGCACCGCTATAGAAATGCCTCTGAAGATAATTAGAAGGAATATGATATATGGTGCTTGGACTACCTCTCAATATCTTCTTGGTTCCCTGTACATAGTCAAACCGCGTTCATTTAGATCCAAAATACCAATCCGACAAAATTACCGCAATCGCAGCTACCTAAACTCCAAAGTCAGTCTGTAACAGCGCTAACATCATGTCGGAGACTCACCAATGAAACATCCACACCAGGCATGACAGTCAAATCAAGAGCAGGCCGATGTCCTCTCGAAGACTTCCTCAGATTTAACTTCTCATTATGCTGAACACTCTCTCGCACCTCCGCAATCCTCCGATCTTCATCCACGATATCGAAGAAACTAAGCACCACTCCATGTTTCACCACACTCAGCGTAAGCTCCTTATCCTCCTCACCTTTCGTCTCTCTAGCAGCCATGTTTCGAAAAGTGAATTTCATAACGCTGCCATTCCAGGAAAACTGAGGTCCTGCCTTGGCCACCTTCATATCCCCGCCACCGGGCAGGGTAATATACCAACGAGAGGAAAGACTAGCCAATCCCGACGTGTGAAGCTCGAAGAATGGTAGACCCGAAGAATCGCGAAACTCTCGGCATGAGCGATCGCCGTACTTTCGTCCAGTTACTGTGAACTCGGGCGTGCCATCTTCGTCGGTGATCTTGTATGATACTGCAGAGTGTGCATCACCCTGTGGCTTAAGGACTAGAGATCGTTTTGCCGTTGCAATCTGCTCTTTTCGGAAGGCGATCTCGCGCTCTGGTGATCTTAGTGACTTGCGAGGACTGGAGCGGAAGTTATGCGCCATTCGCGCGTCAGGGTATGAAGTGTAGGACATGGTGACGGAAGTATTGTCGAGCTTGTGATATGTTGCTTCAAAAATGCAAACGAGAGGATTTTATACGGGCACAGATCGCTAAATCCCGCATGGTTTATGGGTTGAGCGATTTCGACGGTTACTGCGCCCGACATGACATAATAGGAAAGCTGTTTCATCCGCGCTCCGAACTAGTGAGTACGATGTGGCGGTCCCAGTGAGCCTCATCGGGACTAGTAAGTCCGGTGCAGCTGTTGCAGTGGGGGCCGATTCACGATAAATGGCGAAACTCGGCAATATCATCTTCCTGGGGGCCGTAGCAATCCCACTCACTCGCACGAGATGTATTTTTTAGATGGGATCTAGCATCTGTTTTTCTCTTATCTTTACTATTCTAGAATTTGAGTTGAGTTCTGAGCCAAGAGGACATCAATGCTTAGCGTTGAGGTGACGTCGTAAGAATCACCTCGCAAAGTGACTGTAACGGAAACCCCATTTGAACCGCTTAGGTATTTGTTGAGCTTACTCGTAACTTCAGCCAGCTTTACCACAAAATGAGTGTCGACTTTACCTCGTTTATATGGTTGGAAAGAAGTCGGGAGGGCCCTCGAAACCCGATGAGTAATGCGGGTTTTCGCGCCTTGAAGTAGGCAGCAATCAACTTTCACTTCATTCTCATCTACAGAGCACCGCAACTAATCCAAGATGGCTGCAAAGTTTACAGTCAAGTCTCTAGACCATCTTGTTCTCACAGTCCGCTCCATACCACAGACAGTTGCCTTCTACACGACCCATTTGGGGATGCGGCACGAAGTCTTTGCCTCACCCGCCAACCCCGCCGTTCAAAGGTTAATTTCTATCGCCTGGATATTTAACTTGAGGGGTTAAATTAACATGGCTAGACATGCCCTTCCATTCGGGAGCCAGAACATCAATCTCCATCAATCAGGCAAGGAGTTTGAGCCGAAAGCGCAGAATGTTATGCCGGGGAGCGGGGACCTTTGCTTTTTGACAGACTAAAATGTGGAGAAGGTGCTGCAGGCTTTTCAGGAAGCAAAGATTGAGGTAAATTGATTTCGTTTGGTTCTATTCTCTTGATAGGCTAATGATCTGCAGGTACTAGAGGGAGCTAAGATCGTCGACAGAACTGGGCCGATCGTGTTCGTTTTGCCTCTCCCAAATATGACACCTTGGCTTATATCACGCCTCTTACTGCCTGAATTTATATGGCCTGACGACACTCGGCCAATCGCAAACGAATAAATACCACCGACGCCTCCACTAATAAATTCCTAACTCCGTCGTGTTTGGGTTTTCTTGCATAAACACATGCGACGATTCTCTTGATTATATTGCGGTTGGGTTGGGATCCCTTACGATAATCAGATTGCTTCTATTTAGGCTTATTTTAAAATAGTCTGATGACGCGTGAATAGAGGAGATTCTCTCTATATAAGTCGCTAGAAGGGCCGGTTTTCCGGTACTGTGAGTAATATACTATAGAGAGTATTTCAATACACTATATACACCGATGTCAATTCTGATGACTTATATTCCTAGTCGAGATCTAGGCTAGGCTTATAAGATATTAAGTATCCAGGATAGGAAGTTAATTTTATAAGAGCTTAAGAGCTATTTAGAGATAATGCGCGGGTGGTTAAATCTATAAGGTAGGAATAGGATTTGCTCGCTGCTAGGAACTGCTATTAGAAGCGTTCGCGTTTTTAATTACCTGCTAGTATCCTGAATACTGGAACTTCACTATAGTATTACAGTTTATATAGGAGGATTTCTGGTGGTATAACTTTATTATCGACCTTAGGGGCAGCGCGTATTTAGCAGAACTAAAATATAAATACGCACTAACCGCCTTAATAAGCTCTTTTTATTATTAGTGATACTAAGGTCTTTCTGTTTAATTATACTTATTCTTAAAAAACTTTTATCACTTTTATCTAGATTAGGCTCACTCTAGGTAAAGAATTCTTAAATAAAAAGTTCCCTTACTAGATCTACTATCTAGATAAATAGCGCCTATCGCTTAGATTATTAAATAACGTAAATCTAGCCGCCGTGGCTGAAACAGCCAGACAAATAAGTTATAGAACACCTAACCTTCTGATGCCAACCAAAGATAGAGTCTATACCACGGATAAGTAATTCCGCCAACGCTATCGAGCCTGGGCGCGTATTTAATCAGAGAAGACCCAACTTTGGGGGCCCAATTCGGCAGCAAGCCATTAGATGGCCATTCTCTTGCCGCCGCTTGTTTTTGCGTCAGAACTTTAAACCATTCTATCCTCAAGAGCAGGACAAGATTTGTCGCCTAACCGTATACCCTGCGGTATTCCCTCATTAACCGCCTAACTCCACTCGAGACGCCTCCATGTCTCTGCATTACAGTCCATGACGTCTTTTTCCTGGGCCTCCATGATGCAGTCTAGTTCTAACGAAACCCAATGAATGCCAAGCAAGAACTACATCGAAGCGCGCGTGAAAAGTCTCTATGAATAACTACAACAACCGAGAGAATACGTTTTGTAATTCTCAAGTGCACGGGCAATTGAAAAGTTTGATTATCGAGGTAGGAAGCAGGGCAATAACTATATGCGAAGTTTGCATGCGCGTTCACCCAAGACATGTTTTGTTACGGCGCAGATAGACCGTAGGCAACCGCTTGGCCCGTTATCACTCCCTGCTATGCCGAGGTCGATACTTAATCTCAATTACTCGGTTCCAATTGATTGTAGAATTTTCGTAGTCAACTTTACAGTATTAGCCTTCGATCTATTGATCGCGCTATGGAAAAGAGAAGAAAGCCACGCCGTATAGAGACACAATTCTTTCCCCTTAGATAGTCGATTCCATTTAAGTGCATGGGTACATGGGGCCTACTAGGTATCTAGCTAGTTATCAGACACCTGAAACGGCTCCTTGGTAGATCATTGGTGAGGATTAACTGTTGTATAGCCGCGGGGGCGAGTCTTGTTTGACACGTTTGCGCGGACAAATTTTCGGATTGAGATTTCATCATCGCTTTCTGTTCAGTCCATGTTAAGAAGGCGGTCAACCTAGGAAGGTTTCAACCAACCTTCATGACGAGTTTCCAAGACGACCTACCTGCACGGCATTCCCTTTATTGGGCGAGATGAGTGTTTGTAATCTTTATCTATAGCAACTGGTTTCGATGAAGAATGTCAGGAGATCACCTCCCGAACTTTCTGGAGGGAATTAATCTTTTCACTGGTGACGACGCGGGGCATGACGGTCAGTGTGAGCGCGTGCTTGACAGAAATTCCGCAAGCTCACGCGTTTACAGCCAATTTTACCTTCGATTCTGATCTACTTGATTTCTCTATCCCTTATGCTCAACCGCCATTAGAGCCGTCTGCCGGGAACCCTCTCAACCACCAATTTACTCATCCGTCAACCTCTCTTCCCACGTCCTGGGGCCAGGGCTCGGATACAGACAGCTTGCAAGCCTCTCTATCACTTGCAGACGACTTGCCTGAGGATTTTCAGTCTGAATGGGAACTTAATAGCTTAAGCCTCGCCCGGTCACATAGCGTTGGCCCTGAGGTTCTACCGAATATCCTGGCAGGTGGCAAATCTGTCACAGAATCAGATCTCAGTACTCGAGAAGCAGTACCTCCTGAGACGAACACTGGCGGGTTTACAGAGCCTCGAGTCAGAGTGGGGCAGAATGCTGTACCTCTCAGTGGCCGGACCGGCCTGCCTAGACGCAGGAGTCGCTACTTGGTCCGACACTCGGGAGCACGAACCAGCCCCATTATCATCCCGAACTCGAGCGCAGTAGGCCCCATGGATAGATGGCGAGAATCTCCACCAGAGGATGAGCCGGCAGCTATGTCCGCTATTTTGCAGGCCTTGGAAAAATCATCCGTTCAACATGCCGATCAATCTCGGGCCGTTTCCTCAGATGTACTCAATGCAGGGCGCAACAATGCATTCAGCCACTATCGACGAGCTCCGTCTACAACCAGTGGCGAATCCAGCGGGTCCTCGAGAGCATCAAGGGACTCTGCTCTGTCACATTCGCCTTCACGGGACCCGTCAGCGTTTTCCCGTACTTCCAAGAGCCGAGTCAGCAAGTCTACTCGAAACGCTCAGGGGAACACTGATAAGTCTCGAAAGTTTTGTTGCACGTTCTGCTGCGATAGGTTTAAAAACAAGCATGACTGGGCTCGACATGAAAGATCTCTTCATCTGAACCTTGAGAAATGGTACTGCGCACCCCATGGAACATCAGTCTTCTCCCCAGTTACGCGAAGAACACACTGTGCGTTTTGCAACACGTTGGATCCTACTCAAGAACACCTCAATCAACACCATCCCAAGGCTTGTCAAGATGCCTCTGGCGAGCCCCGCTCATTTCACCGCAAAGACCATCTGGCACAACACCTGCGACTGGTCCATAATGTCGACACGCTCCCTCTGATCGATTACTGGAAAATTGGGCACTCTGCCATCTCCTCACGCTGCGGATCTTGTGATCAGGCCTTGAATACTTGGGAGCAACGGGTCAACCACTTGGCAGAACATTTCCGGAAAGGATTGACAATGAAGGACTGGAGAGGCGAGCATGAATTTTCACCCGCAATCGCAGCACAGGTCATGAATTCTCTGCCCCCATACTTGATAGGCTCGGAATCTCAGAGCATAATCCCTTTTTCCGCGACGAACACACACGTACGGGATCACTTTGCACAGATTTCTTCTCGCGCTCAGTGGGCTGACGAGGAACACGATATGAGTGAGGGTCAAGGTGTTCAACATGCACCGGAGGCACCGCCGAAGAACCCTTCACTGGCGCAGTTTAGCTCTTTTACAGAGCTCCTCACCTCACATTTGGGTCACTATGCTCAAGAGCAAATGAAACAGGGCATCATACCCACTGATGAAATGTTCCAGCGGGAGTCAAGACGAGTTCTTTACGACTCTGATGACCCGTGGAATCAGACTATTGCGGACAACCTGGAATGGCTTTCGTCGTTCCGAAATCTATTTTGTGGTGAGAAAACGGCTATCAACCTCGGATCTATTGGCCTAGAAGAACATATCCCAGATGATTCGCGAAATGCCCATCAGATTTGATTTTTATTTCTCCGCCTGACTCCTGTACAAAACTGTCTGTCTCCATGTCCTCTAATTGTCGAATCCTTTTCTCGTCTAATCACTCAAGTGTACCACCGCCTAGGATGTGTCCCAAGTTAACGAAGAGACATTTCCTTCAATAACCTCCACCCATGGATGCGGCTCGTTGCCGCGTGTGATATCAGCGAGTCGTTTCCGGAACATCAAGACGTACGGGGATTCGGCGAAGGGAACGACGATCTTCTGCTCTCCGGACCGGATCCGACCAACAGGCACAATAGAGGCGGCCGCTCCAACTGCAAATGCCGAGGCCAGTTTGCCCTGCTTTGCAGCATTAGCAATATCATAGATGGTGAATTTGCGCTCTAGCGATTCAACCGGTTTCGACCCTATCTCCTGAGTACGGGTAGAGTTGACTGACAGCCTCTCCCGGCCCAGGTGAAGAACCGATTCTCTCGTAACCGCCGGCAAGATGGTATGTTCATCCAAGAGTGGAGTAACCATCTCCAATTTTCCTTTGGCATTCTCCCAGATCACGAAGTTGGTTGACCGGGCCCCGGTAACCTGACCGTCGTCCCCAAATAGCCACAAAACTTGATCGCAGACTTTCTTCTTCGCTTGACTGTGCACAACAACGGATGGTCCATAGTTGGCAGCAACATTTGCCAATCCGGAACCACCTGGCCATGCCCTGAAAGTGTCACTATCGCTGGCAAGCAAGCGCAGCCCTTCCGTGGGTTGCTTCAGGCTTGTGTATGAGATGGTGATAAACATGAGAGCCTCCTGAGGTACCTGGAACCCCAAATTGTCATCCATGCCCACAAGTGTTGGCGAAATATAAAGCGAAGAAGCCGTTTGATCCCTCGGAAGCCATTGGGAGCGTCCAATGCGTACAGATTTCGAACCAACTAAAGTAGTTGGTCAGGTTCATATCCAGATAGGGAGATTCACATTGCAAAAGCCAGCATCCGGGAGCAGCTGTGAATAGGACGGAATAATCGCAACTTTCCGTCATATCCATTGTACGCTTTTATTCCCCTAAAAGCACGCTGTGGCGTAATGCAAGACAATGGCGGACGGCGGTAGGTTGAGGGGTCCATTGGGGACTATCTCTGGTGCTGCCCATCCTGATATTGCGTTCCACCGTGCAAGAACCATGTGGTCGGTGATTACCTTGCGGGTGTTCAGTTCCAGTCAATCGGCTGCAGGAACCGACTTGGAGTGGTTGGTCAACGTGACATTGAGTTTCGAAGCATCGAGGTTGTTGAGGCTGGAAGAAAGAGACTGGCTATCTGTTAATTTGAAGAATGAGGGGGGTTAAAAAGGCTTCGTGAGACATCTTGAATAGAATGGATGGTTGAGGCTTGCCTAGTTGGAGTATGCGAGATTGTCCGTGAGAGAAAGCGGTAACGAAACAATTTGACTTTATAGCGGAAACAATTTATAGGAGTTCTAGTAAACCAACATTCGCTGCCTTACTCTACGTGACTTGCTTAATCAAGGTTGAATTATCCCAACACCGTGGCTATGCTCGCACAAAAAATCTCGCAAATTTGCTTGATTTCCTAACGCATATGACTGATAACAAACAGGCACGGAAGTAGAAAGGGCGTGGGCGTAGGTGCATTTTGGTGGATCGCTATTCTCATTTGTGATTGGCGGAGCCGCCAACTGCTGTGGAAATCTTAATCCGTCGCCATTGTTGGGCGTCGGACGTAGGGCGTCGAATGTAGGGCGTCGGAGGTAGGGCATAGCAGGAATTTTTAAATCGGAACAGTCCCGAATATCTTGGGTATAGCGGTGTAAATAAGTTTAGAAACGGGAATTCTGAATTATATGAACACCATTTTTCGGTACATAACAGAAGAGGAACAACGTCCATTGCCGTTTGTCTTTTTGGGTATTGTTGGATTCGTTGATCTATCATAATCAATGCTGGTTGCTCTCGACAGACGCGCCTGCCAGTCATCATCATTGGTCTTCCACCGATCTTCGAAAATCTACCACCAATTCCTACGACGTCTTACCATGCCCCGCATCGAATCACTCATGAAGCCGCCCAGGATACACGTCCTCGGGCTTGGGAGCATCGGTACCTTCATTGCTCACGCCTTATCCGAAATCCCAAGCAAGCCTCCTGTCACTCTCTTACTACATCGTGAATCCCTGCTGGATGCATATCAAACGAATGGAAACCAGATCCTACTCAACACAAGACAAGGTACATTGGTAGGGCGGACGGGTTATGACCTCGAGATGCACCGAGGAGGAGCGTGGCATTCGGGGCCGTCGCCTTCCAACAAAATCAACACCGAAATCCAAAATCTGATCGTCAGCGTGAAAGCAACACAGACTGTCTCAGCGCTCCAGTCACTCAAACATCGTCTTTCTTCCAAATCAACCATCCTCTTCTTGCAGAATGGATGTGGAATGGTCGACGAAGTAAATGACGTTCTATTTCCAGACCCACAGACAAGACCCAACTACATTGTTGGCGTCATCTCACACGGCGTTACGCTAAATCGACCATTCCACGTTACCTATACGGGAGCCGCTGCAGTGACTCTTGGAACAGTTCCTCGCTCACTGGAATCTAAATCCGCAAATTTCGAGATGTCCTCGAGCCAATACCTCCTGGATAATCTCACCTTGTGCCCCCGCCTCAACGCCACGTCCTACACCTATAAGGAAGCGTTTCAGATTCAGCTTGAAAAGCTTGCGGTGAACGCCTTCTGCAATCCGCTTTGCGCTTTGCATGATGCTAAGAACGGCTTCCTTTTTTCTCTTCCCGAAGAGCGCAGAGCGATACTCACGGAAATTTCCAATATTGTTGTATCTCTGCCCGAGCTGAAGGATGTACCGGGTCACGCAGAGCGGTTTGCGGTTGATAAACTGGAGGCTACAGTGAATGCAATTTTAACCAAGACTGCGGAAACGACATGCTCGATGGTTTGGGATCTGAGAGCTAAAAGGGAGACGGAGATTAGGTTTATCAATGGGTACTGGGTTCGAAGGGGGAAGGAGACTGGGGTGAGCACCCCAGTGAATGAGGACTTGATGAAGAGGATAATGGAGCGAAGTGGTTGATGGCATTGGAATAGCATTTAGTCTGACAGGCCTCGGTCTTTTTCAAATAGATTACAGTGCACATTCTACTTTGCTTCAACTTTTGTTTATTCACAAACGCGACGAACACTATACTAAAACTGAATCAAGCAGCGATTAACACTATCCATTGCCATCTCGCATCCTGGGGGCTTTGAGTTTGGCGTGGCCGGAGATCACGAAGACTTATGAGTAACCTGAACGACATCACTATTAACAATCTTATGTAAATGGAAACTCTCTCAAGGTGACGTTCGTTCCTACGGCAGAATTTCCTATCCTAGTATTTTCGTCAGTGGCGGTAATTCCCGCTTCCCATGCCCTACCTCCGACCCGCGCCCTGCGCCCTACGCCTCACTAGACCTATTTGGCTATTTATCTTCTCACCGGGCCCTCAACGACAACAAATCAGATGCTTTCCAGAGTGAAATTACCAGTTTGTTTTAAAGTAGATTTCTTAATTGTTAAGGCAAGATGTTGACTACTGTGCGTTGTCCAACGACCAACCTAGCTAGAACTCGATCCTAACAATTGAAGTTCGACCTTTTCATTCTGTCTCGCGCGATCGAATTCAGGCCACCAACCGAGTCACAATGGCTTCTTATAAAGAAGAGTCAGCGTACTTCAACAACTGCACCACTCACAAAACCCTCCACATACACGAAGCCCTGGCAAGAGTGTTCGTCGCGCGCCATGTCGAAGCTAACCGACGCGTCGTCCTCGTCACCTCTGGAGGAACAACAGTCCCTCTAGAAAACCAAACCGTTCGCTTCCTCGATAACTTCTCCGCCGGAACCCGAGGTGCTACATCGGCGGAATACTTTCTCGAGGCGGGTTACGCCGTGATCTTCCTACACAGACAATTCAGCCTGTTACCATATTCCCGCCACTATAGCCACTCGGTTAACTGTTTCCTCGACTTCATGGATGAAGAGCCACCCTTGGAATCTCTCGCGACAAGGTCAACCCATAGCCGTATCGTGGTCCACGGTGAATATGAAGATCGACTGCGTGATTTGCTGAGGAAGTACCGCTCCGCTAAACAAAACAATCTTTTACTGTTGCTTCCATTCGAGACTGTATCGGATTATCTAATTGAGCTTCGTGCATTGGCCCAATTGATGGAGCCGCTGGGTCCGAATGCCTTGTTTTATCTTGCAGCGGCTGTTAGCGACTACTTCATCCCGCCGGACCGGATGTCAGAACACAAGATCCAGTCGTCGGAGCTGCCTGATACTTTAAATGAAGATATTGATTCCTCGAAAGACCCGATGGGTGCCATTGAGGCGCAGCATCCTGTCCAGAGCAGACAGTTGGCCATTGACTTGGACCCGGTCCCTAAATTCTTGCACCGGTTGGTCGACGGTTGGGCGCCGGAGGGGAGCACTGTGGTTTCGTTCAAACTTGAGACGGATCCATACTTGTTGATTTATAAAGCCCAGACCGCTCTGCATCGGTATGAGCATGACCTGGTGATCGGGAACTTGTTGTCAACCCGGAATCAGGAAGTTGTCCTGGTAACACCAGATGCTCCTTACCACCATTGGCTCCGTGTGCCGCAGGGCAGCAAAAACAGCGCTGGCTCTGAACCGATGCGGGATTCGGTAACCAGCGGTGACGGGAAAACCTGGTATGATGGTAAACGGGGGCAGGATACCGTCCATCAGGTTGCCGAGATTGAGAGTTTGATTATCCCTGAGGTTGCCAAGCTGCACGCGAAGATGATAGCGAAGCATGCGTGAGTGAAGGGCTGAAGCAAGACTTGATTATTTAACTAGGCTTATACAGTTTACACTGTGCGTGTGTAATTCCCTGAACCCTCGCTGAGCGATATGCAGGGTACATCTACTGCGTAAATAAATGCTTTTGTGTTCCACGGAGATTGTTCCAAACTTCCTGAGCGGTGAACTTTGAGCTTCACCTGGTAAGACTGCAGTGACCTATTTGCCATTTATGGTGTTAGGCTGCCCTTATGGCGCGACTGTAATAGATTCGCGAATGAGATGGACAGAAATTGTCCGCACCTGGATGCATTTCTGCTAGGAAGCGCAAGAACGCTGGCAATGCCGAGTTTAGGAATCTGGACAACGACGTACTGTGTTACAGATACGGTTCTGTTGCAGGCTCGACTATCTGGGGGTTTCCTGGTCTTGTCGAGCTTTAATGGTGGTGGTTTATCATGAAAACGGCGATGAAGTCTTCGATTGTGAGTGTGGGGTTGGACGGAGGAGCGGATTTTTGAATTTTGGGTGGCGATTGCTGTGGGGAAGTAAGGGGATGTTGAAGGACTTAGATATAGGTTGGGCTTTGATTTTTAGCTGTGGAGGTGGCGTTCGGTGCAAGGTGGGATGTGCCCCTGCAGCTCTCGACAGGCTCAGCATTGGGGTAATGGATCATGGTCTAGTAATCAAACTCGGGGACTACGTGACTGGTCATTTTGATTTGGCTATAACTCCCTTCCGCATAATCATCAATTGGTACAATAATGCAGTGTCCCAGGCCATTTAAATACCAGTTCCTTCCAGAAGAAATCCTTCAGAGCCTGGAAAATCGTCTCATGATGCTGAAGTATCATCCATAAGGCCAAACAAGGGACACAGATGGCAATCAATGTTCGCCAAATCGTTGATATCGCCCATTCCTAAAGAACGACTCTTACGAGCCGATGGAAATGTGTTAAAAATCAATTCCAAGTCAAAGGCCTCAAATGATTGCGTGGTAGGAATTGCACCTTTTCTAAGTCGGTATCTGAATGTCGTGAACATCGAAGCTGAACGGCTCACCTATGTCAAGATCGACTTTGTCGACTGACATCAACTGTTTGATAATTCTGAGCGGTCCTTTGACTCCTGGATTTGTCTTAGACATTTCACCAAGTTGATCAATTGTTGAGATGAGCAATCCTTTATAGTCAGAATTGCTCGCCGCATCCCCCGCGGCATTCCGTACATGGATAGTTTCAGCGACGTAAATGCCATAACCCAGGATGTAAGGTACCTTGGAGAGACCATATGCCGTTTTATAAGATTGCGTGATGCAAAAAATCATATAGACACTTCGGGAATTATTTCGATGGTGCGACGGGCACTGAGCGCATGCCACGCCGATCTGCTCTCCCAGTAAGGACTGTGATAGAGCAGGACCGTGTCGTTCGCTTTGTTGGAAAGCTTAGAAGTGTTTATATGAGGGATCCGGATGGGAACCTGATTGAGTAGGCTATTCCATACTCTGTTTAACCGGAAACCCCAGCTAATTTAACGATAGGGTTTCAAATCACTCATGATACTATGCAGTGCATTTGTTCTTCACACCTACAAAGACATGAGTTTTCATCGGGATAACACGTATCTATTACTGGATATCTTCAATACATCGCTTACTTGGGTTTAATATATTACATGCCAATACCTTCAATCGCCTCACTCCAAGTGACCCTGAGCGGCCGGTGATCTAAATCCAGCTCGGGCTATGAGAGCCCAGGCCAAGGCCCCCATGATCGCAGGATGAACGGCATTTTGCTGAACAATGATACAGCTCCATTAGTGCCGGTGGCAGTGACAGCTGTACCCGAGGCACTGTCACTAGAAAGTATCAAGCCTTATATAGAGGTCCATATAGTCTTTTCTTAATTACCTGTAATGCGCCAATCAGATCATGTCATCCATCCTCTCGTTCTCGTACGGATCAACAGTAAGTACTTACCATGATAGAAGCAGTAGAAGCAGTCGAAGTCGTGGCTGTGCTACTGTTATTTACACTGGAGGAGCTATTTCCACTCGCAGTGGCAGTAGCAGCCAGTCCCGAGGTAGCAGAAGATGGGCTAGGGGTCGCATCATCGGTTCAGCGGAATAAGGTGGTTGCGGTTAGGACGAGTGATTGGAGTGGTCAGGCTAAGAAGACGACGTGTGGCGATTCTACAGCGGTCCGAGCATTCAATTAACTTGGACCTCTCGAGAAGATGCTTTGTGGTATAGTGTACCGATGATTTGCTATGCGATATGTCTGATGGGGACGAATGTTATTTTTTGGAAGAGGTGTTTTCAAAATGAAGACTTGAGTTGATGACCAGAGCCTTTTGGCTTCACCGATGGCTTCCTGTTCTTTGGTAACACGCGACACAACAATTAAATTTCTAGGCAGAGAAGGGCCCTTGGCTGTCATCTCTTTTCTACCAATGAGCAAGAGCTCAGTAGCCGAACATTCTCCACCGCGTCGCGTGGACGACAATCTATGACGACATTCTCCGCTCCGCCCAGGTGAAAACGGTGAAAACAGTGAAAACAGGGGTAGGGCAGGCCCTAGCCCCTACACCGTATTTAAGGAAGAATCCTCGGGAGAATTTGAATCTCCTTCCTGACATCCTCAAGGGCAGAGACCTCGCCAAAATGCCTGGCATATTCACTCCCCAGTGATGTTCTTCTCAACCCGCCCTGAAGCCGGAAGCAGCAATTTCTTCCACGCACCAGCACAAGTACGCCACTACTAACAAATCGCGATCGGACTCCCCGTCGGCACTTTCTTGACCTCCTGAATCCTCAAAGCAATTCCAGGAACAAAACATCGCAGTGGGAACCCCATATAAGTACGGAAAACAATTCCGTGACGGTCCCCGCCACTCCCCACTGGCGGGACCGCTCCGACTGGTTCTGGTAAGGAATCCCTGTCCCCTTACTATATCCTTGCGAGACTATCGCAGCTTCGATGATGATACCCATCTTTTCCATTTTGCCTCTGAACAACTTTGGAGAAACTCACATACCTTTTATGTTTCAAGACGGGTCTCTGAGTAGCTTGAACTTTCTATCACTCCGTCATGTTGGCTTCTTTCGTGAGCGATCACTAATTGTGTGGTTCGATCAGGGTTTCATTCTATATATTTGGTGTCGATTCCAATTCAAACGTCGAGCACCGTTGAGTAGGTAGGTGTCTAGGGCGCGAGGTCGCGTAACCCGACTGGGGAGAGACGAGTGGGCAAGCCATCTCGTAGTTTGATGCCGCACAATCTACTCAATCTCATCTATTTTTGCGTACAACCATTTCCAACTCCTTTCTACTTTCTCTTGTATGGTATTTTTCCCCAGTATCTTTTCTTAGTAGCCGCGCCTCACGTCTATATTTATTCCATCTCGTGTTCGTAAATAGCCCGACCAATCAAAGCTATCCAAATGAGTCAACCCAGAGATTACCTTGGCCAGGTACATTAATCTCTTGTTTACACCAACAAGCTTATCGTCCCGTTTGCAATTTACTTTGAACAGCCACGAAATGGAGACATCGCGCCTGCGACTCGAACCCATCAGCCTGTCCCACCTCGAGGGATTCCACAGGATCTGGACAAATCCAGATGCAACACGCTGGGCGTGAGTCAAACGAAATATAGAACATACATTTCCAGCATAGACTAACCCAGTCAAAAGATCAAGGGGAACCCTTGAAACAAAAGGGGAAACACGCGCCTGGCTTTCAGGACTCCTCCCGGAGAACCGACCCGGCAGCGCCAACTACGCAGTCTTCACCAAGGATGCGAATCTCAGCAACATACTCATC
The DNA here is from genome assembly GCA_027569585.1 of Penicillium silybi. Lineage (NCBI taxonomy): Eukaryota > Fungi > Ascomycota > Eurotiomycetes > Eurotiales > Aspergillaceae > Penicillium > Penicillium silybi. Next base: position 351,976 of record JAPDFI010000025.1, read on the forward strand.
GGCGTCATCGGCGTGCACCGCACCGAACCAATCCCAGAGCTGGGGTACATCCTGCACCCTTCGGCGTGGGGCAAAGGATACGCAACGGAAGCAGTGGCGGCATTCATCCAACACTTTTTTGAAGCCAGACCCGAACTCGATACTATCGAGGCAAAGGTTGATGAAAAGAATGCAGAATCAATCCGCGTGCTGCAAAAGTGCGGCTTCGTGGAGATTGAGACCATTACGGGAGGGGCTAAGCTGGAGTGGTTAGATCCACCAGAGAGGAACCTGGTTGTGTATAGAATTGAAAGGACAAAATGCGATTGAACGGCTAGTTTATGTGCTAAAGTACCATGTGTACATATCAACTCGTGTCGGAGAACGATTCAATGCTCTACAGAGCAATAACAAGACCCAGCAGGCCAGCAGCACCGGCAAGGCTCATGGCAACACTGCCAGTCGCGACGGGAGCACCGCCAGTTGAGGTTGAGGACGTGGCGGTGGCGGAAGAGGAAGAGCTGGAAGCGGCGGTAGAGGAAGAGCCGGACGAAGTGAACACCGCAGTAGTCTGGACAGCAGCAGAACCAGTCGAGCCAGAGCCAGTAGAAGCAGATTCAGAGCCAGCCTTGGCCTGAGCAGTGGTGGTAGAGTCGGCAGAGTCGGCAGTGGCAGTGGCAGCGGACAGACCGAACGCGCCGGCGGAGGTAGCCCAGGCCTTGACGCTGGCGGGCAGGCTGTTATACCAAGCGGGCAAAGTGCCAGCCTCGATCTCGGCGACGATGGAGGACTGCGCGGCCGGGTTGGTGAGAGCGTCGTACCACGACTGGGGAATGGCAGTCACCAGGACGGCCTGGATGGAGCTGGGGACATCGGTATAGGGGTTAGGCTTCGAGGCGACCTCCTCTGTCAAGGAGCTATCCGAGGTCGAGCTAGAGCTGGAGGAACCGGTCTCCTGGGGAGCCGGGGCAGCTAGGGCCAGAGTAGAGAAGAAAAGAGCGGCGACGACCTTGTACTGCATTTTAACGAATGGATAACCTGGGGTAGAAGAGTGAAATAACGAATGTATAGTTAGACAGGGAATTATCGGTTGAAGCAGCGGAATTGCGATCAGGAGATATTTAACGCCAGCAGAATCGGCCTTATCTCTCGTGTCTTACAGGGTCCGAGACGATGACAGGGCGCCACTGGAGCCTCCAAATCTGGACCCTTGGGGCCCGATCGGGGGGCGATGTCGCCAAATTCTACCATTTTCAACACGCGGTAACCCTTTGAGGCTTGGTCCCGCCACCATTCGACGCCATGATTCAGACTAATCTCTTTTCAGGGGTATTGCCGATGGGACCTGTTGCTGCCATCCATGCAATGTCGTGTCCGCGCGAGTCAAATAAGCCTTCGAGCCAAGTCCATCATGTGGACTATTTACAGTCTTGTACTGTTTGAGATTCCCAGCTTGCATCGGTGCGGGTCAGGCACAAAATGTGGGGGTCAATGTATGGAATATTTTAGAGACATTTAGGTAAAAAAGAAAGATAACAAGGATAAAAAGAAAAGACGAAGATAACAGTTCAAAAATTGAATTCCCCAGCTTTGTCATTGCTGAGAAAATTCTTCGTCGATTCGGCGAGCCCGACTAATCTATAAGCGGATAAAAAAAGCCGTAAATCCGTAAATCCGAGTCGGAAATAAGAATCGCATAGCATGGTGCTTGGCGCCATATCGTGAATTACTCAACCAGCACGGAAAAGCGCCGACGATTTGTCACGATTCAACCATCGATCCCTTATAAAAGAGAGATCCACCCCTGTACATATAGAAAGGACTGACCTTCCACTCCAACAATGGCAACACACATCCTTCGCCCAGCTTCCAATCTCCACACCATCAGCCGCGCACTCGGCTTCACAAGGACACCTCAATACTTATCAGCCCCGTGCATTTCACCCCTCCGACCATTCTCAAGTTCCTACCGCAAACACACGCCTTACAACACGTCCGATGCACTCGTCCAGGCCGCTCAGGCCCGCCGCACCATCTACAAGCTGGGCAAGAAGAGCCCCGTGCCCGACTCTAAGGTCGAGGAGCTGGTCAATGCCGCTATTCTGAACGTGCCCAGCTCATTCAACACCCAGTCGACCCGTCTGGTGGTCGTCCTGCGCGAGGAGCACGAGAAGCTTTGGGACCTTGCCATTGAGACCTTTGGCGGGCTCGTTGCGTCCGGTGCCGTTCCCGAGGAGGTCTTCAAGGACCAGACTCTGCCCAAGTTACAGATGTTCAAGGCTGCGTATGGAACTGTGTGTTTCCCCTGGCTGGATCGAGTCCAGAAAATATTGAGACGGAGCTGACACGCGCCAGGTCCTCTTCTACGAAGACCCAGCCCACATCAAGACCTTCCAGGAGAAGTTCGCGGCCTTCGCTGACAAGTTCGAGCCCTGGGCCGACCACTCCAACGCTATGCACCAGTTCTTCCGTACGTCCCCTCCCTGATCATCTCAGGATTTTGCGTACTAACAAAGATACAGTGTGGACTGCGCTCGAATCCGTCGGCTTCGGCGCCAACCTGCAGCACTACAACCCTCTGATCGACACCAAGGTTGCTCAGCAGTGGAATCTGCCAACCGATTGGCGGCTGGTTGCCCAGCTGGTCTTCGGTAGCCCCGAGGCCGAGGCTGGCGACAAGACCCAGAAGCCCATTGAGGAGCGGGTGAAGATCTTCGGCAAGCTGTAGGTAGGGAGTTTGATGTCTGATGAATTTCCTTTGCAAAATAGCGTGATAGATTTAGATCTAAAAAGAGAGACCTCCTTATAGACTCGGTATTGTCGTGGTCGTTCGGAAAACCAAGGCTTTTTCGCTGGAGAATAATCAGTGCTTCATAATTTGGCGGGATTTGGAGTTGTCGGTGCTACCTTACTTCAGTAAAACCTCTAATATCCACGTCCTTGCCCCGCCCATCTTGCCTGCGGGAATCCATACTCGTCATCCAGATGGCTCTTCGCGGGCATCAGGACAGCCCATTCGGCATAACAACTGGACAGGGCATGAAATGGGACCGTAAAGAGGCGCTTGAGCCTCTCCAAGAAAGATGGCATTCGCACGTCACTAAGGCTCGGTGTCTGTCGCAAAAGAAGGGATGGGAACAGGGTGATGATTGTGACGTATGGGTTCGGAGAATGGAGGTGGAGAATGGAGGTCTCGGCCCGATTGTTGACTGCATCACGTGCTTGGACTTGATTTCCTCTTTCGGTTTAATATTTTCTAGGTCCATACGAGATATATGCTAGCCACAGAGATACGTAACAGGTTCCCATTTAGAATTTACTTATTTTGATGGCGAAATGCGTGTTATACACATACATCCAACAATCCCGACCAATGATCCAATACCAGCACCGCCAACAAGACCGCGCCAACCCCCAGTTACTTGCCCCTGTAACCCCCGTGAAGCCACTGCAAGCACCCCAAGAGCTGCACCCGGCTCACTCCAGTTGTCAACAGCCACCTGGCCAGAGTTATACCGTAGACGCCAACTGCGATCTTTCCATTCGATCTCCTCTCGGCCCCACATCCGAGCGACAAGGCCGACTCCCACTATTCCAGTCCCGATGATCCCCCCGGTACCCGCTGAGCGGAGAAGACTGGGCGCGGTGATACGTTGGCGCTTAAAAAGGAATGCAGCACCGCTATTCAGCAAGCCGATCGCGCTACCAAGCTGGAAGCCACGGCTGAGGACATGGGTGGCGAGAATCGTTCGTGCCAAAGGTTGATCTTCAGCATACTCGGCAGTTGGGAAAAAGTATGACATTGTGTTTTAGAACCTGGAGCCAGCCGATATGCCCGTTGTTCACTGGCTAGCTTATAAAGAGGTTTGACGCTTTCGTGTTTTGTTATGTCGTAGGGTTAAGGCTACTTATAACCCAGGGATGAATAGAGCGGGGGGCGGGGGAATCCCGACGGTTCATCAGATCACGGCCACAGCCTTGTAGGGGCTTACATAGGCATCCCTATGCATCCAGGGTTTCAGCCGTCTAGTAAGCGCTTGCTTGCTTACTGACTGGTGCTTAGCTGGCATTTTTTCTTAGGTAGCGATTGGTCCCAAGATGCTACTGGCTGACCACGGGAGAAGATCCGAGCGCGTCATGGACTTATAGGTGGAACAGCGGTCATTTTTCATTTAGCATAATACCATTCAACCCCGGAACTAATTTTTCAATACACAAATAGCCATATTTGTGTAGCCTAGCTAGATCTGGCCTGGCTAGTTTCACCATCGCCTTGGCGTTAGGATTTGGGATACTTCCTCTGTTAAAGCACGGAAGCTAATTTCGAATGTCACTGTACTACTTCGTACGAACTTATCTTGATACTTTAAATTGCAGTAATTGACCAATACGAGACTTCATTCAGCGCGGAGACATGATCTAAATCGACAATTGCTCTATTGTTCCAATATTTCATATGGAAAATAACCCATGTATCTTCACTATCGCAAGATCGCGAAATCCCAGCATTTGGCTAAGTTAGTCCATGACCTTCTAGATCTGATCACGACGATACGATTGTCATCGATTTCAAGGCTGTTCTCATGCCTCATGTCTAGCTTGCAACTGTACCGTTGCCAGTTGGTTAGGCCTTACACGGACCCAAGTCTTCAGAGGATGCGAATATCGCGCAGCCTACCATAGTCCTAAAGCTAGGCTTTACTGCAGCATAGTCTTAAGGTCCATCCAGATGGTGCGCGGGGTAGAGGGTGGCGCCTGCTCGATTTCGCGCGGGGACTAGGGACACTGGGTATAATCCCCGCACCACTGTAACCTATCCGGACTATCTTCCAACTTCTAATGCCTTTCTTCATATGCCAAGCAGCGTCCAGAGGCCAAACTTGGCACTGTAACCTCAGCTCTCACATTGCTAAGTGCCGTCGGGGTTCCGCTGCATTTTTGGGCCTCGGACACTAGCCCGGCCTATGGAACTGCTTCCTCGCCTGCCAAGGGCAGCCCGCCTCTTGGCTTACCCTCCGGGGGCATGCCAGTCACGCACCATTGCACTTTATCATCCCTTACTTCAGATGGACACCGACGGGCCGGAGAATAGGTATAAGAAGACACTTCCTGCCGTTGGCTCCGAGCGGTTATCGATTCGTGAATTACTTGACGATGAAGTGGCTTTTTTTGATATTCCACCTGTCCGCGGCCTTAGCTGTTCGGGGGAAGCCCCTGGTTTCACCGGTACGCATGGTATATCTCCGTCGTACTGATCAGATCTGACTTAGTAGGATGAATTTCCCTCTATGATTCGGCTGGAAGACCTGCTGAAGGGGACCCAACGGCTTGAGGATATTGCTTATTCGTATCCCGAGCGCAACCGTGTCTTTGGTAGCGCAGCACATAACGATACTGTTGACTTCCTCTATCGCGAGTTGAAAAGGACCGGCTACTATCATGTGTGGAAGCAGCCACAGGTGCACACATGGACCAAGGCAGAGTCCTCTTTGACGTTCGACGGCGAGCCCATTGAAGTGGCTGCCATGACATACACTCCCAGCGTTGATGTTACTGCAGAGCTGGCAGTGGTCTCGAACCTCGGATGCAGTGCAGCGGACTACCCGAATGACGTGGCTGGTAGAATCGCCCTGGTCAAGCGTGGAGAATGTACTTTCGCAGACAAGTCGGTGCTGGCTGCTGCGGCCAATGCAGCCGCGGTAGTTGTCTATAACAACGTTGCAGGAGCCCTTAGTGGAACGCTGGGTGGAGTTTCCAGTGACCGTGGACCTTTTGCCGCCATTGCCGGAATCTCTGACACCGACGGTGAGACCCTACTAAGTGCGGCAGCCAAGGGCTCGGTAACTGTGTCGCTTGAGATAGACAGCCAAATCGAGAATCGCACTACATTTAACGTGATTGCAGAGACAAAAGGCGGAGATCACAATAATGTCGTCTCATTAGGAGGTCACACCGACTCAGTCGAAGCCGGCCCGGGAATCAACGATGATGGCTCTGGAATCATCAGTAATCTCGTGGTAGCACGGGCATTGACGCGATTCTCCGTCAAGAATGCCGTCAGATTCTGCTTCTGGACGGGAGAGGAGTTCGGCCTATTGGGTAGCGAGTTCTACACCTCACACCTGGACTCCGATGAGCTAGCGAAAATCAAGCTTTACCTGAACTTCGATATGATCGCCTCGCCCAACTACGCGCTCATGATCTATGATGGCGACGGGGACGCCTTCAACCAGACTGGACCAGCGGGTTCTGCCCAGATCGAGTCTTTGTTTCAGGACTACTTCACTTCCAAGAAACTACCGTATATTCCAACCGCCTTCGATGGCCGATCCGACTACGACGGTTTCATCTCTCGCGGCATCCCCGCCGGTGGGCTTTTCACTGGCGCTGAAGGCATCAAGAGCAATGAAGAGGCAAAATTGTTCGGAGGCCAAGCAAATATCTCCTACGATGTGAATTATCATGCTGCTGGGGACAACATAACCAATCTCAATCACGAGGCGTTCCTGATCAACTCAAGGGCTACAGCTTTCGCCGTCGCAACATACGCCAATAGCCTTGCTTCAATTCCCCCACGCGGTGGAACAGTCTCCAGGCGCGAGGTCAAGAGAAGAGCACCCCGGTCGCATGCTCACACTAAGAACACCGGATGTTTCCATTCTCAGGTCGAAATGTAACAGGTTCGCTCACATACTACTGATCGCCAATGCTGATTCCAGAAAACATTCGATTCAATCCATCTTTTTCTGATCAATTACAATTTTTTTCTACGAGGAGTATATTCTGTATTCTGCCAAATATGGGCTTTCAAGAGTAGAAAGTTGATATTCTATCTATAAATTGCTACAACCCGGGATGCAAAGGAACCACGTAGTATTGACGAGAGTTCGAAACTGAGAAGGAAAATAAGTGCTGAGTGCGCCCTCCAAACATACACATCTGGACCGCGCCAGTCCCAATCCAACTGGTTCCCATACTCACTCCGAGTCCCACTTCCATGCGTCACAAGCATCTCGACAAAGATCCACTAAAAGCCAAAGTAAGCACTTCCTCAAATCACAAAAACTCACATAATGGCCTCAATTTGAAACCGCATATGAACACTTCCTCCGCTCCAACTGGGCCAAGTGATAACCTCTCGAATCCGCCTTGTACCCCGGGGAAATGCACCTAGCAAAAAGTAAGCAACCACCTTCCCTATACGGGTCCCTAACAAAGCGTCATACTCTGGTGTACCAAATATCCAGATCCGAGGCACTTCAGTTGGCCACCTCAGATCATTAGACTCGACATACAGCTTGTATTTGACAAAGTCGCATGTATCCGGGTGAATGATCGTAGTCAAGTAAATGTACTTCAAATCAGCAAGAGCAAAATGCCTCTCGTACAGGGCTTGAGTAACCTGAGAGATTGGCGGAGCATCCGACTCATTGTCCCTGATGATATCGTTAATGGAAATCATACCGGGTCGGGTATGCCCTGCCCACACAATATTGCGGTGGGAGAGAGAAAAGTATCGACACGTAATATCTCTGCTAATGTCAAGCTCGTTAGGGGGTCCGTCAATAACTTCATCGTAAATCCTCGCCCCGGTTCGCATTGCGATTCCTGGATATGCAGCCTGGAGATCGTCGAAGGTAAGCATGGATCTCGGAATGAGGCAGTTTGGCTCCGTGGGGTTTTCTATCCAGCGACGTAGCTGTGCTCCGTTCTCTTGAAACTTGCCATACTTGAGAGGGGCTTGCGTTTCTGTTCTAGACTCACCTTGACCCTGACCAGCTGGTTCGTTCTCTGGCCTATCCGGACGAGGCTCTTCGGGTTGCGGAACAGGCCGGAGCTCAAGCTCAAGCTGTTCTGGGCCTTGTTGGTCATCGTCATCTAGATCAGAGCAGCAGCTCAAACGGCGAACAATTTTGCCGGCAATTTCACTCAACCGGCGACCCATTGTAAGTAAACTTAGTAAATTTCAGGGTTGAGACGGTCGTTATTTCGATGAATGAAGTATGGTTTTTGACGGAGAGATTGCTTGAAGCTTTCTCAAGTTTGTTAATCTTTGATACCACCACCCAAGGCTAGGCTGACCCGGGCTTTTATAACCTGTCATTGAGGACGCACAAAGGATGAACCATTATCGGTTTGAAACATCTTGACTCGCCTTCTTAAAACAAGGGCAGGTTTATTCTTTGCCTCCAAACAAAGGAACCAACGGACTCTATATAGATACAATGACATTATCGAAGGCCTCCTGGTTTCAAAGAAAGCTCCGTTCTAGATAAGAAAGGACAGACACATCATGAATAAACAGACAATGAGATTCGCCAAGATAGACTTGAAGAGTTGAGAAAGTGCGAAATGTTTAACATTAGTCTGATGTATCATGCCGGGGGGATCTAAAACAAAGCTAAAACAAAGCTAGTTCAATTGCTTCGGTAGTTTTGCGCATATTGCTGCAACTACTAATCCCATGTGCTATGCTGCTTTGTATCAGAATTCATGGGATGTAGTTAACTAGTTAGTGCGCTCGAGGCACAATTAGTCATGACTAGATGCCTCACTAATTTGACAAAACAGGAAGGCGGTCAGAAACCACAGTCTAGAACCAAAAGGCGTTGCCAATGTACCAGCCACTCAAACCCCGAAGTACAGAGATTATGTCATTGTTCCACGAACGGCACTAATATCACTGCAGATCTGCCGACACTTCCGGTGCCACTGACATCAGCACTTGCCATGACTATGGGAGTCGCGAAGCCCAACTTTTAAGCCTCACTGGGGCACCTCGAAGCTTCGAGTATTCTCTTTTATTCGAGTCCGCTCAGCCTTTTAACCGTTGGCGGTTGACAGCCTCATTATATAACAGTTTGATGTCTTCCCCGGCCCCAGGGCCATTCTGGCTGTGCTGGCCTCCAAACCTGCCGGTCGAGCGCAATTGCATCAACTTGGAATCGTATCATGTCACATCAGGGTGACTTTGATACATGATCTGCGACCACTCGTCGACTCAAGTGACCCCAGAAGCTCCGAGCCATACCACAACCATGGAGGATGCGCTTCAGCCCCCGCCGAGGGAATGGCTTGCATCTCAAGAAGAAATACCGGGCCTCCTTCCTGATCACCTCCCTGAACACGTCCCTATGGAACTTGGACCGGTCGGAGAATTCACATCGACCACCACGGTCAAGAGGGACTCCGATATCGTCCGCCCAGAAATCAAAAAACATGCCAAGGTTGCTATCTCCCGACAGCGGCCGGGGCTTGCCCAACGGTACCATCGGCGGGTCCCTCGGGCGTGCGGAACTTGCAGACAGCGCAAAACAAAATGCAGTGGTGACACCCCCGTTTGTCGGCAGTGCCAGGAACTGAAGGCGACCTGTTTCTATCCTGTCGGATGGAAGGAGAGAGCCGATAGGTAAGTCGTGCCCTTCGCTAATCACCGCTCTTCAGCTCTGTAGGCTAGATTATTGGTGAGGCCGCATTACTAACCCGCCATGTCAACGTACCAGGAGAATGGAGAAGCTTGATGAAAAGGTGCAAGAGTACGAGAATATGTTAAGATACTTAGGAACTCTGGTCGACGATCGCACTGCGAAGCAGATCAAGAGCTTGCTGGACAAGGTTGGTCCCCCTCCTTTCACAATTGCTGGTTTTAGTAGTAACATCTTATTCAATAGTATAGCTCGGATGTGGACTGCTCATCGAACAATTCCCATTCGGCCACTCCCCCTGTTGAGACGCCGTATGCAGCAGATGAGCCAACTTCGCTCGCAACTGAGCCCTTAGAAGCGAGCGATGGTGTGGAAGAGGGCCTGGACTCATGGCGATTTTTGGGGCTCTCTCTATCTCGATTTCAAAGATCTGACCGGATTAGCTCAGTCTGGCCCCTTCGGTGATTATAATTATCCCACCTTCCCGGTAGTCCCTTCGTCCGACCCGATGGCCTCATTGGTCAATGGCTCGGTTGCACTAATTCGGGACGATCTCGACCTCTTTCCTTATGCCAATCACGATCCATGGGAATGAAATTAGATGCTTACAGAAGAAAAGTTAAAGAATAAAAGAAGAATCAATAAAATAGTTTGGCCTGCAGACGTGCGAATATCAGTTTCCGTCTTTCACCATATTCGTTGAGCCGTCTTCCTTTCCCTCGATCCTTTTTTCTCTAACAATTGGTCCCCTAGCTGCAGCACAAACACTTTAACGGAACCAAATCCTCAAGCTTCGGATTATGATCAAAATAGTATGATAAAACCCAAGGGATATTCAAAACTAGACATCTCTTCCATTGACCCAGTACTCGCATAAAAAATGTATCAAGTCCGCGCAAATACGTAGTCCAAAGATACACCAGTTCGTTTACGGACCCGCCAGCGTGTCAACAGAGAGTAAGCACTCGTTCCAGGCCTACTCCAGCCATTAGACTTTAGATCATAGAGAGCCGTAATACGTATGCACGTCATGCAGAAACAGCAATAAGTATTCGATACCGATCGATGCAAGAAAGGATAAAGACGATCCACAAAACAGAAGACAAAACCCACCACAGTTCCTCTCACCCTCCACTCACCTCCCCTGCCGATACCAAAACTCAGCCGGTTCCCCAAGACACTCCCCAACCGTAACCACTATCACGCATTAGCCAAAGACCTCCCACACAAAGATCGGCCACCCAAGAAAAAACATACACTTCAACCCCCTCCTCTCAATCTCCCGCAGCATATTCTCAACCAACACTTCAACAGTCGTCTGATGAGAATCATGCGCCAAGACAATCGTCCCACCAGCGCTCAACTCGGCCTTGAACTTCTCAAAGCTGCGCCAGCTCAAGCGTGGATCATCATTCTCGTAGTCCTTTGTATCGACGCTCGCGCCAATAACACGGTACCCTAACTCCGCCATCGCAGCGAGAGATACGCCGTCGTATTGCAGGAATGGGAAGCGCATGTACGTCGGGTAGAACCCCAACAGGCGAGAGAATGTGTTTTCGAGGGAGATCATTTGGTCGAGGATTGCGGTGTAGGGGAGGGATGGGAGGGAGAAATGATTGTATCTACTTGCTGGGTTAGCTGGGTGGTTTGGGATGAGTTTTGGTTGGGGGACGGACGAGTGAGCGCCGATCTGGTGTCCTTCGGATAGGGCTCGCAGCACGAGGTCTGGGAATGCGTCGATGCTGCCTTTGTTCACGCCGTTTAGGAAGAAGGTTGCCACTGCGCCGTGGGCGGATAGAGTGTCCAGCATCTGGGCTGTGTAGATGTAGGGGCCGTCGTCGAAGGTTAGGGCCACTGTTCCTGGGACTGTGCATTGGTTGAGGACTGCGCCGAGGGGGAGTCGGGATTGGACATTGTCTCGTCCTTGCTTGTGGGGTAGGCTTGTGTTGAAGGGGAGTGAGCGGAGCTCGTGCTGTGGGCGTGGGATCACGGCTGCTGGAGATATGGTTGCCAAAAGAAGGACTGTGGTCAAGAGGGCGAGCAGCATCATGGTTTCAAATGAGTGGAATGAGCTGCTCTTATAGTGGGAAGAATAGGATAGGATGTTAGGGGAAGTTATTGTGATCGAGTCTGTTTGCCTCCGTGGTGGACTCAGGGCAAGCGCGGCATCGCCGCTGCCTACGACTGGAAGATGGCGCCTTGTTTATAACTGTAAAATTAACATTGAAGACAGTTCATCCACACTGCATATCATCCCCCATATGAATACATCTATGGGAGCAAAGGCATCAAAAAGAGGAGTAAGACAATTCCCCTCGCATTAAGATTCACCATAATTCAGGTTTGCGAATTGAGGGGAAGGAATGTTAATGTTCCCTGGATCCTTTCGCTGGATCCCAGTCCATCTTAACCCCGGCGGGTTTGCTTCTTCTGGGAACGGCGTTGGTCCTTCTGGGTCTCTTTCTCCAGGAACTTGCGCTGCTCATCGGCGGTCATACCGCGCAGGATACGCTCGCGGTCCTCCTTCTTCTGCTTCTCGGCGGCCAGCTTGCGCTCCTCGGCCTTCTCCTCCTCCTCGGCGCGGCGCAGCTTCTTGATCTCCTCTTCGCGGACGTTGCGGAGCTTGCGCATCACCTCGGCGCGGAAGTGGGCAGAGGCAACGAGCTTATCGGCGAGACGCAGGAACTGGTTGAACAGGGGCAGGGTCGCGGTGTAGGCCGAGGCGAGATTGATGGAAAGCTGGATACGCTTCTTGGGGACGGTCTCATCGATCCTATCGAGTTTTAGAGGCGTACTACCAAGATTGTACGGCGGAGACTTACTTGGTAGGCTTATCAACGGGCTGGTCGGAGATAATCAGGAACTCAAAGTCGTGGCCGGCCTGTTCAATAGCCTGGATAAGGTCCGGGGTGAGCAGAGTGTCGGTGATTTCGGCGCTCTCCGACATGACAGTAAGCCAGGAGGGAAGCTTAGGGTGATCCTTGGAGAAAGTAATCGAGGCATCATAGCGGTCAGTGCGGAACTTGCGCATGTGGCTCTTGTGAACAACAGCCCAGATGAAGCCATCATAGGTCGAGTTGTTCACCTTCAGAGACGAGGTATCCTTGCCAAGAACGGGAACCAGATCCTTCTCTTTGCCATCGAAAGTGTACATCGTAGCCTCGTACTTCTCGGCAGGAGCCTCCCAGCTTTCGAAGAAGAAGCTCATGGCGTACTCCAAGAGGTAGTGGATTGGGTTGTAGCGCTTGGGCATCTTGAGCGCAATATCCAAGAAGGCCACATTCTGGCGACCAGTCGCATACGTGGAGAACTCGTTGGGCGACTTCTCCTTGAGGATCTTCTCCGGGTTGACCAGCTCCACGGAGACAGCCTCACCCTCCTCGGAGCGCGGCACGCCGTCAAATCCAACAACGGCGAACTCCTTTTGCAGGGCAGGAACGTGGGCCTGGGCCCACTCCCTCGCCTTACGACGGTTCTTGCGCGTGCCCCAGACATGGAAGAGGAGGATGACCAGGATGAAGGGCATGATCATGGCCTCCTGCATGAAGTCGCGGGGCGAGGTGCGCTCCCAGACTCGGTACCATGCCGTGAAGGGCACGGCACCAGTGCTCGATGCCTGGGCGGTAGTCGAGTCGGCGACGAGGGAGGCAGGCGACGGGTTCGGGGCCTCGACGAAATCGGCGAAGTCTATGGAAGAACGGCGTTAGAACATCGCGCACAGCGGCAATTGAGGCGCGAATGGTAGCCTACCATCGTCAGGGTTGGCAGGCCCGGAGGACGAGCCGAACACGTTCTTGAGCATGCCCGCCATGGTTGAGATGGAGATAGGATGGTGGGTGGAAAGGAAAGGAGGTTGAGAGAACCGGTGCGGAGCTAAGCTGCTTCTAGCGCCCCCACGGGACTTCTCCAGTTTTTTTGCCTTCGAGCCGCGCTTTTACATGATAGCACAAAACACAGTATAGTAAAGATCCAAATTCCTGTTCCTGTCCTATATTCCGAATCCAAAATACCCCGAGTCCAAGATAATACAAAAAAAATGCTCGAGTGAATGTGGTATCTCGTGAAAAAAGAACAGAACAACGCCAAAACTTCAGCCAAAAACCCAGTTTTGTACAATCCCGCTTCCAAACAAAAGTGAACAAAAAGTCGTAAGGGTCATTAAAATCGAGTCTTGCTCGAGGAAAGAGAAAAACAAAGGAAATGTAGGTGTCGCAAATCTTAGTGACCGTAGGCCGGCGGAGGAGCATCATCCTGGGCGCGTGACCAGAAGTTGCTGCACGCATTGCCGGTCATCATCTTCTCCTCGCGCATGCGACGGGCAATTTCACCTGCCAGTCGCTCCACCAAGAGGTTGTCAACTGGTTCTTCGACGTTGTCTTCCTTGGTGAATGGAAGAGCTTTGGCGGGAAGTGGTGGTCGGGAGGGGCCTGAAGAAGGTCCCGCCTCAGCCTTTTCATTGTGGTAGCCACCGCGCACGGTCGCACGGGGAGTGGCCTCGACGTCTTCTCCTCTTGAAGGCCGGATGGTTTCGACGGAGTAGGAGAGTTCTCCAGCGTCATGCGCGTTCTGGCGCTGTTTCGGTCGAGAGAGGCTGGCCCGGTGGGGTTCGGGGATCGAAGGCAAGAGGAAGTCGGTCTCGGGGGCCAGCGGAGGGGTAACCGGGTCATCCGCCTGTTCGCTGACGATGGGCAGTGGAGCGGAGTAGATGGAAGGAGGACTGCTAGATTCCCTCACTGAGCTGTCATCGCTCACGCTCATAGCATCATCGGTTGTCTTGGGGCGACGCATGTCTACCACGCGCCTCTTCCGCCTCCGAGAATGAGCTTTCGAGTGACGTCCTGCTCCCAAATTCAAGCCATAACTGTTGAATGAGTGACCTCCCAGAGAAGGACGGCTTTGTAGGGAAACGTTGCTGGCGGTCTCGTGGAGCGATGACGACATACTGCCAACTTGGGAATGCGTTCGGGAAAGCGTGGGACTCAATGGAGAAATGACGCTGGAAGGGAATTCGGTGGGGTCGGAGGGAGAAGTCCATGCCCGGTACACGACTTCTTGAATGGAGGGGGTGAATAGCGATAGGGTCCGTTGCGAGTCTGTCAGAGCGGCGAGGCGAAGGAGGTTCTTCTGCGAGAAGAGCGAGTGCGTTTCCACAGAAGAGTCTAGTGAGAGAGAAGCAATTTGTGTCTCGTTCAAAGCATTTCCAAGCGAGTCGACAGGGTCCTGCGGAGGGCTAGCCAAAGGATCTTGGCCAGGGCCCTCGCTGGGTGGGGCTTCCGTATTTTCGGTCTCATTCTGCGCCTCGTCGCCCGCACGATATTCCGGAACCCACAGACGAAGGGACAAGCGATGAATGATGGCAGGGAGTTCGTCCATGAACAGTATGCGCAGCTGGGCCTCGATTTCTTTCTGGAGGAAGTCGCGCACGAATGGGATGGAATCGAAGGTCGACGAGACCTTGAGAGACTCGAGGGGATCGTTGCGGAAGACGACGGTAATACCCTTTTGCTTAGAGAAGACGAGAATCACGAAGCCGGACAGCTTGAAATCGGAGAGTGTAATTTGTAGAGGGATAGTGAGTGGGGTACTAGAGGCGCGACGTTAGCCAAAGCCGACCAAGAAAGAAGCTCTGCGACCGAAACGCTGCGACCGCGCGATCGCAACGGGAAGAACTTACGCAGCGGCGAGAGGTTGCGGCGATGCGAAAGCAGGTCTCGTAAGAAGGTAGGTATTGAGAGGATTTGCCTGGACTCGAGTTTTGAGAGTCAAGAAGGCGTCGCCGGAATAAGACATCTTGAAGATGCCGCGAAAGCGATCCTCGGCGAGGTCGCCGATCTCCAGGATCTCCAGGTCGGGGGGCATGGAGCCCAGGTTGAGCTCGGTGACGATAATATCGTCAACGATGATGGGCGGCTTTGGGGATTTATTGAGCGCAGCAGTAAGCAGTTCTTGGGCGCGCGAGTAAAAACTCGCGTCCGCCATCAAAGGCGACCAGTTGAAGTTGAACGCCATGCCCGCGCATTGGGATGGAGGAAGAATCAAACGGGGAGCGGTATGAGAGTAAGAGTAAGAGTGAGGCCGAGGCGAGGGTGGATGGCGAGGTCAGGAGGAACGTGAAAAATCCTAGCGAGAGCGAGCCTTCCCGAAGTCGCGTGCCCGGACCACTTCGCCTCTTGATTTTTATCCTTGAATCCTCACGTCCCTAGCCTTCTTTGTTTGATTCTTTTTTGGATTTTTATTTCATTATTCTCGTCCGCTGCAGTATTCTATGCTACTGTAAATCATCAGCCTCACTGACGTTGTTGTTCATGAGTAACGTCACTCCAGGGACTTGCATTTTATCCCGACCCGCTCCGAGTACTTATTCCCACTTCGCCGTCTCTGGGCCATTCACACTCGTCCCAGCGCCCGCGGCCGCATAAGTCCAAGCGCTACGCCCTGCTAAGCATCCACTCACCGGGGAAAGGGGGTCTCGACGTGACGAGACAAAACAAGTGCCGACGCCGCCACTACGCGGTCGACCGCGGGTTGGAGATGAAGTCTACTCCCAGGTCTCCTCCCGAGTCCAGCCCACGTTCTGTCTCATCTGCCCAAAGAGGGAGTTTCATTAGTTTCTGATTGCTCAATGATAGGAGTAAGGGGGAAATGCTCCGCTTATGCAGGTCTGACGTTCACGTTCCACACTTCGTCATACGGTGTAGCGAACCCCGTCGCCGAAAATGGTAATCAACAATCCTACGTCGCAAAGAATTTTCTCTCGTCCTGTAGAACATTTTACGGCTGTGGCGGAAGGTATAATTATAAAAAGCTTTTACCTTCTCCTGATATCCAGGCTGATAGGGAGCATTCTGGACCGTGACTTTCCAAATCAGTGGGTTTCATACCGGTTTCATACTCGGGGGGCGGGATGGTCGTGCGCAATCCTTTCATTTCCATCATAGACCTCCCGAAGATGTCAACAGCGCTCCCGGGACTCAGACGCCACCTGCTTAATTGGTTGTACTCTATTTTGGGTTGGATGTTCTCATATAGGGGATCGGGAAAAGGCAGAAATTAGGCAGGTTCGAAGAGGCACCTTCATGGCTATTTAGGTACGGAGTACTTTGTACCTGGCCATGAGACGATAACCGGCCACCACCTCCAGCCTGCACCATAATAAAAGGCTTTCAAATCATGTACTTCGTAGGGCTTCTCAATGACAACTGATGATCTATTTGGCATCGCTTGACAAAGGGAAGAAGCGGAGAGAGCCAAGGGAGTATAGCTAGGGCCTGTGATTGGTCGAACCCAGAAGAATGGCTCACCGGAGCAACAATGCGCTAAACCGCTTTAGGATAAACGTCAATACCGCTTCGCATCCAATATCGTCCCTCCGTCACTCCATCGATCTGTGACTGTGATTCACCTGCCACCACCTGCACAGACACCCCTTGAAGATAATCATACCAAGAGAGGCCGACCGACATCACAAGGGACCATGTCCTCTCGCTCATCTTCCCCGTTTACGGGTCACGCGACACCAATGCAATCGCGGAAAACATCAACCAGGGCCGCGGCCCAGCGGAGGGTCTATGGCAAACGACGAAACAATGCGGCCAGAGCTGTTTTTGAGGAAAATAGTCCTGCTAAAGAGAATATACCACCACCCACAAAACCAGATGATACCGTCGAGGCTATACAATCAAAGTTGGCCCAGGTGACCATTCAAGAGGTACCGGTATCTTCACCAACAGAAGTCGACAGCACAGCGGAAGAGAGCCAACCGGAAGAGAAGGATGCGACCCCAAACCCTTCAAGTCCGGCTTTTCAGCAGTCCGATACTTTGATCCCGCAAACCTCCCCTGAAAACACGCGCGAGAACCCGAAGCCCTACGAAACTATGGTGGAGGTCAGAATCAGCACAGAACAGCCAAAAACCACACCTTCAAAGCCTCAGGAGAAACCAAGCATTCCATCGACAGAACGAAGAGCCCCGAGACAGAAAATTACCATCGGGCGACGCTCGTCCGGCCTCATCCACGACACCAAAGCCAACACATACGTCCGCCCAATCCTCAACGAAGCCTTATCCGCCGTCGCATCACAAAGCATTCAAAAATTCAGCACATGGGCCTCACGGTCCGCAACCATGTTCCACGTCGCAAAGCTAGCAGAGGGTTCATACGGCGAGGTATACAAGCTGCACCTGCGCGAAGAGGGCTGTCGGCCTGCAGTATCCAAATCAAAGCTAGCAAAGCTGCAAGCTTATGGAGACGGCGTATTCAAGGTAGTCCCCTTGCGAGCGCAGAGTGGCCCTGGCTCGAAGAAGTTTACCACCATCGATGAGATTGTGTCCGAGGTCAAGATGCTCAAGTATCTGGACCCAATCCCTGGGTTTGCGCGGTTCAGAGAGATTCATGTAGTGCAGGGCCGGTTTCCGGAGTCTTTTCAGAGAGCCTGGGATCACTACAAGAAGACTAAGGATGACTGCATGAATCCCAACCCGTCGAGCAAGAAGACGTACCCTGATACGCAGCTGTGGGCTATTGTGGAGATGGATGATGCGGGGTGTGAGCTGGAAAAGTTTAGCTGGGCGTCGATTTTCCAGATTTATGATATTTTCTGGGGTGTTGCTATGGCATTGGCGCGCGCTGAAGAGTATGCTTTGTTCGAGGTAGGTTCTGCTAAATCGTGATGCTCTGTTTGGCGATTTCTAACAAGTATTAGCATCGCGACCTTCACTTGGGCAATGTCTGTATTCGCTCCACCCGACCGGACGGCTCGATGGAGCCCCCTTCGGAACTAGAGATTGCACGTCTACAATCGTCAAGTGGGTTTGGAGCCAGCTCGCTGGAGACAACCATCATCGATTATTCGCTATCGCGAGCTGATCTTCGGCTTGCCGCCTTGCCCGATGATCCTGAAGGGGTCGTTGAAATTGCGTCCTCTGATCTGGACAAGAAGCAGATCTTCGATGCTGTCGGACGCGATGAGGATGAGATCCTGTTGCGAAACACATATAGACAGTACGTCAAGTCCAATAATTCCTTTTCCAGGAAACAGATTTTAACACCCGTTTATAGTATGCGCGCAGCACTTTATACCGGGGACCCCGCGGAGACCGAGAAAACACCCGACATCCCAGGCATTTGGGCAGAATACGTTCCAAGAACAAACTTAGTCTGGCTGCTCTTCATCCTGAAGAACCTTCTCAAGAACCGGAAGCCAGAAGCCCCACAATCAGCTGCTCCGGCACAAAGAAGGGCTCTGGCACCCTGCTCTCCAAACAAGAAATTGACGGAGGGATCTACCAAGGACAAGCCGAAAGCCAAAGACCACGAAGCGGCAGGAGCTTTGGTGAAGGAGCGACAAACAAAGGACCTCTCAGCGCGAGTTTCCAAACTCAAGCAGATGCTAGAAGATAGACTGCAGTCTGTCCTCGGGCTTCTGGATATTGAGCACGGTCACGAGGATATGTGTTGTGCAGCTGATTTGGTGGCTTATGCGATGGACTCGCAGTGGCTGGCTGAGCAAGACTTTTTCTGATCCTTACATTTTCCGTTTTTTTTGAGTGGAAATCTGCGGCTTTTAGCCTGTTTTGGGGTGTACATATTTGATTCGGGGCATGGTTTATTTTGATACCGGTCTACATGGTGTTTTTATTTTTGAGCTGCATTTTTGGTTCGACTCATGGGTATAGCGGGTTTACACATAGATTATACCAGCACATATTAATTTGATTTGCAGTTTCTTTGAGATTTGATTCAAAGGTTCTTGGTGAAGTGAAGCTTTGAAGGTTCGCGAGGCGCTGCCAAAACGCTTAGTCATCCAACTGGCGGCGTCCGCGGGAGCACCTCAATTGAAGATTCACATCTTCATAGACACGCCATACACCGTTCAATATACATAAATTATACCCTCAGGTTGGATCGATGTACCATACCCTTTAATTGAGAATAATCGCTTACCACAAGATAGATTGCAAAGCTCAGCATAGAGCCAACACGTCCTGGCTGGCATTTGAAACAAAGCCATTGGACATCACGCACCACTGTGCCTGGAGCCTTACGCCAATTTAAATTATTGAACCGGGCCAATTGACCTGGATTCGAGAGCCTGAACTCTCACCACAACCCAGAGCCAGCTGCATCAGGCCTGCTCTCATACGAACACCAATCTCAATATCAACCTGCCACCGCAGGCCAACCACCCACCATGCCAATTACCGGGTACTTCAACCCACCCATTGTCCCAAAACCCCACAAACTAACCAATGAAAAAAGCATATACTTCATCCCTTCCCACCCAAACTCCAGCACCGCCCTTCCAACCCTAACAGAGCGCCTCCGCACCGCCTACCCAGAACAAGACCTAGTCCCAGTCGGCCGCTGGGCCCTAGAACACAAACTCATGCGCGACACACCAGGCCTGCTCCCCAACCAAAAAGCCCAAAAGCCTCGCTACATGCAGTTCCTCTCTCTAACCCACTACCCCACTCACGGTTTCATCTACACCTCCGAGCCTGCTGAGAAGCCCTTTCACCCTCCAGCGCCGGCGTCGACGCCGACGCCGACGCCTGCAACGCCGCAGCCTGTCAATGGGGCGGATTCGCAGATGGTAATGACGACCGTGCCCCCGTCGTCGTACGGGACGTTGTTTCAGCATTTTGTGTACGCTGCGCAGCCATTCTGGGCTCATCGGTTGACGATGACCGTGCCGGCGGGAGTGGTTTACGAGGTTGGAGATTTCCACGTGCGAATGGGTGATGTGCGGCAGACGTATCCGATGGCCAGGGTACGGGGCACGGTTGTTGAGATTGAGTGGCGTGGGCCGTCGGTTGTTGAATCTGTTGCTGTTGGGGCTGGGCTGGGGGAGGATGAGGGGATTGATATGGGGTTTGCGGGGATTGAGGAGGCGGATATTGATGCTGAGTATGCGGCGACGGCGGAGTTGATTAGGGAGTTTTGGACGAGGTTGGGGTTTGAGGGGGCTAGGGAGGCTATTCTTGTTCCTGGGGTTGGAAGGGAGGTTAAGAGGAAGTTGAGGAGGTCTAGGGTGAATAAGATGGGGGAGGAGGTGACGGTGCCGGCTGGGGGTGAGGAGCAGGATCCTGATCCGGAGGCTGGGGCGGATGTTGCGAGGCAGTATATGGAGGTGCTGCGGTTGAATCGGTAAACTGGAGGGCAATATTTAGGTATGGGAGTGGGTTGGAGCTGGATAGATCTGCCCTAGTCGGGTAGACGGATATACGAAGCATCTACACGCGTCTCGAGGTTTACTGTAAGCTCAACGCACTCAATAAACAAGTCCATATCCTATAGCTCCTAGATACGAACAAGCCCAAAGGGCCAACCGATCATTCCACCGAAAGTGTGAACCGCATTTCAAAGAGCACGCTTGATCATGAAGCATCCAAGCCGCAGCCCGGAAGCATGGACTACAGAGACCGTGGGAACTGAGATGGAAGACATAGGGAGAATAGTAGAAAACGTCCTCGTTGGAAAGAAACCGCGACTTCGACTAAAAGAGAAACATGGCGTGAAGATTATTTTTGCATCATGAGCTGGACGAACTCGTTGTCTGTGTACGGTTAGCACCTGCGATCATGGTCCGTCCCGTGTATGACGTACAGTCGATCCGGCCATCGCCATCCTGGTCCGCCTCGCGGATCATCTCGTCCACCTCGTCGTCGGTCAGCTTCTCGCCGATGGAGGTCATAACGTGGCGCAGCTCGGCGGCGGAGATGAAGCCGTTGTTGTCGCGATCGAAAACCTTGAACGCCTCCCGGATCTCCTCCTCCGAGTCGGTGTCCTTCATCTTACGGGCCATCATGGTAAGGAACTCTGCGGGCGGGGATCAGTATTGTGGGCCCGATCGGCAGGAATCGAAGGAACCATACCGGGGAAGTCAATGGTGCCGTTGTTGTCGGCATCAACCTCGTTGATCATGTCCTGCAGCTCAGACTCGGACGGGTTCTGGCCCAGAGAGCGCATGACAGTACCCAGCTCCTTGGTGGTGATCTGGCCTATAGGTCATACGTCTCAGTATATCTCTTTCTCGTTTGTACTCTGCGTCACCGATCGCCAGAGAAAGCGCCCGCGACGAGCTGTCAGGAACGATCGCACTCACCATCGCCATCCTTGTCCTGTTGACGAAAAAAGTCCCATCAGTCATGCGTTCCCGTCATCGTCTTCAATTGCGTCGGGTCACTCACAAACAGGGAGAAGGCCTCCTTGTACTCGGAGACTTGCTCTTCGGTTAGAGAATCGGCCTAGAGGGGTGCGATGGCGCGGTCAGCACGAGGTCTCGAATGGCCTAGTTCGAACAGCCCCGCTTCTGCGGGGAGTGTTTTCCTTCAAGTTGGCGAATCCAGGACGGAGATGAGGAGAGAACATTGTAGCGTACCATGGTGAATGAAGTTGGGGGCGTGAAGTGGGAGGTGGGAAGGGTGTAGAGGGGTTACAGGTGAAGGGTGGGGAGAAGGGAAGTTTAAGGGGAAGCCTTACGAGGGCCGGGTACATGGCGCCGTACACAAAAATAGCGTACCTGGGAAGTACCCAGTCACGTTGCCCCCCGCCCTGAAGGCGGTCTGTCGCGGCCTAACCTAACCCGTATGCTTGGGACAGGGCTGAGTTTGTTCACACCTGAACTCCTTGTGGACCTTTGACAGCTGCAGGTCGATGATATTGCTACGGTATTACGTTTCGCGTTTCATCTCCTGGGACATTGTTGGTTGTTTATGCTGATTGCTGACCGGGGAGACGACTCCGGGCCGCTTAAAAAGCTTAGTTTTGGGGTCTGTCCCGCTCCATTCTTGCACGAGACTATTCGAACTAGCAGCCCTACGGCCAAGCCTGCATCCAGGACTTGTGCCAGATTAAGCTAGATGCTACCATTGGATGCAGATAGCGCGGGGAAACCCTCAGTCCTTGGTCTTGAAGCCCAAGGTACTTAATTAGGCAGCCTTTAGTCAGCGGTGCCGAAGAGCCGCTTCTTTTGCACCACCTCCCCGCAGTTATATGTGATGGGCGCCAGATGAGGCACTTGAGGCAAGCTTATTGTATCCCACTGTCCTAGTTGGATCCAGCGTCGAAAGTGGGCGTATTGCAGCCAGCGATTCGCTCAAGGACCCTCTAAGCTATGGTCCCCATTCACACCCCGGGCGAAGGAAGGCGTCCTTTTCCTATTGCATGTGGCAGCTAATCCTGATCGAGATGCAGCTCGACACTTGGTGAATGCTGGGACTGGACCGGTTTATGTTGACATAGAAGAGAGCCGCAGAGCCCAGGAGATACATATAAGAAGTATAGTATATTATACAACCAAAGGATCTATTTTACAGAGTATATATCCCCCTTTCACTCAAACGCCCTTCTTAACAGCCCAGAAATAGTTCCCCCAATCCTCAGACCCAGGCACAATCTTCCATCCAATCCCAGGCACATAAATCGTCCCAACACACTTCCACCGCATCCCCTCAAGATCCCCCGGCCCACCACGACTAATCCCCGTATCAGCAGCACGCATCAACCCCTCCTGCGCCCACGACTTCAACTCCGGCGGGTTGACAAATTTTCTCCACTCGTGCGTACCCCGAGGAACAACACCAATCGGCCACGGCGCTTCGGCAATAACCTGGTTCAGGATCCAGGATGGGAAGGTGCGTGCGATTGTGGAGCCGATCAACCAGCCGCCTGGTTTCAGGACTCGCAGGCAGTTTGCGAGGAAGGCTTGTGGTGTTGTGGTTGTTGGGTCGATGTGCTCGATTACTTCGAAGAGTGTGACCATGTCGAACTGTGCTGGTTGTTCTGGCGTGGAGCTGGAGAGGACGTCTTCGAGGGTTGTGTTTAGGTATCTGAACTTGCCGCTGCGCAGGTGTGCGTCTACTGTGGGATCCATACGGCCGTGTTCACTGGCGATTTGGATTAGCGTTGCCGAGGGGTCGACGGCTGTCATTGAGGCCGCGCGCGTGGGTGTTGGGGATGCGGCGGATGGGTCGAGAGGTATTGTGCGCGCGAGCGATTCGGCGAAGATGCCGCCGCCGCAGCCGATGTCGAGGTAGTGGAGGTTTGCGGTGTTGGAGGTGGGGTCTTGAATCGCGGGTGGCGGGCTGTCTGCTAGGCAGGTTGCAATAAACTCGTGTCGGAGCGGGTTAAACAGGTGCAGGATTCGTGACGGGCCCATTGGGTCCCACCAGGAGCTGGCGAGGGCGGAGAAATGGGAGAGTTCATCCTGGGAGACGGAGGATGTGGAGTGGCCCCGTGATGCCGAGGGTTGCCGTGGCCTGGTTGAGAGGAGAGGGGAGATCTGGCGGAGGCATGATGATGGTCTTGTCGCGGTTGGTGCTGCGCGGAGGGCGCGGAGAGGCAGGGAGCGGGTGCGCAGAGATGCCATATTGGTAATAGATAATGGCTAGATTTCCTCGGAACTGGTTGTTTCGGGTATAAATGCCCCCGAGTATGCTTTGGATTGCTCGGATGAGCTTTGCGAAGTTGAGAACTTGAACGAAAACTTAAGCGATCGGTCGCAGTCAGCATAGCTCTCACTTCGGTGACAGGATTGCGCAAGTATCTAGTTCATACCAGAAGTATCAGCGCATCTTCAGTTACCGTTAATGTCAATTGGAGCTGGAAAGGAAGAAAGTTGAAGCTATCCACATCGGAATCTCCGAGTCGAGACAAACACGCCAAGGCCGTTGTGACAAACATGTTCGGTCTTCAAGTCCAAACCCCTTGGTTTCCTCCCACAGATTTGACATTCGAGGAGTTTTCTTAATTGGGTTCTGTCGGTGTTTAGGATCGGAGTTGGTTGTATTCGTAGCGATGCTTTGCAGCATTCTATTATCACCCTGTCGCGGGATATGTACATCGCGACAAGCATAGTTATCTATATAACGCCAATGGTATCATGATCAAACCCAGACAAGTCATACAAACGCGAAGAGTCATTGCAGAAAAGCACATTTAAGACAAAAGGCTGTCGTGGAAATCGAGATCCCCACCTTGAGGCACTGCCGTCAAATGAGGTACCGACTCAGTGTGCTCATCGTCCATCTCACGGATCTCGTGAGGATTCCTACCGGCGAGCATATCCCAGCGTTGCTCGCCGGCCCATGAACTTAACTGGTCAGGCATGGGTGCGCCGAGTGTTGGCAGGAAGTTGCCCATGACAATAGTGCAGTCGAGTCCAAGGACAGTTTTACAGCGTTCCAATAGTAATGGAAAGAGGTAGGAAGGCGAGCCTCGGATCTGCGATAGCGTGTGCAGAATACCCCAAAGAAGCTCCCTAGGATCAACGGACGACTCAGCTAGACGGTGCATAGCCTTCGATCCAAGGGACTGTGTCACGTCAGCGACCGAGATGCCCATATCGAATAATTTTTGCTCCTACACTCGCTTCATTAGTATATTCATCCTGCAGCTGTGTCCATGGAACGTACCATGCCAATGCCGTGGGCATCAACCGCCCCTTGTGATGCACTCCCGATGACGCTCATCACAGCTTTTCCCACGAGAACTGGCAAATGGAATGGCAAAACTCCATCATCCCGTGAGCCAGGCTGTGTAGCATGGCTTATTGACAATTTCCACATCATAGCCTGCAACCACTGCTGTGTGATCAGGATATCCACCTGTTGAATTTCGAGGACGCCATCTAGCGAGATCGGCTTAGAGAGGCTTGACTGGATCACAGATGTTGGCGGCTTCTCCAAGAGTCCGTCGCCGCCCCCGGCAGATACCCAGTCATAGAGGTTGGCCGCGAGTTTCTCGAAGATATTAATTAAGTTGATAAATCCGTATGCCAGGATCGGGTCTTCCGAGCAAAGGACCTGCGGTTTATGGATGGTACTGCGGAGCATGACTGGCTTGGATTGCTGCAAAGCGTAGCCTCTGAATGATCGAATCAGTATTGGAAAACGAAAACATGGCAGGGATTACTCACCTTTCTGTGATAAAAAGCAGCCAGAAAACACGCCTCCTCTCCTCGGCTTCCTCGACGTCGAATTCCGCATAAGTTGACTCGCGTTGCAGGCCCAATGTAAATGCCATCGATGTAGCCTGACACAAATAAAACCAGGCATGACTCTGCTTGTCCATATTTCCATAGGAGGCAAATAAGAAGAATGAGGTCAACAGGGCCTCGATGCTGATATCCTCCACAACATCACACTCCTGACGCGCTCGCACGGCTTCAGATAGCAGCATCTCGCCGGAAACCAAAGAGTGACCATCACCCAAACTCTGGAGACCAACGTGCTCCGGCACTGGAGTCGCACCATCCAATTTAAGTTGAATATGCGTGGCTGCGCACAGCGACGCCAAAAAGGCATATCGTCGTGGAGAGAGTCGTTCAGGCTGCTGACTGTCTAAGCGAACCTCCTCCCCACGCACAACCGGCATGATCGGGAACAGATACTTCAAGTAGACGTTGACATGCGCCAATAGAATCTGCGGCGAGAGACGACGAGCGTGCGGAAGTACCCGACCATTGGCTGATTCCACCTTGGATTCTGTCGAGTCCGGCGAAGATACCAGTTCCGGACGCGGGAGTTGCGAGAAAGTATCCGAGAGATCGTGCGGCGCATACTGCGCATCGTTAACCGCGAATGCCGGCGACGTGGGCGCGCTCAACCGATAGGTTGACTCGGTATATATTCGTTTGGCGCTTTCGTTTTCGTTTGACAACGGGTGGATGGGCGCCAGGGGATACAGCGTTCGGAATTTGGGGCCTTTTCGCTGGAGTACATCGCTGTAGGAACAGGATAGAAGCAGGCGCTGACACTTGTCGCAGGGTAGTTCGCGCGAGCATTTGATTTTGCGCCGGCGACAATTATCACATGCCTGTTTCAGGGGCGGCTTGGACGGTGGTGCAGGGTCCATGGTGGTCGTCAGGATCGTGAAGTCGCGTAGCGCATGGTAGGGTTGATTGTCTGCGCGATGTGAAAAAGATAAGAAATTTTCAAGCAGAAATTACTGAGTATCTGGGGAAGCGCGGGGCCGGTTGAAACCCCGCAAAGGCCCCTGCACAATGAGATGAGGCCTTGATACTGCGGCTTCTATTGCCTCCTCTACCGGTTCGGTGAGATTCGTGCCTAACGCCTACGTATGCCATGGGCTTGATGCTTGCATAATTTATGTTACCGGGGACCGAATCATTGAGTTTGTACCAAAAATAAAACCGTGCCAAGTCAACCTTTTCCAGAAGTCTGCACCTCTCGGTAGTTAAGCGGAATCTCCCATCTGGCAGTGATCCCCTGTCTATCACCAGGGGCGAGGGGTCAAGGCAGGGGCAGGGCACAGCGCACTCGCAGAGCACTCGGCTACACTGACATCGGCAAGTCTCGAGGCCGATCAGAAATGTGGAGAGCGGGGCGGTGCGCGATTTTCTGGATTACAATACAGACAAGTCCAGTTAGCTACACTAGAACACTACCTCGAGCCGTCTCCGCAGTCTTCAACGGGTCTGGCATCCTAGCCGATCCAATCATGGCACCAACCCGGCCGCTGGGGCGTCCAGGATGAATCTCAGGTTTGGACTGAGATGCCGAGATTCCTTACCCCCTCGGCAAGCCGAGGAAGCCACAGGATCAACCCCATCCTCAACAGTTGGAAAATCAAACCATCGGTGGGACGCAGTCTGCCGTTCCTTACTGTACGTAGAACCAAACAACAAACACACTCCCCTTTCCCCCAAGAAACCTCCGAGGTTCTTGCGAGCGGGTTCCCCGTATTACCCAAGAGGGCGGTTTTTCTGTCCCCAAATTGCCTCATAGGAATCCGAGGACCTTGACATTGAATCAGTTACATCACCACGCTTCATTTGTTTCAACTAGAGAGAAAACAATCACCGGTGAAGCCGTTCTGGGAACCTTGCAAACCTTAGGCTTGTCTCCGCTCTCTCCGGGTTTGTGCTGCACAAACATAGTGCCGTATGCGCTTTCTTGGTTCACGATTTCTATTCCCTCACACAATCCGCCATGTTCGAGTATCCTGGCTCTAAGACTCCGATACTATTATCTCTGAGTGATGAAAAAGGTCTTTACATATGTGAAAATTGACTCCACTTTGCACCCAAAGATGTCCGCCGAAGGGCTCGGGCATTTGTCGGGCGATCAGCCAATCACCCACGCGCCCTCCAGGTCCAAAGCAACTCACAACACGGCGTGGATAAACCTTCATCCTCTAGGGCCAACCTTCCGTTTCTCGGTTCAAACCCCCGCCTTGACCAGTCAGTGTAGCACGGGCAGAAGGTGGCAAGGACGATGACGATCGTCCCCGCAAAACCAACCACTCATTCCTGGGGATGCGACACACCGCGTCCCCACTGAGCGCGGGGATTCAGCGGAAATTTTGAAGCGCGTTGCTCATCGGGATGCCTTCGGCCTTTTCTCTTCGGGACAAACTGGTCTGCACTGCTACGCTTGCAAAGGGTTGCTTCTTAGAACTATAAGAAGGGTGGACGGAGCTTGGTACTCTGGCTTTGTATCCCAGTCTATGTACACCTGATCGTCATGGTTGGCCTTCTGGATCTCTTGGCCGGCGCCTGCCTTCTCCCGGCAGTTTATGGCGCGAGCTCGACGCCTTCGCCCAGCGCCACCACGAGCTCGGCGTATCACCAGTTCAGCCTCCCTGCCTCTGCGGACGAAGGTGCGAACTTAATTGCCAATATCGACGACCCAAAGGCTATCAACGCACAGTCCGCTTGTCCTGGATACAAGGCATCCAATGTGCTAAAAACTAGCAGCGGGGTTACGGCGACCTTGGCTCTAGCTGGTCAGGCTTGCAATGCCTATGGAACGGATATCGAGTCTCTGGATTTGACAGTCGAATATCTTGCGAAAGACCGCTTGAATGTTCTGATTACCCCCACTCATGTTGACGCCTCAAATGCTTCTTGGTACCAACTCGACGAGAATATTGTGCCCCGCCCATTGGCCGACAAAAAGGGTACCTCGGACGACGACAGCGACCTCGAGTTCACGTGGTCCAACGACCCCTCTTTCAGTTTCACGGTGACCCGCAAGTCCACCGGGGATGTGCTCTTTGACACCGCGGGCTCTGTTCTGGTGTACCAGAACCAATTCATTGAATTTGTCACTGCCCTGCCCGCTGACTATAACTTGTATGGTCTTGGAGAGCACATCCGGCAGCTGCGTCTTTTGCCAAATGCTACTATGACAATCTATGCTGCAGATGCTGCGGATCCAATTGATAGGTAACTCAGCTCTTGATGAAATACTTCGCTAGGATCGACACTAACATTTAAGATTGTAGCAACATATATGGGTCTCATCCGTTCTACTTGGATACCCGTTACTACGAGGTTGATGACCAAGGCAACCAAACTCCCGTGTCCGGCGATGATGCGGATCCTGACAAGGACTATACCTCTTATTCCCATGGTGTTTTCCTGCGAAACGCACACGGACAGGAAATCCTCACTGGAGCTCAAAATCTCACCTGGCGTACGCTCGGTGGTAGTATCGACCTGACCTTCTACGCGGGCCCGACACAGCCCGAGGTGACGAAGAACTACCAGATGAGTACTATTGGACTGCCTACGATGCAGCAGTACTTCACCTTTGGCTTCCACCAGTGTCGCTGGGGTTACGCCAACTGGTCTCAAGTGGAAGAAGTCGTAGCAAACTTTGACAAATTTGAAATTCCTCTCGAAAACATTTGGTAAGTCAGGAACAAAAGTTTCTGTCGTTTGTGAAACCTAAGCTGATCGAATGATAGGAACGACATTGATTACATGAAGACTTGGCGTAACTTCGACAATGATCCCATTCGTTACTCCTATAGCGAGGGACAAGATTTCCTGGAGAAGTTGCACAAGAGCGGCCGCCACTACATCCCTATTGTTGACTCTGCTCTGTATATTCCGAACCCGCACAACAAATCTGATGCGTGAGTCCCGCACACGCCATTTCAAAGATATTTCGCTGATCCAAACTTAGCTATGATACCTACACACGTGGTGCCAAGGATGATGTTTTCATCAAGAACCCTGACGGAAGCACTTACATCGGCGCTGTTTGGCCCGGGTACACCGTGTTCCCTGACTGGCATAACCCAAAGTCCGGCGCCTTCTGGGCCAACGAGCTTGTCACCTGGCACGACAAGATTCCCTTCGATGGCATCTGGATTGATATGAGCGAAGTGTCATCCTTCTGCGTCGGAAGCTGCGGGTCTCACAACCTTAGTTTAAACCCTGTCATGGGAACCACGCTTCCTGGAACCCCCGGAAACCTGGTTGTTGAATATCCGGAAGGGTTCAACATCACGAACTCGACCGAGGCGGCTTCGGCTTCGGCGGCATCGTCGAGTCAGGCTGCTGCTACTGCTACCAGCTCATCATCCTCGCAGGACTATTTGCGCACTACTCCTACTCCAGGCGTGCGCGACATCAACTACCCTCCGTACGTGATCAACCACGTTCAGACTGGACACGACCTCGCTGTGCACGCCGTGTCTCCGAATGCGACACACTCGGATGGTGTTCAGGAATACGATGTGCACAACCTATTCGGCACTCAGATCCTCAATGCCACTTACCACGGTCTGCTTGCTGTAGCCCCCGAGAAGCGCCCGTTCATTATTGGTCGCTCAACCTTTGCGGGTTCTGGCAAATGGGCCGGCCATTGGGGCGGTGATAACTACTCTAAGTGGGCATATATGTTCTTCTCAATCCCTCAGGCACTGTCCTTCTCCCTATTTGGTGTCCCTATGTTCGGTGTCGACACCTGTGGTTTCAATGACAACACGGATGAGGAGCTATGCAACCGCTGGATGCAGTTGTCTGCATTCTTCCCATTCTACAGAAACCACAATACACTGGGCGCTATCTCTCAGGAGCCATACCAATGGGCATCTGTCATCGACTCCTCCAAGGCCGCCATGAAGATTCGTTACGCCATCCTGCCGTACATCTACACACTGTTCCACCTGGCGCACACCACCGGATCAACAGTCATGCGCGCACTGGCTTGGGAGTTCCCGCAAGATCCCTCCCTAGCAGCAGTCGACACCCAGTTCCTACTCGGTCCCTCAATCATGGTCGTGCCGGTCCTCGAGCCGCAGGTTGACACTGTGAAGGGTGTCTTCCCCGGCGTAAAGCAGGGTGAGGTCTGGTATGACTGGTACACCCAGGCTGCCGTTGACGCCGAGCCGGGCGTCAACACCACTATCCCCGCTCCTCTGGGCCACATTCCCGTGTTTGTCCGTGGTGGAAGCGTCCTCCCGATGCAAGAGCCTGCTCTCACCACCCGCGACGCCCGGAACACTCCGTGGTCTCTTCTCACCTCGCTCAGCAGCAAGGGCACTGCATCTGGCGAGCTGTACCTCGATGACGGCGTGAGCGTCTCACCGGACGCTACCCTCGATGTTAAGTTCCGTGCCGCGAACTCGAGCCTCAGTGCTATGGCTTCTGGTAACTGGAAGGAGTCCAACCCGCTTTCGAAAGTTACCGTCTTGGGCGTGTCCCAGAAGCCTAACAATGTGACCCTCAACGGCAAGGCTATCCCCAACTCAGCCGTGAAGTACAATGCTACTTCGCACGTCTTGTCGGTGGGTGGTCTGCAAAATGCTACTTCTGACGGAGCATTCAGCAAGAACTGGGTTCTGAAGTGGTAGATGAAGGGAGAATGACGAGTGATTTGTAGCCTCTTGGAAAGTCCAATATAATTTGACTACCAATGAACGACCAAGGTTATGTCCTGAAACAGCACAAATTGTACATTTAGAGAACTCCGATTTAACTTTCAAAACGAATACAGCAATTCCATCCTGAGTCTCTATCTCCATCATCTTCCGGTCTCACAACGGGTACACGGAGTCCGATCCAAAGCAAACCTAGCCCCAGACTGAATGCCCTATTGTTTTGCTTGGCGGAGTAATGTTTGGTGTGTTCGTGCTTCCCGAATCTGGGGGATTATGTTATTTTTCAAGAGAGTACTTCAAACTGCTCTCAACAAGCGCTGGTGTGCAAATAGCCTCATGGCGCAATGCACCACATTTGCGTAAAGACTTGTGGGTACTGCCTACAGTCTTTTTGCAGTAAGTACCAGAATGGCGTCGGTTCGTCGCGAGAATTCCCGCGACAGACCATATTCCGAAGAGACAATAGTTTTCCGGAGATGTTGGATATCTGCCGCGGATACTTTGATGCTCTCAATATCGTTATCATCAGTGTCAGCGTTGGCGTCCTCGTTATTGTTATCATCAAGGAAGGTGGTGTTTTGCCTCCGACATTTGTGGAACTGCCCGTCAATCCTCTTACGTCCCCAGTACTATCCCCCTCGATGGAGGACAACCACATTATACCTCCGACGCAGCCATGTTGCCCCCTCTAAACTCAGCTGACATGGTTACTAAAACCCCAATGTCTATACCTGTTGACTAAAGCCCACAAGGGAGCAACAGCTCCTGAGAGTCACAAGCGCAAGTACAACAAGTTGAATTACTTCCCCAGTGGCGATCCAGTCTAAGATGAACTTCAGAAACAGGTGGTGTTTGGATCGCCTTCAACTTCGAAACTATCCTCGAGAGATACAGAAACCTCCTTCCTAAGGCTCAACTGCTGAGGGACACTATGCCAACCTCGCCCAGAATTGTTGCAACATAGAATGCCTTAAAGAGCAGCATAAAGGAATATATCTTACCAAGAGCTTCTAGAAGGGCAGCTGCAGCAGCTACCGCCTAGTGACCTCTGGATCCATCTGAGGTCTCTATAATGGGCGTTAGCTACTCTAAGAGCTCCTCGATAGTTAGATCTAGAAAGTTCCCCCTACCTTTAGTTCTTAACCTAGTAGTTGTGAGACATCGCGAATAGTTCAGATACAGCTTAGGACTATCTTACCTCCCCTAATTTATAGGCTGCTAAGATACTTCTAATACTAAAATATATAATTAATATAAGTTATGTAATAATGGTGACGGTAAAACTGCCGCCTCAGGAAGTGATCGGCTCCCGGAGCAACAGGGTGAGTTAGTCACCCCGCCGCCCTGAGCTGCTCCCTGAGCGACACTTGACTTGCTCCCTGGGCAGCCTGGTCGCTCACCCCAATGCTCAGGCCGACCGGCCTATTCAATCTCATCTTGCCTCTCCGTTCTTTCATATGCTCCGACGATAACCGCACTGCTGCCTCCTTGTGCTCCTAAGAGTAAAGGTCAGGAAATAACGTATTCTCACGTTGCTATAGTAACTTTCGTCTCGGTCTTCGAACATCTAGTTAGTTGAGTTAACCGGTCTTTAACTTATGTGAGATTGAATATCCGTATATCTTATTATCTGTAGCTGTACTATTCAATCTGTCTTTTATAATGTAGGATCTGTTTCGCCTTCTATTATATAAACCCTAATAGGAAGTCCCTCGTGGTTATCGACTTTTAATCTAAGACTGGCCCGAATTTAATAGTTATGCCGTAACACTAGGTCAGAGGGCTCAAAGATACTACTGTAGTTAGTATTAAACGTTATTCTGGTTTAGTAACTAACCTAGTGCAGTGCTGTTAGTGCTTTCTAGTATAGTAAAGAGAGACTTATGTGGTAATAATGCTATATTGATAGGCAGTGCTATATTAATAGGCAGTGTGAGAGAGAGTTATGGTAGGAGAGTTAAAAGCGGTATAGAAAGCGGTGAAGAATTTACTAATTTAAACCTATCTAGGTACGGTGGCTAGAAAATTAGATAGGGAAGGGTCGGCATAAGTAAAAGGGCGGGGGGGGTTCGGTATACTGGGCCCCTTTTATTATTGCTCTCCTTTTTATCATATAGTACTTCTGGAAATCAGTGTTACTACTTATACTCTTCGATTTATTCTCGAACCTTAATGCCAAGACCATAAAACCGCATTTAGAATAGTCTCAGATAAATAATACACTCTAAATAAGACCTATATAGTATTACGACGTAAAGTTATATAACATCCTTATAGGTAGCTAGAAGGTACAGTAGCTAGGATTTTATATGCTTATCTTTTAAAAATATTAATTAGACATTATTATATATAGTTAGTTTCACCACCACACTGTTGTGTAATATTTCTCGAACCATATTCTAAAACGCGCCAACCTATCTTTGATTTAGCTATTTTTAAAATATCGTTCGGTCTTATAAGGATAATCACCTAATAAGGATCCCGTAAATTACTAGAAATTTTCATACGATTAATACTTCATACTATAACCATATATGATTTTGAGACCATTTTTCACTATAGATAAATCGCACCTAAGATAAATCCTAATATTATAAGAGCGACTAACTTACAGCGATATAAATCAAGTCTACTACCATTTATTTCCCGGCAAGTTATGATATAAACTAGAACTCGCTATTAGAAGAACCTAGGTAAAGCTTATCTTGTGGCTCTTTGTCTATACATTAATGTGGAGCCCCTCAGTTTCCTAGTCTACAGTAGCAAAAAAGCCTACTTTGCCGAAGTATCCGGATCTACGATATCCTTTAGGCATGCGAGAATGGCCCAGAACCGGCCAAAGACTTTATTTTATACCCCTTGGGTGTCTGTGAGGCTAAAGAGCAGATTATTGATGCTTACGATAGAAAACCTCGGAAGTAGAGAAAAATATTCGGGATGGTGATAAAGCAAATGGCAGAGGTATAGATTGCCTCTCTGGGCTAGTTCTAGTGCTTTCGGTCTAGCTTCGACGCCTCCCGCTCCGTAGGATTAGATCTTTCGTCCTCTTTCCGCTATTCTTACACTTCTTCCTTGCACTCATCGCCGCCCCTCTCTTTCCGCATCTCCCACCAAAAATTCTAGAAAGACCTATATCTTAGCTAAGATGCCATTCACTGTATTTGACCCCTATTTATCGGCTTAACTTTATAACCAGATCCTTAAATGAGCGTGGATTAGGGCAGGATGGGATATCGCTTCGATCCCGCCTAAGACCTAGTGGGAAGAGTCCTCGCCTATTCTATTTGATCTCGCATCTCGCCTTAATCTGAACTTAATTAGGTTCCTGCGGTTAGTAAAGGCCGCTATGTTTGACCCTGATTTAGATTTTCATCTCTTCTATTACCTAATAGCGCTTTATGGAAAATATAAAATCTTTGCTCTAGACTCTTCACTCGAATCGTGGGGTGATCGTTATATATGGTTATATCCCTTAACACGAACAAAGAGTGACGAAGAAGTCGGTATAGTGTGAGATTCCTATTAAGCTTTGCTACAATTAAGAGAAGATAAATGCTTACGCGCTAAATAGATTCGACTAAGAAACCGAGCTTGCTTCCTTTATCCTGGACTGGGAAGATATAGTCTGGTCTAATAGGGAACGGTGGCTATAGCGGCTATTATAAAATATTCTATAAGCCTATCTAGATATAGTTAATAAGGGCAAAATAACAATATATTTTGTCAGAATCTCGGTGCATATATCTATATGACACAGCATACACAGAAGTGTATCAACTTCCAATTCAACATATGGAAGTAAAAGTTCTGCCCTACGTTACCGCCTTTCATCCGAACGTCCAAGT